>OY757907.1:32545221-32692721 GCA_963585895.1 Sepioteuthis lessoniana | reverse complement strand
GATTAAATTCATTCTTACGCAGAATCGTTTTACGCAACTGACTGAAACCATCCAATGTGTGACGTGGTCTCAGATTGACCTCGAGTTCAGTAGTTGTCCATTAAACTGGTTGAACTTGTATTTTTCCCCATTTAACGGTTAAGGATATTCTTTCAATGCTACACTACAAATAAAAATTGGATATCACAAATCTATTATATTATATTCTGAGCATAATCATGTTCGGATTCATAAATGTCAAGTTATAAATTTCTTTTTATCCCTCTTCTCAAATTTGAGGTTACTATCTATTTTTTGCTTGGTTATCTCAATGGTTGCAATAACACCTCCATCTATGTTCTTTTTATGTCGGCCAGCATACATCATACAAATCACAAACTTTAACAAAAACATCACTGATTCATTGGTGTTCTTTCGGAAACATCATAAAAATTTCCCGGACAATCTTTGTCTGATTCGAGTCCCAAACCTCAGTGATTCTGGTTATTCAAAGTAATTCTTCCCTTGGATCCCTGTCTTTCACGAATGACCCTTTGGCCCGATGTTCCATTCATTTCGCTTAACCAGACCCGACATTTTGCCCGGAGAGAATAGCAACGTGCTCCCCCCCAAAAAAAAACATACGTAAAAACTTCAAGAAATATATTAATTTGCCCAAACACAATACATTGCTTATGTATTTATCGGGCAAAATAAATGCATACAAAAATTTTAAGAAAAAAAAAAACAACAACCGCGCTGAACGTGTTTACCCAATGAGCAACAGTCCTTTTTTGTACTTTCCATTTTCTCTTTTCTCTTGTTTTTAATCATATTCCTCTTGGTTGTTGCTATTTATCTTACCTACCCTGCACTACATTCCACACGACTCCTATTCACTGATTATCTATCAAGAATACACCTTTTATCCTTCCTTTTGTGCCCTATTAAAATCGTAAAATACCAAATCTCGGTTGTATTCATTCCCAGGCCGCGGTGCTCAGACATCACTGATTTACAATTTTCACATCATGGAAAAGAACAAATTACTTGCTTTAGCGTAAAGGTTTAAAATATTTAATCCCTTTTCAAATTCTCATATTTGAAAACATTCAAATTGGTCTCTTCTGCATCTATTTTATTCAAAACACCATACTCAACTCATTTTTTGTAGTGTGAATATCCAGTTTCAGCGCCCTTAAAATCAACACAACGAAAAAATCGACTACATTTTCCCCTTAAAATATCTAATTAATCGACATTGGTCTCCATCGTTGCCTTTCACTGAACAGTATTCCCATAATTTCACCTTATAACTTCTTGTCGGGACTTTATTCTCTTCGGCGTGTTCCATATGATGATTCTCATCGGCGGTCTTTCTTTGTAGCAGCTTTTTTAAGACTTTGCTATGTTCTGTTCATCCACTAACTAAACGGAATACGTTGTAAATTCTCAACTCACAGATTTCGAAAAAAAACTTGCCTTAATCCGCAATGTCACATGTTGTGAGAACTTGAAATTTTAATAACACATTTCTATTGGTTCTTTCAATGGAATTTAATTTCCAACATTAAATTTACAACGGCTATCTTCTGACGCAACAGAACACAAATCCGATAATAATCTTCAACTTAAAAAATATATAAAACAGTAAACTCTATAAACTCCATTAGTAAAATTAAAGTTTAAAATAAAATTCAGCGTAGTGCCTCCATAAAAAAATCAAGTTCAATAAAGATTTAGAAAAAACCCAGCAAAATCAAAGATGGCGTTTATTCAAGGAATCTTCCCTCTATCCCACGTGTTTTATCACAAAAAGAAAAAAATATCCAACATGGCGCTTTTATATAATTTTTCTTTGCCTCACATTCGGTTGAAAAACTAAAACTTACCATAACATCTCAGATGGCTCATATAAAAAATAAATCATAATCCAGACGCGGTAAAAATTAATATCTACTGACTTTCAATATGACGATCACACCTGTCAAAAATTGTCAATTTCTGTATCTCCACATTCGTCCTTTTCCTCCTTTTTTCTTATTCTTCTTTTTAAACAGTCTCTCCTAACTTCTTTCTTTGTTTTTTTTTCTGTATTTCTTTCTTTTTCATCTTTTGTAATAACATAAGTATCAACAAATTCCTTCATTTTTTGTTACAATATACAAATCAGTAATTTTTTTCCCACCGTTAACAACAGTTCATATTAGTCTATTCTTTTTCTAGTCTTTCAACTTAAATATTCCCTTTTTAACGTAAGTGCGTGTGTGTATGTGTGAGTATAGTGTGTATATGCGTATGTGTTTATATTTTCTTTTCATTTCTTTTTCTTCTTCTTGATCTTATTGCTTTTTCTTTATTGTTTTTTCCTTTGTTCTTTTTTGTCTATTATGGTTTTACTCATTCCGTTTAAAGTTCTTTGTTATTTTCTGCAATTAATTTTCCCCCTTCATCTTCGATTATTTTCTTCTCATCTGTCGTGGATTTTTAAAAAATGTTTTTTTAAGGTTCCCTGCTGATTATGGCCGCCTCAGGTTCGAACACTTCGTATATCATGTCGATTCGACTGGTTCACATTATAACAAGTAGACATTTGTTGCATAATCCTGGGTCAAATGTTCTATATTATTTGTATATGAATATGTTTTATGGTAATAAAATATGAATATGTCAATGTTGAAACTGGTTGAACTGGTATTTTTCTACTTTTATCGTTTCAGGATTTAAATTAGATGCTACTCTACAAGTCAAAAAACGATCTGACTGATCTATTATGTAATTTTCAGTTTTGTTTTAGAAGTATTTACCACTCAGCTAACTTCTGGTAATTTGTGCAATTTCCTTAGTTTATAATTTAAAGTCTCCATATCGTTTTACTTCCTATTTTTTTCTCGATTTTATAATTATTTTTCTGTTTGTCTTTAGGAAGAAAATAACATCCCATCTAGCGCATTCTGCTGTTCTTGGGGACCATTGAGTAAAAACTAAAGAAAGTGAAAAGACAAACAAAGGTCTCGATCTTTTCAAAGTGCTGAAAAAGTTGTGAAACATGAAGTTGACCGTGATACCAGCATTATTTGAAGTTTAAGAAACGATCCTCAAGGGTCTTGAAAAGAGATTGAGTGAACAAGCGATCAGGAAAAAATCTAAACCATCGAAACCACAGCATGATTAAAATCGGCTAGGACACTTTGAAGAGTCATGTAGACATGAAGAAACCCGAGGAGACTTGCCGTTACTCAAACCTAAGGGAACCAGTGATCAGGGGAAGAATCTAAACCATCGAAACCACAGCACTATCAAAATTGGCTAGGACACTTTGAAGAGTCCTGTAGACATGAAGAAACCCGAGGAGACTTGCCGTTACTCAAACCTAAGGGAACCAGTGATCAGGAGAAGAATCTAAACCATCGAAACCACAGCACTATCAAAATTGGCTAGGACACTTTGAAGAGTCCTGTAGACCTGAAGAAACCCGAAGAGACTAGCCGTTACTCAAACCTAAGGGAACCAGTGATCAGGGGAAGAATCTAAACCATCGAAACCACAGCACTATCAAAATTGGCTAGGACACTTTGAAGAGTCCTGTAGACCTGAAGAAACCCGAGGAGACTTGCCGTTACTCAAACCTAAGGGAACCAGTGATCAGGGGAAGAATCTAAACCATCGAAACCACAGCACTATCAAAATTGGCTAGGACACTTTGAAGAGTCCTGTAGACCTGAAGAAACCCGAGGAGACTTGCCGTTACTCAAACCTAAGGGAACCAGTGATCAGGAGAAGAATCTAAACCATCGAAACCACAGCACTATCAAAATTGGCTAGGACACTTTGAAGAGTCCTGTAGACATGAAGAAACCCGAAGAGACTAGCCGTTACTCAAACCTAAGGGAACCAGTGATCAGGGGAAGAATCTAAACCATCGAAACCACAGCACTATCAAAATTGGCTAGGACACTTTGAAGAGTCCTGTAGACCTGAAGAAACCCGAGGAGACTTGCCGTTACTCAAACCTAAGGGAACCAGTGATCAGGGGAAGAATCTAAACCATCGAAACCACAGCACTATCAAAATTGGCTAGGACACTTTGAAGAGTCCTGTAGACCTGAAGAAACCTGAAGAGACTAGCCGTTACTCAAACCTAAGGGAACCAGTGATCAGGGGAAGAATCTAAACCATCGAAACCACAGCACTATCAAAATTGGCTAGGACACTTTGAAGAGTCCTGTAGACATGAAGAAACCCGAGGAGACTTGCCGTTACTCAAACCTAAGGGAACCAGTGATCAGGAGAAGAATCTAAACCATCGAAACCACAGCACTATCAAAATTGGCTAGGACACTTTGAAGAGTCCTGTAGACATGAAGAAACCCGAAGAGACTAGCCGTTACTCAAACCTAAGGGAACCAGTGATCAGGAGAAGAATCTAAACCATCCAAACCACAGCACTATTAAAATCGGCAAGGATTCTTTGAAGAGTCCTGTAGACAAGTGGCCCGAGAAGACTTGCCGTTACTAAAACCTATGTTAAAAACCATCAGTTAAATCTATCGTGGAAAACTCGCAAAGTGTAAAATAATAATCTGTACATGAAAAAAGAAGCATACAACATTCTTTAAGACTTTGAGATAAAAATAGATCCCCAAATCAAGACCTTAAAACCAGATACTGTTATCGCTGTTGTTATTGCTGTTAATAGCTACTGTAACCAATCTGTCTTTGCTATTTTTGGTATGTTCTTTTAGTCTCTTGATTGCTACATCGACATAATCCTTAATGTTGGTGATTCACTTTTCTCCTGTGTATGTCATTTCTTGTGAGTAATTCCTGGTGCATTGTCATCAATTTCATTGTCTTATGCTTCATATTTCTCAGCTCCAGTCTTGTCCAGTTTTAGAATAGTTCGGTACCTCATAAGAGAGAATATCTCAGTATTTATTATTATTATTATTATTATTTCATTCCTTTTGAGTTTTTAACACCAGTAAATGTTGGTAGACTTTCACTGAAGTCTGAGTGACAGCACGTCTAAAGTCTCTAAAACTCCTCTGAACATGGTAACTCTTCTAAATAATGTGGTGGTCTAGATAATCTTAATCATTTCTCCTTTTTCTATTGTTTCTGGGCTTTTTTCTAAGCATTTGGGGATCGTTCCAAGTGCACAAACTACAATTAGCACCACCGTTACTTTCATCTTCCATTTGTTGTTATTATTAGTAGCAGTAGTGAAAGAATCCTTATAACAAAGTCCAATGACGTTCATCATTACCAGCTGATCTAAGATACTTAAATATGTCTTAATCGGAAACAGCCGTAATATCCAGTCTAATCTTCTTGAAAACTGACTAACGCGAAAATCCTTACGCCGAAAAACTTGTTTCACCATAGATCGTTTTCCTGAAAAGTTATCAAACCGAATTCAAACTTTTATATACGAATCGGATTTTTACACTGGTTAATTAAATTGTTGTGAATAGTATGTTTATTCCGAATAAAAATATAAAATAGTTACATTGATTCAATCAGTATTCTTTACATAATGTACCTCTTTTTCCATGAATTCATTGCTAAAATTTTTATTTGCATGAAGTTTATTTTTCAGCTGTATGAAGGTGCGTTTAATATATCAAGCTAAAATGTGATTTTGTCTATTATAATCTGCTGAAATGAGGGTGGGTCTATATGCCCTGCTGAAATTAGATTTGATCTATTGTAATCTACTGAAATGAGGGTACGCTAAATATGACCTGCTGAAATGAGATTTTCTCTTTATAATCTGCTGTAATGGGGATGCGTCTTATATACCCAGCTGAAATGAGGGTGCACTTTATTTGCCCCGCTGAAATGATGTCTTGTCTGTTGGAATGAAGGTGTGTCTAACATGCTTTGCCGAAATGGGGGGGGGGTGCCAATTATGCCCGGCCGAAATGAGTTTTTTTCCTCTTATAATCTACTAAAATGAGGGTGCGTCTAATATACCCTGTTAAAATGTGAGTGCATCTAATGTAGCCTGCAGAAATGAGGGTACACCGAATACACCGGGCTGAATTTTTTTTTGTTATAATCTGCTGAAATGAGCGTGCGTCTTATATGCTCTACAGAAATGAGGGTGGATCAAATATGCCCTGCTGAATGAGGTTTTGTCTGTTATCATCATCACCATTATGTCTTGCTACTGGCAAGGATATCCCTGACACTCTCTCGCCACTTCTCCCGATCGTTCATCGCTTCTGGTAGATCTTCAGGGCCACATCCCGTATCCTCACATAGCTGCTGAATGTATGTTCGAGCTGGTCGTCCTGCTTTTGCCCGGCCATATGTGGGGGTTCATCGGAGTACATCACTTATGAGCTCATCCCTGCTTCCCCAGCAGTGTCCTGCATGTCTGGTTTGTCTAGCGTTGATAGTTTTCTGATGGGAGGCAGGTGGCCGAATAGTTGGTGTCTTGTGGGGTGTTGCCGCCAGGACTTGTTCAATATTGCTTGTAGCATTCTTGTGTAATTGCCGTCTAGCTTCTTCTCCAGTCGTTTAGTTAGCGTCCAAGTAGTGCATCCATACAGCAGTATCGATACAACTGCTGCCTGGCAGAAACTGCGATTTATTTTATCGGTCAGGTCTGATTTCCATATGATCGATTGCCTATCAATAGCTGTCCATGCCTTCGTTAGCCGCATGTTGATGAAACGCTGGTTCCTAGGTAGGTGAATTTGTCTCCTAGTTTCAGAGGGGTTCCGTCTAGTGTGGTGATGTCGCCTATTTGATTATAGCACATATATTCCGTTTTCTGTGCATTGACATGGAGGCCTATGCCTGCGGCGGCTAGTTCCAAACTATGCAGTAGTGTTTCGGCTTGGTTGGGCGTATTTGCCAGTATCGCTATGTCATCGGCGTAGTCGGCGTCGGTAATTGTTTTTGGGGGATGCCTTCTGCTTCTTTTCTTTATCAGCTCGAAGCCGTTTTCTCTGATTTTATCAATCGATGTTCTAAGCACGTAATCCAGACAGATGATAAAGAGGTATGGGGCTAGCGTGTCTCCTTGTAGTACTCCTGCTACAATGTCGAAGTATTATGTGTCTCCATCCGGAGAACGTACTTTCACTTTGGTGTTTCTGTAGATAATCGTTATTGTTGCTACGGTTTCTAGAGGTAGGCCATATGCTGGTAGGATTTGTTCCATTTTTCCTCTGTGAATGGAATCGAAGGCCTTGGTAAAGTCGACAAATAGTAATGTCACTTGTAGGTTTTTTGCCCGTACGCCCTCAAATGGTCAATATTTGTGAGGTTGAGGATCTATTTCTTCGGAAGCAATTTTGGTTTTTCCTAAGGATGTTATCGATTTTGTCTTCTATGCATATTTACCAACCCCTCCGCTTAGGCAGGATATGACACAAGGTCAATTTTTAAGCGGAGTTTAACAAGTTTGAATTCAGAGTTTTCCTTCTCCTAGACTAGTTTCCTCACCGAGGCTGTAGAACCTAGTCTGCCCTACTATTTACCCATAGCTGGAGGGAGAATAATTGGATTCATACCTTTCCCAAGGGTATCAGTGCTATGTGAAATGCAATTAGCCTGGTCCAGGATTTGAACTCGTGTCGTCGTGTTCATTTCCTACGACGATAACCATTACACCACGGGTACCTCCGATTTTGTCTTCTAGGCGGTTTTGTAGTAGGGCATTGTAAATATTGGTTGCTATGGATGTAAGTGTTATGCCTCGGTAGTTCTTGGCTAATCCGAGGTCACCCTTTTTAGGGAAAGGGAAGATGCTTCCCTTCGTCCATCTGTCTCTCGTATTTTGATTATAGACTACGTTGCAGTGTCGGAGCAGTATGTCATCGAATAGTCTGGTCTTCCATACTTCTGGGGGAATCTCGTCCAGCCCGGCAACTTTCCTATTTTTAATTCTTCTAAGAACCGAGTCGAGTTCTTCTCGAGTGAACGGTCCTAGTTTGATGTCGAATTGCTTACTAATTATTCTGGTGATTAGTTCATGCGTTACTTTCGATGGGTTTCCTAGTAAGTTTTCGAAATGCTGTTTCCACAGTTTTATTCTTTCTTGTTGGTTTGCAGCTTTCAGTTTTGCTTTGACTGTGCTCTTCCTTCTACTCACTCCGTTTATTGTTTGCCCGGCTATCCTAGATTGCCTATCTTCCACTGAGTCTCTAATCTTATCTATCTGATTTTGTATGTATTCTGTCAATTTCTTTATATATATGCCTGCGAACTGATATTGTGCCGTTTTTATTTTTCTGGCATTTGTGTTTGTTGGGTTCTTTCGATAGCTTTTGGAGGCTGTTTTCACGTGTGCATGTTTTTCTCTAACCGCAAACGTTTCCCATGGGACTCTATATTTAGTTCTTGGTTTTGTTGGAATACACTTCGCAGCCGCCTCGCGGTGCACATTGACGAAATTCTCATATTCGTTATTTGGGATACCTTTTCCGTCTTCTCTTGTAGTGTCCCGAATCTGTTTCTCAATTCTACAACATATTCATCACTTATATCTCTGTTGTTGAGAAGGGCCCAGTTATAGTGTTTGGTGGTCGCAGTTTGTGTGGCGTTTTTTTCGTAGGCTTAGTCGTATTTTTGTCGTGACTATTTGGTGATTGGAAGACACACCCTCGAAAGAGGAGTATGCCTCACAATTGATTGCACTTTTTTCCATTTCTTGTTTATAAGGACGTAGTCTATCTGTGCTTTACTATTATTCGCCTACGTGTATGTCCATAATTTTCCCTCCCTTTTTTGGTAGTTTGTATTGAGGCATGTTAATCTATTTTCTATCATGAAATCTGTTAGATGTTGTCCATTCCTATTTGACGTGTTTTGTCGGCTGTATTTGTGGTGTCCGTTTTTCCTTATTTGGGAATTAATGTCTCCGCCAATGACTGACAGGTTGTGTTTCGGAATGCTTCGTACTCGAGGATAGCTCATCGTAGAAGGCGACTAGTTCAGTTTCTTCTCTAACATTGGTAGGGCTGTAGCAGGAGATGATTGTAGCAGTCAACATCCTAGGTTGTATTCTCTCAATGCTATTAAGTGTTTTTAACGCTCTAGGTCCTATAAGAATTCCTACCCCTCCTACTGTGGCATTGACAGAGTTTTTCCATGCTGATACAGTGGCTAGCGTCCATCCATTGCCAGTTTCGTGATATTTGATATCTTCGGTGTGCGTGTATCTGTGTTTTTGTGTGCATAATTTGTCTATCTTATGTTCTACAGCCGATACAGTTAGTTCTAGTAGTTGTCCTATTCTATTTAAAGTTCTTACGTTAAATGTCGCTGTTGGTATTGTTTGTTTACATTTTAGTAGTTTTTGTTTGAGTTTGAGCTCTGTAGCTGATTTTTCGAACACTGAGGCCAGGGCTCCAACCTCATCAGAACGCACCCCTTTTTTTACCCGCGTGAAAAGCGATGCAGTTTATGTATTTGGCTTGAGTGTGGGTCATGGTTATCTTTCGATGGCTGTTTTTATTCTCATCCATAGAAGCCACTCTTGAGCGTTAAGTCGCAAAACTCACGTCCAGGACCAGGTTAGGTATTGAGTTTGACCGTCAATGGGTTTATTCAAATACCTTTATGTCCATCAAACTACTTCCCATGTGTTCGTAAAAAAAAGAGTGGGGCTTTAATTTCCCTAAAGTTTTAACTTAGTTAAAGTTCAGGGCTAGGGTATATTAGTCAGAGTTTTCGGTATATTTTCACCTATCTTCTGATACTGGCATTAAAATGCCTTTTTTTGTAGCATTGGGACTTTTACTTAGACTGTTTAGTTTTCTTCTAAACTACTGTTGGGTGGGGGTGAGGGTCCTTAAGAATTCTTGACTTTTAGAAAAGAGTCGAAACTTTTTTACCGTGTACGCTGACAATTTGGACGGAGTCATATATTCAATTTGGGTTTATAGTAAAAGTGTCTTTACATTTAAAACACACAGTTCAAGCAAATATTTTACAAAGAATAAAACAGCATACAATATTGTAAAATTTTCGGCAATTTCAAATTATAGGACTTAAAGATATACTAACCAATATTGAAGCTATTTTTATGCTGGCACAAGCGGGTTTACGTCCCTTCTGTTCTCTTTTACTGTCTACTTATTAATGAATTTAAATATATTTTGGGGAAGTCTACTCTTTAGGAGGGGGGGGAACTAAGTATTTCGTCATTTGGTGGGGGTAGTGGCATTAGGATTTTTAGGCTGTACTGAAATGTGGGTGCGTCTAGCATGCCCAACCGAAATTAGGGTGTCGGCTGGGGCTGTAGAATACACCGACTGCTTATCTGCAGAGGTATAAGATACCCCCAACGAGTGTCCTAAATATGATACCAAACAATCTGATGGTGAGGTTCCAGTAATGCTGGAGCTTTGGGAAATGCAGAGTACCCCTTTATTGCCAATGCACCCAGGTCCACTCTGACCCGGAGTGGTAGCACCTATCTATGGGTTAAAAAGAACTAAACCATGCTTTCTTGATTTTACTGTTTTTTACGTTTAAAATCGTATTATGATAAACTGAATTGCTCGAAATAGAACTGTTTTGATATCTAAACTGTGTACTTAAGCTGAACTGAATTAACTGAAATAAAACCGTTTTGACATTAATTCTATGTATTTTGACATTAAGTCATTAATTTAAGACATTAAGCTGGGGCTGTAGAATACACTGACTGCCCTTCTGCAGAGAGGTAAGACCCCCGCCAAATGAGTGTCCTGGATGTGACATTAAACAATCTGATGGTGAGGTTCCAGTGATTTTGGAGCTTTGGGGAATGCGGAGCACCCCTTCATTGCCATTGCTCCAAGGTCCACTCTGGCCCGGAATGGTAGTACCAGATAGGGCCCTATCTATGGGTTAAATATAACAAATTGCATACTTTTGCTAAATTGAATAGTTTGAATTAGAACAGTTTGACTAAACTGAATAGCTTGAAATAGAAATGTTTTAACAAATAATCTGTCTACGTACATTTAAACTGTGTGCTTATGCTAAACTGATTTGTTTGAAATAGAACTATGTTTGACATTGAAACTCTACTTACACTAAACTGAATTGTTTAATATAGAACTGTTTTGACATTTAACTGTGTGTAAACAAAATCTGTACGCTTACTAAACTGAATTAGCTGAATTAGATGGTTTGTTTTGGTTTGTTGGGTTTTATGGCATATCAACCCTTGTAGGTTATTTAACGCCAAATCCATTTTTATGTAAATAATCAGTTCCATTTTAAACAATTCAGTTTTGCATGAGTACACAGTTTCATTGTCAAAAACATTTCTATTTCAATCTATTCAAGCAGTTATATATAACAATTCAGTTTAGTGTAGGTACAGTTTCAATGTCAAAAACAATTCAATTTCAAATAATTCAGTTTAGCATAAGCACGCAGTTTAAATGTAAGTACGCTTTAATTGTGAAAAACGTTTCTATTTCAAGCTATTCAGTTGAGTCAAGCAGTTCTAGTAAAGTAAATCAGTTCAGTATAAGTACGGATTTTGTTTACGCACAATTACTGGTCAAAACAGTTCATTGTTAAACAATTCAGTTTAGTTTAAATACAGTTTCAATGTCAAAGACAATTCTATTTCAAATAATTCAGCTTAGCATAAGCCCGCAGTTTAAATGTAAGTACAGTTTAATGGTCAAAAACATTTCTATTTCAAGCTATTCAGTTTAATCAAACAATTCAGTTTAGCATAAGTATACTGGGCAATATACAGAACTAAATATCAAACAGTTTTATTTCAGATAATTCAGTTCAGCATAAGTACACAGTTTAAACGTCAAAACAGTTCCATTTCGAGCAATTCAGTTCAGCACTAGTACACAGTTCCAATGTCAAAACAGTTCTATTTTAAACAAATCAGTTTAGCATGAATACGCAGTTTAAATGCAAAAATCAGTATAGTGAAAGAAGCACGGTTTAGTTCTATTTTACAGAAGATAGGGCCCATATCAGGTGCTACCACTCCGGGGCAGAGTGGACCTGTGAGCGATGGCAATAAAGGGGTACTCCGCATTCCCCAAAGCTCCAGCATCACTAGAACTTCACCATAAGGTTGTTTAGTGTGATATCCAGGACACTCATTGGCGGGGGCCTTACCCCTCTGCAGAGGTGCAGTCGGTGTATTCTACAGCCCCAGCCGACTGGGCAAGCTGAATTAGAACTGTTTGACTAAACTGAATAGCTTGAAATAGAATTATTTTTGACAATTAGAATGTGTACTTATACTAAACTGAATAGTTTGAAATAGAACTGACTATTTGCATAAAATGGATTTGGCGTTAAATAACCTACAAAGGTTGATATACCATAAAAAACCCAAACAAACAACCAACCAACTATAATACACTGAAATGAGGGTGCGTCTTATATGCCACTCCGAAAAAAGGGTGCATTGAAAATGCCCTGCTGAAATGATGTTTTGTCATTTATAATCAGCTGAAATGAGGTTTCGTCTATCTTAATCTGCCGAAATGAGGTTGCTTCTAATATATTATGTGGTAAAGAGAGTGCCCCTTAAATACCCAGCTGAAATAAGTTTTTTTCTATTAAAATCTGCTAAAATGAGGATGAATCTAATATTCTTTGAGAAATGAAAGTGTGTCTAATATGCCTTGCCGAAATGGGTGTGCATTTATTATGTTTCGCAGAAATGCATGTGCGCATAATATGCCAGTGGGTCTTTTATGCCTTCAAATACAGTACTATTGTAAATCGATTTGAGGGGGACTCAAGAAATTAAATTGAAAACCCGTTTCACCTTCTAACCAGTGAGTTAAAATCATATTTGCGAGGGGATGGGAATGGGTTAACTTTCATTAGAGATTTAGCCCAGTGAAACCGAATTTTCAAGGACATAGGTTGGTAGGTAGGATATGTTGCTGAGGTCACATCTACGCTGGGCAGGACAAGTATCCCGAATGGGGTGGGGGTATTGGCAGCCCAAGATAACCCTGTATGGTGAACTCTCCACTGGCCACTGTAACAGAGGGGCACCAAAGAAATGTTTTAAAAACTCCTTCAAGAAGACTCTTGGTACCTGGCATATTGACCACCACTAGTGGTCGACACTTGCTGCTGACTGTCAGGCCTTGCACTGCACTGTCCTCCAAGTCTAACCAAGAGGGTTTTTTTTATACATATATATTAAATGTATATGATTTCTAAACACATTTTGTTGATAACATTTTAAATGAGTATACGCTCATTTTATTCACACACCAAAATGGTTTCACGAATTTCTAACTAATACGAATAAATCTATTTAATATTAGTCATTTGTTTGCACACAGTTTAATGTTTATAAGTATTTTTATGTATCACTAACAAGTAAACATCTGTCATTTGTTCCCACACAGTTAAATGATCAAACGGTTCTATTTCAAACGATTCAATTTAGGATAAGTACGAAGTTTAAACGTCAAACAGTTCTACTTGGTCCATAGATAGGTTCCTATCATTCCGGGCCAGAGTGAACCTGGGAGCAACGGCAATGAAATAGTACCCCGCATTCCTACAAGTTCCAGCATTACTGAAGGCTCGCAATCTTATTGTTTAGTGTCAAATCAAGGACACTTGTTTGGGAGTCTTACCCCTCTGCAGAAAGGCAGTCAGTGTATTCTGTAGGCTCAGACAACTAGGTCATAGTGATATTTTGAATTAGCGTTCAATGCTGCGGAAATATTTCAGATTTGATACACCCCCATGATACTAATATCTATCTATCTATCTATCTATCTATCTATCTATCTATCTATCTAAACAAGTTCACATCTATATACTTATCAGTCGAATGTTGCATGTCGTTATGCGTTCAATAACGTATGACATTTAGTGTCTTAAATATTTCACACATACGTGAATAGGTAATGAGCCCCTTTACATTTGTAGATGAAAACACATTGGTTTAAATCTGAAATGCCCATCTTACCATATGTATTACAAAAGGCGTTGTCTTATCTTAAAGTGTAAAATAAGTGTTTCAGTAATTTTGTGTAGGTGTCTTACCTTAATTTTTGGTGTGTACATTGGTTGAATTACTTATACTTGGCCAAACAATCGACCGACTTAGAAATGACGAAAAACATACTTAAATAACTTACAATGTTTGATATGCCATAAAACCCAACAAAACAAACAAATCAAAGCAAAATAGGTAATATCGCCCATGTATACTTATATTCTTGCTGATATTTTTATCACACACACACACACACACACACACACACACACACACACACACACACACACACACACACTCTCTCTCTCTCTCTCTCTCTCTCTCTCTCTCTCTTTTCTATATATATCATAATTCTATTTTTCCTAGTGAAACGTTAAACAATCAAAACTGGTAATAATTTAGTACAATTTAATACCAAATTAAATAACATTGAAACTCTTTAACTAAAATATTAAATTGCATTATTTATGAAACGAATGATTTCAAGTCAGTCGCTACTTTTTCAGCCTGATGTTTAGTTTTTGTTGGTAACAAAATAAATATGAATTAATAACAAAACGGTTCAAACTCTACTGCTATACCACCACCAATTGATATGGTGAGATAATCTAAGAAAATAAAAGTAAGTAAAGTTGGCGACCGTAGTCGAGGGTGACCCGAAGTCTCTCTTTTCGATAGCTACTACAGCTAGGTGTAGGGGAAGGCGCAACTCCTTTCCCTGGATTGTTGCACTTTACCTTTGATCCGTACCTTATAATGCTTGGTGTTAAATAAGACTGTATCAAGTAGCATTTTGGGAGTCTTTGGTATGAATCGAACTGAGATTGAACCCAGGTCTCCCGGGCCATTGGCGAACACTGTAACCATTATGCCAATGTGAACTGGAAGTAAGGGCAAAATAGGGTTAACTTTACTGTCCATAGAACTCCAGAACAACAACCTAACTACTGGATGCAATTTCTTTTTGTAGTGGGGAGATGACACCCTCTACCGGGGATTCAGTCAGTGTATTCTAGAACCAGCTAACACAGTAAATGTGTACCCGCGCGTGTGTGCGTGTAAAATTGATTCAAATGCTTCCGGCATTCTTTTGACAAAATATTTGATTCCTTTAAATTTTTATTCTCCTTTTTCCGAACTCTCTTTGATTAAGTCCTTTTAAATCCCAATTTTTTTATTTCATGTAATAACTATTTCAAAATTTTGTATAATGAATTCTTTAAGCATCTTTTTTATATCGTAAAAGGTTTGGCACCGCTGACCAGCCAATGAGTGGTTCATAAATTGGAACAAATGTTATTTTGAATGGGAGACATCTCTAGAATACGCTGTATCTTGAAAAGATCACAAATTTATGACCCCTTAATGGGTAAAACTTCATCGGTGAAGAGATGCATTCTCATGAAGAAAATTCAACGAACCGTGTCGATGGTGGGGGGGTCTCATCGTAGGATGGTGTGTAAAAAAACAAAAAAAAAAAAAACACGTGTTTTACCGTTAGGATCATTTGTTTTTTCATTCCGTCCCATCTCTGAAACTGAGGAAACAGAAAGAAACGGACAGCATACACTAAGCAGTAGATATTTCGTTATACTAGGAACAGGGATCTTCTTGTATATTTATTCCTTGCCTACAGCGAACGATCGTCTCTTTACTTCCCAGCTAACCAAACAGAAACTGAGACCAAATCTCTAGATTTTATAAATACATATACTGTGTTTGGTTTGGTTTGACTTTATGGCATATCAAACATTGTTGGTTATTTAAGGAAAATCCTCTTATATATATATATATATATATATATATATATATATATATATATATATATATATATAATATGATTTGTAAAAATGTTCTTCATAACATTTTCAACTTTCTAGTATTTCTGTCTAACACGGATCTATTTACTATTGATATTTTATTTGCATTCAATTAAACGCTACCACATATTACGGTGTTTCACTATCACATCAATTAAACATCAGTCATTTGTTTACACACTGGGAAATGATCAAACAGCTCCATTTGATCAGCATTAGGTGCTGTCACACTGAGTAAGAGTGTACTTGGGAGCAATGGCAATGAAATGGTACTCCATATGCCTCAAAGTTCCGGGACCGAGCCTCACCGTTAGATTGTTTAATGTCATATGTAGGACACTCATTGGAAGGGTGTATTATGTGTGTGTGTGGGGGTGTAACTAACACTAATACTACAAAAAAGAGCAAAATAACAAAAGTGTCCTATGCGTGTTGACTAAGTATTTCTACTGTTTGTTTCTTTCTGTGGTTTGACGAAATTTCTGTGTTCGAGGCTGGAAAAAGTCTCATCGACAAAGTATAACGAGGAAGAGAATGGTTGCAGAAAATATCCATTTTTGTGGCGGTTGATTGCTGGAAGTCAAATGCAAAAAAAGGGGAAGAGTGTGTTGACTCAGTTAGTCGAAATTGAGAGAGTGAGAGTGTTCTCTCTGGAAGTCACAATGGAAAGAGTGTGTTGACTCAGTAAGTAAAAATATTAAAGAGAGCTGTATTGACTCTCCAAATGAAATTGTGAAAAAGAGGGTGAGTGTTGGAAGATTAGAGTATTTATTGAAAATTCTTTTCATGAAGTAGGCTCCAAAACCGCGGGAGAAAATTGAAGTTGCGGACATAGTTTTAAGCCCAAACCACGTGGTTCTCCTGGCCAATAGGTTCCCGAGACTGATTAGTATACCGACGTCCGCTATCTTTGTTTCGTGAACAAGTGGCATGACGTCCATTTTAAAATACAGGAGTGTAAATCCTATACCTCTGATAGGTATCTCTTTAAGAAATAACCTCTGCAAGACTGATTAGGAAGTGCTCGATTTAGCGTTTCATGTTAAAGATGTTAACATTTATCAATTTATCTTTCTTTTGGCAGCTGTTTTTTTTGGGGGGGATCCAGTACAATTTACATTTGATATTAGACATTACCTGTTTCATAAAGAGATATTTTCTCTTCCAATGTGCAAATGAAAAAACACACTTGTTCAACGTAGTGTTTTACTGTTACTTTGGCCCATCAATTCATTATAAATGAATATCGACTCAAATAGGGAAGTATTAGATTAAACTTTTCTAGTAGCATTTCTTGATTTTTGTTTTCTACAAGTGGAGCATTTTCTAGAAAAATATTACTTCAACGTATCTAAAAAAAAAAACAAATCTATGTAAATATTATTAACTGGTTTTAGAATCATAAAAAGAAAATACTTTGAATAAAATCAATAAATTTTCTTTTTGGGTCTAAGAATTCGTCTCAATTTCGACATGGCAAGGTGCAACTGATTATCGATGCCACATTCTAGGATTCCACCCATGGATGTAAAACACGGACTAGCAAACGGAATACAGCATAAAATTTGATGAAATCTATAAAGGCTAAGCTCTAGGAATTTAACTATAGTAGCACATGAAACAGTGTTTGTAAATAACTAAATTCGATCGTGATATGTTTAAGATTCAGCTGAGAAAGGTTCGCTATGACTTTCTTCATACTGAATTCTGATATTAGATCTTTTTCTTTTTCATTGCTAGTAGCTGCATTATTGAAAAAGGATATTTTTTAGAATCATTCACTAAATTAGAAGTCAATTATTCAACAACTGTCCAATGTATTTCTCGTACAGGCGTGGAACATATTTGTCTCCTGGAACTTTTCTATATCTGACTAATGGCACAAGCCGCAAAGAATTGAATGATACTCAAAGACACTCATTAAATATCAGCAGCATAATGCAAAAGAAGACACTTAGAATGTGGCTTCAACGAAACATATGATGGAGTAGCACCATAAAAAAAGTTGAAAAGTTAAAAAAAAGGATTTTGAATGTTTCCTTCAAGATGGCCGGTGTGGAAAATATTCTTAGTCAGGATTCCACATTTAATGTCACGGGATGTACTTATATTTTTGCTGATATAATCTGATGGTCGGCAATTTTTAAAAAATATAAGCAATATATAATAAAAAAGAATATTTACTGTTATCTTTGAGTTCAGCATTTAAAACTCGATTGATTTTCATATTATATTCTGAATGGGAATATCTTGTGATTATAAAGCTAGTTATCTCACAGAAAAATTACAACAGATATCCACTTGGTGTCTTGTAGTTGAAATAAAAAGATTGATTTGTTTTTTTTTAGAGAAAAGCTTCTGATAAGACTTGATGTTTTGATGAGTTTTCAAGGAAAATAAAACATTTTGATGACACACCCACCAGTACTTTGGGCTTCAAATGTGGCAACAACAATCAATGACGAAATTGAAAATCAGTTCTGATTTTTATTTTTGGCGTGGTAGTCGTTGAATGCTCAGTTTTGGTACTTATCAAAGATGGCCTATTGGTACGCTTCGGTCTGAAGAAGAATTTTCCATGAAACGCAAAAATAGTGAATTATTGGAAAGTGTAGAACTGGTTAAAGTTCAGTTTAGATTCGTCCTTCACATCTATAAAGCTTTAATTGGAAATGTACACACATCCTTTGAAAATTACATAGATAACCTAATACAGAGAAATGGATGCTCAAATGAGGCCAGCATATGATGTACTCATCAACAATTAAGCACGGTTGTCTCCAAGGGCAGAATTTCTGAGTCACTATTTTAGAATAAAATTTCCGTGAGCGTGAATTCTACTTTTTATCTTAAAGGTCGTTTCTTCTATATTGAGAGTGCAATAACATCGATATGTTGGATTCTTTTATCAAATACAATAGAAAGTGCACCATATGATTATCGAGTTTCAAATTTGATTATCGACTTGACTAACCTACTAATATTGACTGAAATGATAATTACAAGTTACTAAATATACCTGACCGACTTTCAAAGTGAAATTTCCACCTGAAAAATAAGCTGCGACATTTTTGCAGTCTCTGAATGTTGGATAAATTTGCTATCGTGAAAATGAAAAAAATAAAGAAAAAGTGAGATACAGATAGATGGGAAGAGAAGAGAGTAGAAGATAAGAGAAGAGAAGAGGAGAGAGAGAGAGAGAGAGAGAGAGAGAGAGATCTGCTACATCTAAAGCAGATTACTATTTTTGAAATGGATTTGGACATTTGCTATTTTCAAAGTTTTTTTGTTTTGTTTTTTTCCCTCTCTTCTGTATTCTAAAATCATTTTCTCGGAAAACTGATCAGCTTTCCTGGCTTATTTAGAATTAGTCTATAAAAACAAAACAAAACAGTAAGAGAGAGAGAGAGAGAGAGAGAGAGAGAGAGAGAACTTGTTATAAATGTAATGTTAGTTGGAAATTGTATTTTTTTTATAATAGTAATAAAAAGAAAAAAATTACTTTTCATGCTTTCATAACATCACACAAAATGTCTGTCTTAAAAAAAACAACAACAACAAAAAACAAACAAACAAAAAAGTCTTATGCTTTTTCTTTATGACATCTTTTTTAGACATCTTTTTCGAACAGTAAATCTCCGAAACTTCTACGACCTTTTTCAGTAAATTTAGCATAAGAACCAGATTAGCGCAACGGTTATCGACGTAGGAAATAGAATCGGCAACTTGAGTTCAAATTCTCGAAGAGGTTTTTTTACCTTTCACTTGGTGCAAATGAATGATTTTATCCATTATTCCCTCAGCTAAATAACAGAAAAGTGTTTTTTTTTTGTTTTTTTTACTTTACTTAGGAAACTAATCTTTGAAAAGGCAAGCTCTGATTTCATACAAGCTTTACTCCATTAAGAAATTGATCTTTCCTTTGTCACATCATTCTAGTGACGGAGGGGTTGGGTATATCATCATCATCATGTCGTGCCGCTAGCACGGATATCCCTGGCCCTTTCTCGCCACTTCTCCCTATCATTTATCGCCTCTGGCAGGTCTTCAGGGCTACCCCCCGTATCCTCACATAGCTGCTGCATGTATGTTCGAGCTGGTGGTCCTGCTTTTGCTTGGCCATATGCAGGGGTCCATAGGAGTACATCATGAGCTTGTCCTTGCGTCTCCAGCAGTGTCCTGCATGTCTGGTTCGTCTAGCTTGAACAGTTTTAGTGATGGGAGGCAGGTGGCCGTATAGTTGGTGCCTTGTGGGGTGTTGCTGCCAGGACTTGTTCAATATTGCTCGCAACATTCTTGTGTAATTGCCGTCTAGCTTCTTCTCCAGCCGTTTAGTTAACGTCCAAGTAGTGCATCTATTATATATATATATACATATATATATACCATAAGAATGGGATTTCTTGTGACTTCCTATGTGTCTGGAATATACTGGCAGCAAATAAAATTACAATGCACAGAATATGAGCCTCATTTTACTGAAAATCAAACGTACGGCTAGGGTTATAAACATGGTATATTGAAATGACAGAGAAATATGTTAAAGTCATTTGTAGACGGATGACACAAGATAAAAGAAGAGCTTTATATTTAAAATTTCAAAACTCAAATGTACTGTATCGAGACTGCAGTTCAGTGGCCCGACAGAAAGATTGCAATGGACAGATGAATATATAAGCTTGGTCACCTGGTCAGTTGCAAACCGGAAGAAAGAGAGTGAGATGGCAAGTCAGAGTCCTAAAAAAGTGGACGTGGAGTCAGGCCTAAGTCAGAAGCAAACCGTGAAGTTACTATTTACCAACCCCTCCGCTCGGGCAGGATATGACACAAGGTCAATTTTTAAGCGGAGTTTAACAGGTTTTGAATTCAGAGTTTTCCTTCTCCTAGACTAGTTGCCTCACCAAGGCTGAAGAACCTAGTCCGTCCTACTATTTACCCATAGCTGGAGGGAGAATAAGGGGGTTCATACCTTTCCCAAGGGTATTTGCCCGAAAGTGAACGTAATAGCGCGACTGGAGTACGAACTCGCATACTACGATTCCGCAGTTCATCGCTTTAACCATTATACCACGAGGACACAAACCGTGAAGTTAGAGAGTAGAGAGATAACACTGGAACAAACGTAAAAGAATCATCCCGAGTTCAAATCCTGTTCGCGGCGGCTTGCATTTCACATGGCATTAATACCGTTGCGAAAGGTTTGAGTCCCACTGTTCTCCTTCTAGCTATTGATAAATAGTATGGAAGACATGTCTCTTTAACTTTGGTATGCCAACTAGTCTTGTTGAAGAAAACTCTGAATTCAAACCAGTTGTAGATCTAGAGAAACATAGACTCCGTCTGACTATTTCTGCCAAAGGCACGTTAGATCAGTAGCACACCCTCTACAAAACGTGGTTACAGGACTTACAATTGAAAGAGATCAGGAGAAAAGTTACGTTCAATTCCTGTCTTGATAATTTGTAAGATTCGTCTTCAGAAGTGTAGGAACCAGGATATATTGAAATCTATCCAGCTAGGAAACTATGAGTCGAAAATAATTCTTAGACATAAATGTTTTTGAAGAAAATATTATTATTTTTTACTCCTCTAGAGTTTTTCACATCAGTATTAGCTGATGGTTTTTCACTGGAGTTTGAGTGATAGCAAGTCTCCTCAAGTCTCCAGGACTCGTCTCAGTATTCTGGCCGTCCTCCGCAATGCTGTCGTTTGGATAGTCTCTTCCCGTCCGCCAACTTCCAAGTCCTCCAGGCCCCTTAATAATCCTTTAGTTACTGTGCCTAACGCACCAATCACAATTGGCACAATCTTTACTTTCATGTTCCTCAGTTTTTTCAATTCTCTAGCAAGGTCGAGGTACTTTTCACTTTCCTTCAGATTTATTCTGTGGTCCGCCGGGACAGCAAAGTCAACAATTTTGCAGATTCTCTTTATTATTATTATTATTATTATTATTATTATTATTATTATTATTATTATTACATTCTATAAAATAAACACCATATTCTATAAAACTGTCTTCTATAAAATAGACTTTATCATATACTATTAAATAAGAATCATTATTATATTCGATGAAATGATTATCATTTTCTAAAATTAATATTACTGTAGTCTATAAAATAAGAATTATCATTATATTAAAAAAAAGTAGTTTTGTCACTGAGAATGGCATTTAGCATTCCACAAAGTAACAGACAATATAATTAATGGAGGCATCATTTATTGTTAGGAAGCTAGTCGCGCAGACAGATTACTCGTAGGTATTAAATCTGATGCCCAGTGGGTGTTCCATACTCACGATCTGGTGCCAAATGTAAGCTATATTTTGTTTTTAAGGGTTTTTCGCATAAGGCGCTTGTTGAATTCTCGTATGTACTTCAGTATCAATATATCACAATTAGCAGGTTTTATTTTTGCTTCTTGATGTGTACTTAGAAAATCCAGCTGAGATAGATGTAGAGATGACTTTTCTGATAACTGGGGATATGTTTTCTTTGATAGTACGTTACAATTTCGTTTTAGTCTTTCATGTGTTATTTTCAAATTTGAATCTCAAAGGAAGTTAATAACCTATACATATTCTTCTACATTTAAATTCAAAGGTGTTACTTATACACTGAATTGTTTTCATTTCATCTTTTTTAAATTCAAAAACTATTTCTTCGCTTTTCTTGAGATTTAAAAAAAGAATTCTATTCACTTTTTTCAAATTAAAAAAAAAAAATTGTTCTCTTCATTTTCAGATATTGAAACCCTGTCGGGTACGTGGGCGTAGAATAAGTAGACTGTATACCCTGCAAAGGCGTAATATGTACCAAAAGTTGTACCCTTGGTATAACACTGAACTGTAAGTGATGGTGGGGCTCCACTTTTGAGGTTCTACAATGTAGAATTACGCCTTCATAGCCATCACTCACTGGTCCACTCTGACCCGTTAGGGTCCTATCTATGCGTCAAATATGTTTTAAAATTAATCGTATTTGATAGATCTGTGTGCAAAAAAAAAAAAAACTCTGAAGAAACAAGTACACGGAAATACAAACATAATTTTACCACGTGATATAAAATAGCCGTTGACAGATTGACATGACATTAAAATGAATGGGGGAACGAAACATTTTTCAAGTTTTAAACTTGTTTTTTCCCTTCATCTTTTTCCAAATTATTTTCCTTTCACAGACACCAGAGAAGAATCTGGCGGACCATTAAAATACATGCACATCAGGCAGTTCGTGGTTGAGTGTGTAGAGGCAGAGACTAAAAAAAAAGTCGGTTTGTACACGATAAACAAAGAAGGCCTTAATAAGCTATGGGATATACAAATATATTTTATTTATTTTGTGGTTTCGATATATGTCATATTTAAACAAATATTCCGAAGATCTTCCGAATCAACGAAACAAGATATGAATATGTTATTTATAAATGATAACACTTCTCTTTAAACGGATGCTATGACAATAACTAGAATTTCATCAATCTCTGTTCTACGAATAATAAAGTCTTCTTCTCCCGCATGGATGGTGTATCAAAATCGTGGTTTTCATCACTGTATTGGTGCCCTAAATGTCAGTTGACTCTACCAAAGTTTTAGCGATCCTTTCACTGAACTTATTTTTCATCCTGACTTGGGTCTTACTAACTTTCTCTGTAAGTAAGTCTGGTTGAGGAACCGATCAATTGACGATCACAGAAACATGTTACCTGGTACCAGTGCAATATAAATATTTTGGTTATTGGCTGGTTAATTAAGACCCGTGTGGGTTATCAAATGGCAAATATTATATATATATATATATATATATATATATGTGTGTGTGTGTGTGTGTGTGTGTGTGTGTGTGTGTGTGGGTGTGTGGGTGTGTGTGCTTGGGCAGCATTTCTTCGTTGATACAAATTTGATTAAACAATGTAAACATCCTTTGTCTACACAATTTCGAAAGGATAAATACAAAAAATATGTGAACAAAGGATGTCTATATTGTTTGATCGTATATATATCTCGGCAGCCGTTGAACGGATGTATGTAAACAATAGTAATTGTGATTCATAACCGTTTAAAATTTACTTCGCAGCTAATGGCTCCTCATGGCCGAAGGATTAGAGGCTTGGCTTGGCATTCGAGTCAACCAGGTTACGATCCCGGCTACGGGAAGCTAATATGCCTAGCCACACTAATGAGTTCTGATAGAACGAAACAGATCTGCCTGTAGATGACTATATATATATATAGATATAGATATATATATAATTTGACTTAGTGAATAGTTTGTAAGTAAATGTTTTTAAAGAGTTAGAGCTCATTTATTTATAAAGATTTAGATGGTTAAGTATTACTATTGAACGCTAACAATTCTATTTAATATTAATCAATTGTTAGCAGAGAGCTAAATTTTTTCAAGTATTGCAATCTAATACTACTAAATCTATATGAAATCATTTGTTTGCCAACAATGAACTTGTTTCAAGTATGACTATTAAATAAATTGGTTAATCGATTTTCTTTTAAAGAATCCTCTTTAGGAGCTTTTTTTTAGTCAAGCCAAAATATAGTAAAGAAAAATAATTCTATACAAAATAGTTAAAAGTTAAGGAAGGATGGTTAATAAGTTATTATCGAGACCATAGTAAAAAAGTATTGTGATTTATAGTTTGGAAAGATTTAACTGCAACTCTTGTGTCATACTTGGGTCAAGGTATTTTTGAAATACATATAGTTGTTTTCATTATTTTCCTTACGAAAATGAACAAGCATCAGTTCGAGCTCGGTTTGCTGGTTTTATATTATGTACTGATAACAGTTATGATACTTTGTGCCTTCCTTGACGATAAAGTTTTGTTATTTTTATTGACGTTTTTTATGACATTTTCTTTCAAATATCACGCTAACTTCACCGACCCATCACTTAATATATCAAGCACTCTTGCGTTAGTATGCACTCAGTGGCCTGTGTTCATCTTTCATGTTGATGTAGCGTGTATATATTTTCTATCAGGCCTATACAAGTGAATCTCGGCCAAGTATTCAGTCACCTGACAACGTATAAGTTGCCACTTCGGCGGATAAATTATATCTATTTCCATTTCTCTCACTTTATATATATATATATATATATATATGTGTGTGTGTGTGTGTGTGTGTGTGTGTTTCTGTCTGTTTGTGTGCGTATATATATATATATATATATATGTATGTGTGTGTGTGTAAGTGTATATATATATATATATATATATATTTCGTTAAAAAAAAAAAGGCGACGTCCTTTTTCTGTTCGTTTTATTGTTTCTTCTGGTCATAGATGACTTATTAAATTTGTTTCAATTTAATACTAAAATTCCGAACAATTTTTATATCCACTCGCTTTCTATCCTTGTTGTTCGTTTGGTAGTGGGTAGGTAGTACACCAATAGCCTTGGACATTGGGGTTCAAACCAAAGACTCAAAAAATTGTACTTGATACCTCCTTACTTAACACTCAGTGTTTTAAGGTCCGTATCAAGGGTAAAGTGAAGCAATTCAAGGAAAGGAGTAGTGTCCTCCCTTACAACTCAGTGTTGTAGCAATTGAAAAAGGAGCCTTCGGGTCGCCCTCGACAGCGGTCGCTAACTTTACTTTCACACACACACACACACACACACACACACACACACATATATATATATATATATATATATATATATATATATACATGTATGTATGTATGTATAAGAAATTCTTTTTTGTGACACAACAGCTGTTATTTTTAAAGCATCATTGTATAATAAACACACACAAAAACACACACACACACACACACACACACACACACACACACACGTACACGCAAACACACGCACACACGTACATGCAAGCACACACATACACCCACACACACACACATGCGCGCGCACACACTCACACACACACATACACACACACACATACATATATATATATATATATATATATATATATATATATTTCTGAATTTCGGAAATGAAATACCCATTTCTACATGGCTATTGCATATGAAATATTGGAATTTACATAATTTATTTTATTTTTTATTTTTACATATGTTAAATAAAATCTTAATTTGAAAGAACACATGCACAGAACACGCACATATGTATGAATGCAAACAAGGTAATAATATATATTTGGTATCGACATTTCGTAACACCTACAGGAGACAGGAATAAAAGATTTCAGGACAATTAAATATCTACGTGGTGCCTTCAATAAGTTTCCAGACTTTTTTTTGTACAGGCATTTAAAATTAGCGTAGACTCTTGAAAATTCAGTATGTTATTACTATACATCTTATGAGATGACTGACCAATTTCTATGATTTCAGGTTAAAATAAACAGCTACAGCAGGAATGCGAATATACCCTACTAAAGTCTGTTTGTCACTGCTGGTGAATTTCAAAAATGCAATCTGGACGTGAGGACACTGAAGAAGAACGATATGCTATAAAATTCTGTTTTAAACTTGGAAAGAATGCTGTCACAGAAACATATGGAATGCTTCAGACTGCCTTTGGAGAATCTTGCATCAGCTTTTGAGTGTCTTAAGAGATTCAAGGAAGGCAGGGAGTCTGTGAGGGATGATGAGAGGTGTGGGAGGAGTAAGGGAGTCAATACACCAGAGTTGATTGGCCAAAGGGTTAGGGTTAGGGTTACTATGTTGAGGACTTAAGAGAGTTCAGGAAGAGATTCCGTCAGAAGAGGCCAGCACTCTTCAAATCTGGTCAGTGGTATTTCCACCAGGACAATGCACCAGTCCACAACTCCATTCTTGTCACAGACTATTTGACCAAGATGGGGATAGACTAGACCTTGTTCCTTTTAACTTTTGCTTTTCCCCTATGCTCAGAAGCTGTCGTTATGAGACAGCTGAGGAGATGAAAGAGGCTGTGACGAAGGTCATTGACACGCTCACACAAGAGGACTTCCATGGGGCCTTCCAGAAGTTATTGGAACAGTACAATATATGCATTTGCAGCCAGAGGAGATTACTTCGAAGGGGACTAGACTTTTATGTGTGCACTATCAATAAAAGCACCCATACGAAAAAAAAAAAAAAAAAGAAATGATCCTCGTATGTTCGTTTAGGAAGTTTTTCATTATTTGTATTTGTCTTTGTGTTTATCACTTTCAAACAGAAAAACTGTCTTTGCAAATTATGTTCTCCCCAAATAGGGATTTCATTGCAACAAAAATTATTTAACGTAACTCGTCAAAAGAACAGTTGAAGCATTTTTAAAGCTAACGCCCGTGCACACACACACACACACATACAAATGCACATACTTATATAAATATGAATATATATATATATATATATATATATATATATATATATATATGTATCATCATCATCATGTTGTGCTTCTTGCACTCATTTTCCTGACTCTTTCTCGCTACTCATCCCTATTGTCTATCACTTCCGGCTGGTCTTCTAGTCTACATCCTGTGTCCGTACAGAGCTAAATTTTTAGTCTGTCGTCCAACACTTTCTCGTCGGTATGAAGGGGTCCAGAAGAGAACATCACTTATGAGCACTTATGAGCTCGTCCTTTCTTTTCCAGAAGTGTCCAGCGTGTCTTGTTCGTCGGACTTGGATGCTTTTAGAGATGGGTTGGAGGTGGCCGTATAGCTGCTGTTTTGTAGGATGTTGCTTTCAGGATTTGTTCAATACAGCTCGCTGTATTCTTGTGCAATCGCTGTCAAGCTTTTTTCGGGTACACTAAGAAAACGTCCATATGGTGCATCCATATTGTAGTATAGACTCAACTGCTGCTTGAAAACTTGCATTTTATTTTATCAGTAAACTTTGACCTCTATATGACCGATAACCTATCGATAGTTGCCCATGCCTTCATTAGTCACGTATATATAATGTATATGATTTATTCAACAGACGTCCGACTTGTTGATACTGGCTCACCTGTAGATTACGCTGGTGAAACTCAGACCCGTGAGTTTTTATTGTTTTCATTCTTTTTTATATATTCAGTTATAGATGAGAAACAAGTATTTGGATTTTTTTATTAGCCTTTTATTGTTCGCGCGTGAAATGTTGAAAATGAGGCTGGAGGCTGGTTAATAATTATCTGAAATCTCTGATGTTACAATCCGAGTCCATGTACTTTTGACCTTCGCTGGCTATTCTTATCTGTCATCTTTAATCAATAAAGCTTCCAAGAATTTCTGCAGCCTACCCCCCATATATATATATATATACTTTCTTTCACTTTCGGATTAATACCCTTGTGAAAAGTATGAATTCCCTGATCTCCACTAACTAAGGATTTACCGGCCTATGGACATTATGGTTTGAGTGTTCGTCCATGATCCAGCAGACGGGTCCAACCCCCGTTCAAGTCATACCAATGTTTACAAAAATGGTACTTGATACTTTTTTGCTGAACACTCAGTATTATAAAGTACGTATCAAGGGTAAGTGGAGCTATCCAGGGAAAGGAGTAGCGCCCTCCTTTACACCTTGGTGTAGTAACTATTGAAAAGGGAGCCTTCGCGTGGGCCTCGGTTACTTATTATTATTCTACAAGGATCACTTAGGCATAAAATAACTTTCGAATATTTATATGTTATTTAATGAAGAAGCCAAACAAAAATAAATCAGGTAAAAAAGTACAAGTTGAATTCTTTTTGCGTAACATTTACATCTCTATTTATTTTCAAGTGTGACAATAACAAATATTGGAATGATCGATATTATCGGTATTTGAAAGCTATTCACAATTTCCCATTCAATATTTACAGCCAGCGACTTTTAGTTATCTTAAATAATATCTATCAAAAATATTTTAAAGTTTTTAATGCATTATTCGTAATGCAACTCTATCAACATTTAATATCAAATTTGGTCATCGATTCACATCAAATTACCACCATTGTTATAGCATTCTCTTATTTACGACAAAAAATGGTGCAGACATCATTTAATGGGTGTCTCCGTGGCATAGAATTTAACGTGCTGGACTGTGACAAAACAGTAAGCAAGTTCGAACCCCAGTCGTGCTAGTATGTTTCGTTTCTGACTAATAGCCTTGGGAAAGATAAGAATCCCATTATTCCTCCACCCATAGGTTAAACAGTGTCATTGTTGCCCTTCTACGAGAATGAAATTGGCATTAATTAACCCACTAATGTTCATATGCCATTAAACAAAGAAACTGAGAGGCTATTTCCTGGCCAGGTTTAAGACATACTTTTCGATAAAATATTTTGGTTATATTTCTTTAAAAAGGATAAATAAAATTGGGCGGTGACAAAGAAAAAGATATGCTTCTGATGCTGACTTCAAATTAAAAGTTGTAGCATATGCAACTGAACATAGGAAAAATAATATGAATAAATAAAGTTTAGCGTTTAGCTGTAGTTCAATAAATCGTTTTTATTGCTTTTTTTTGGAAACTGACATTTTTACGAACGGTAATAAAAATCAGAGAAAAAAAATGTGGAAATGAAATATACAAAATTCTCTCGTATATGTATACAATAAATCTTCCGGGAAACAAAATTTTAAAGGACTCGAATGATATTCGAGTCATTTAATTTACTTAGATTTTGCGGGTAACTTGACCTCGTCTCATATTCTGTATCGGCTTATTCTCAATTATCTACGATATATATATATATATATATATATATATATATATATATATATATATATATACAAAAGTCTGCAGAAATTTTTGTAACGTAACCAAGATACTCTCATGGTATGTAATCAAATAATGATTATTTTTTAATAACCTTCCTTGTTATCCACATGACATTTCAACCCGTGTTGCAGAGCTTGGATCTTATTGGTAAAAATATTATCCATAGCAGATACGATATCATCATATGAACTTTTCAGCCTATGGAATTTTAAGCCCTACCTTACACACACACACACACACACACACACATATATATATATATATATATATATATATATGTATATATATATATGTGCATTTATATATGATGAAATGTATGCATTATAAACAAGAAAAAGCTTACATAAGAGGTGCAAACGGTTGCAGCGTAGGCTTAGATTAAAAGCTCTGCAATACCAGTAAATTACGTAATCAAAGTTCAGAATTGGTTTCGGAATGTCGACACAGAAATAACTTTTTCATTTCTTTCACACTCAAACAAGTTTTCATGAATCTCGGCATATATGGAAGCAAAAACTCTGAAATAGAAGCGGAAAAAAGTGAAATATAATCTTTTGTTCATGTGTGTCTCTCTCTCTTCTTCCTTAATTAGTACCACACAACAGTTGGAGTAATAATAGAAAGCACGAAACCTTTGTACCACACCCACCTGATAATCATGTGAGTACACTAAACTGGAAACTTGAAAACATGGACGGTATTTAATACTGCAGAACCTCTCTAAGATTGAAAAATGTGTATATGTAAATATACATAGTAAATATATATATTGTAAATATTTACCAAACCTCTCCACCTGAGACAATATGTGACACAAGGAGAATATTTAGAAAGGTGGAATTAAGTTGATTTGGATTCATCGTTTTCTTTGCCCCTGACTGTTAGTCTGATTAAGGCAAAGGACAAGTCTGCCTAATTATTTACCCATAGGTGGAAGGAGAATATGAATTTATGACTTTATTGAAGGTATTAGCGTAAAGTAAAAAGCCAACAATCTCGTTTGGGATTTGAACTCAGGTTGCTGATTCTATTTGCTAAAGCATTAACCATTGCTCTAAACATACCTCCACACACACTCGTACATATATATATATATATATATATATATGATGAAAAATAAATAAATAAATAAATAAATTCAGATGCACGTCCTTTAGTCCTGCGCAATAAACACTGTGTTGTATCAATGAGTAGAAAACATATTGTATCAGTAAACAACCAAGATTAGAATGAATTTGTCTCCAAGATTAAAAAAGAAAAGAAACGAAAAAGAAAACTCCCTGGAATACACTAAATAAAATAGAAGGAAAAAGGAGACAATGCGCCATCTTTTATGGCTTCCTGTTCTCTTCGACAATATAAAACAGATTGAGATAAAAAGATATTTCTTGGAGTAACGCCAAAATATGACTGATTCCATGCCTAAGAGGTGCACATCTTTGAATGTGAAGCAGGGTGACACTTCAAAGCGTCGATTTTCTTTCCGAGATTCTTTCATCCGAAGACTTACACTGCTCTCTGTGATTTATTAAATAGCTAACATAAAACAATTCTTCCCGTTCTATAGAGGACTGCTTTGGCAGCGTTGTCGAAGGACAATATTTATGAAAACCGTGTTAGTCTCTCTGTGTCGTTCATATACATGCATAAACGTTTTCTTACATTTCAATCAATTTAATGTGCTCATCATCCCCAGATTTAGACCAAAAATCAGACTAGAGCAGACATTCAATAATCTGGCATTATTGATAGCAGTGGGGTGTCGGATTAGTGAAATCCCCAATTACAGAAGATTTGTCACAGAACAAGTCTATGGCCAAGTTACGCAGAAAGCACCGGTCTGTTAGAAGTTAAGTAAGGATGAGCTTGGTCAATACTTAGCTGGGTGACTATTTAGTTACAGCTACTGGAAATCCCCTAACGCTGAAGCGCCGGTCTTGGCAAAGCTTCGTAAATAACAAGTGTTAATTCTGAAATTTAGCAAACTGCCTAATAGAAGATAAATTTTTTATTATGTCTCAAGAGTACTTGACAGTCCCACAAACCCATTCTCTATCTCTTTTCGCCTCTAGTTTTTGTACAGTTCAGACGTTTTCTCTTACTCCTGCGAGAGAACGGTGAAATCATATGAAGATCTTGTTTACTCTTCTCAAGCAAACCTTTTTCTACCCCTTACACAAACAGTTTGTTCCTCGAACAATATGCGCGTAGTTCTTACTATTGGGACACGCTTACATATTTATCTTTTTAATACCATTCGTAGGTGTTTTGAATCTATAACACGTTACTTGTTCTTGGTATGTTTATCTTGTCTTTACTTCAGTTGTGTTTAGTGTTTTTGGACTAACGAGAAGAGTGTTTACCAATGGCCCGGGAGACTAGGGTTCAATTCCAGGTCAAGCCATTCCAAAGACTCAAAAAATGGTACTTGATGCCGCCTTGGTTAGCACTCAGCAATATAATCTAAGGGTCAAGGGTAAAGGAGAAATCCAAAGAATGGAGTAGCTCCCTCCTCTATACCTCGGTGTAGTAGCTATTGAAAAAGGAGCCGTCGGGTCTCCCTCAATTAAGGTCACCAACGTTTATATTACAGATATACTAATACGATTGTTGGTCATTGCAGAGTAGGGTTTCCCCTGAAATATGTCCCCCACTACCAAGCATCCCATAATACATTTAAAACATCATTTAAATTCTAACTAGTTAGATAAAAAGAATTCAATGAAAAATTTAATGAAATATATACTCACCAGCCTTCCTCAACGACAAGAATTGGATGGGACATGTTGTCAAGTTATTATGAGTACATGTGTATGGTGCAAGAAATGGCCGAAATCTTTTGGCATTTCTTCTCATATGCACCTCAAGCATCAGGAAATGATCTCACGTATGGATTTCAAGTCCAGTGGTGCCAAAAATAGCTCTTCTCTCTCACTATTCCTACTCTTCTTTTTAGTGGAACGGCTGAGTTGCTGCCCCAGAGAAGGACCTTCTGCATTTGAGACCGATAAATTATTTCCGTCATGGATGACCGTGAGATCTTATCGGGTTGGCATTTCGAGTCCAGCATTATATTCAATCGATAATTCGCAGTATTTTCCTTTCATGTTTCGATTATTCACTGGCGCTCTAACTAGTCTTAAATAAAGGCAATTGATATTTGTAAATGCCGGAAAACAAGCAAGAAATAGCTTGCGTGTATTTACAAGAGTGCGCCAACTGGTAGACAGTTCCAGTGCACCCAAAACAACGCGAAGAAAGTTGTTTTAAAGACCAGGAAAATTAATGATGCCCCGGTTTATTAGTTGTCAGATTATCGATAATCAACCTGTATTGGAGGTGCCGGTGGTGTTATGGTTATCCTCGCAGGAAATGGACATGGCGATACGAGTTCAAATCCTGGACGACACTGATTGCATTTCACATAGCACTAATACCCTTGGGAAAGGTATGAATCCAATTATTCTCCCTCCAGCTAAGGGTAAATAGTAGGGCAGACTAGGTTCTTCTGCCTTAGTTAGGCAACTAGTCCAGGAGAAGGAAAACTCTGACTTCAAACCTGTTAAACTCCGCTTAAAAAATTGACCTTGTGTCATATCCTGCCCGAGCGGAGGGGTTGGTAAATATGATAATCAACCTGTATCACGCTTAAAGGTGAGTGTGTGTGTGTGTGTGTGTGTGCGTGTGTACGTGTGTGTCTGTATTTGTGTGTGTGTGTGGTTCTCTATGTTGCAAAGTTCAGAAACTAGAAACAGGATTCGTTTAGCCTCAATCATACAGTTGTACCATATAGAAAACTCAGAACATAGGAATCTCGAAATTCGAAAACACGTAACGACTCCTTGTTCAGGTGCGAAACCTTTTTATTAACTTTGAGTTAAAGATTTCGACATAAGGAGAGAGACACAATCTTTTTATGCTGTCTTATTCATTTGGCCCCCATCTCGAGCGGCCCCCCATAAGGCGCAAGTTTGCCTCGCGTCTACGAGCTCCAAAAGTCAATCCTTCTCGTTTGGCGTCAAGCATTCAACTCTCTAACTTTCTTACAATTCTCCACAGACCTCTGTGCGCTTCCAGTGCGTGACGTCACTCCCACTCCGTCGCCCGTTTCGTCTCGGACTATTGTGACATCTGAGAGACATCTCCATCTGCCTGAGCGCGTCTTCGTTAACACCTGCCTCGATGTTTCACCTAACTTAGGTTCTCAGCCAAACTAAACTCAAAGGCATGAACCGAAATCCCTTGGCGTTACACAGAGAGGGAGCAAAGGAACGAAGGAAGGGAGAAAAAGAAACGTGTGTATTACTAACACAGATAAGTTGACAACAAATTCTTTGCAACAATTAATTTTTTTTTAAATTGAGAGAAAATGGATAAATGTTCACTTGTAAGGAAAAGTTCCTCGCGGGCAGTTGTATATAAGCGTGAATATTCTTGCAAGAGAAAAAGTGTTTGTAGAAGGAAATATTCTATGCGAATACTCCCAGGGTATACGAGCGATAATAATGGAGTTACTTACTCGGTAACAATCTTGCTTTATTTATTGAAGTTTGTCAACGAGTTGGTGGGTCTCTGTCCGTATTCTTATGCGTATGGCAGTGAACTGTAGTTGACCTCTCAGCTCCGTTGATATGTTGGTAAAGACAGAGCAATAAGTATCATTGGGCTTGTTGCTGGCTGCTATCTTCCGTTGTTAAATGTGTTATGCTGCGGTTTTTGATGCTGCCGTAATTTGTGAGGACTGTTAAGCCTTGATGATGTATGCTGTAATCTTTCGTGAGAGGTTTCATTTGCCGCTTTTATAGTAAACAAGAAAGATCAACTCAACCAAAATGTAAACATTTGGTCTTTTATTATCATAGTCAGAAATTAGGTTTTTGGAATCATGTGGTTTATTTACAACTACGTCCGTGTGGGTTCGTTTTTCTCTCCATGAGTAGTGACAAGATGACAGTAATTTCCGTTCTATCTTTAGACCTCATGTAAGGTTTATTTTCATTCATCTATTATCTACTATTTTTGAAGATACACCATATATTTTGAATAAGCAGATTCGAATGACATGAAATTCTCTGACACAGAAAATGAAAGCGATAACATGATTTCAAATACTGGTCGATTCTGCTTATTTTCCCTTTATAGTGACACCTCTGGTAATGGCGTGACTTTACTTGTATCTTGGCTGTGGGTAAAATTAACAGCAGTGTAAAATGAGCTCTTTACTCATGTCGATAGACAATCACTTTGGGAGAAAGACATCTATAAGAACAAATAGTGAAGAACTCAATTGGATATCACTCGATCTTCTTACTCAAGAACACTCCCGGTAACGCATAGGTGAGGTTAATTTACTTTGTTTTATGGCATAAATGGGTCATTTAATACCCTAGCCATCCTTGTAGAATGGTCCAGTCAGCAGGGCTTTAGAAACTCTACAAAGGGGTTAGATTCCGCTAACGAGTGTCCTGTATATGACACTAAACAATCCGATAGTCAGGCTTCAGTAATGCTGGAACTTTTGGGAATTCGGAATACCTCTTGAATGCCATGGCTTCCAGGCCAACTCTGACCCGGAGTTGTAGCACTTGATAGATTCCTATCTATGGGTCGAATAGAAATAAACTGCGATCTTATACTAAACTGAATTGTTTGAAATAAAACTGTTTTAACATGTACCTGTGTGTAAATACATTATTGATGTTTAATTAAATCGTTAGTGATACATAGCAATACTTGGAACAATTTAACTTTGTTAACTAAATTGAATAGTTTAAAGTAGAATTGTTTTGGACATTTAAACTGTGTATTTATGCTAAACTGATTTGTTAGAAATTGAACTGGTTTTTTTTTACATTTAGCTGTGTGTAAAAAAAAAAAAATTATTTGAAATATTACTGTTTATATGAATAAAAATGGATTTGGCATTAAATGACCTATAATAGTTGATATGAACTAAAACCAAACAAAAACATACCAAAACAAAATTGTTTATCAAAATGACTTGATTCGGCATTAAATGATCCGAAAGTGGTGATATGCCGTAAAACAAAACAACCATCCTTATTAAAGAATAGTAGTGGTTCTATTTAATTCATAGTTGGAGGGATATCGTTGTTCATACCTTTCCCGTGTGAACGTAATAACGTCCATAGAGTTCAAACTTGTTGACTAAGATGTTTCCTTCCCATGCGTTATCCATTACACCATGAAAACTCTCCCACTGACTAGAGGAAGCTGTGAAGCGTTATGGTCACCTCAGTATTGAAAAGACAATCCGTTAAAAAAAGTAAAAATATTAAAACACTAAAAAAAATATGTGTGCGATTACACATTTCAAGAAGAATAACGATCGTCAAACAGTAAAAGGAACGTTTATCGGCTACATATACACCCCCTCAGAAAAAATCTGGAATTTGCACACATAAAAGGTCTAAGCCGTGAAGTTCTCTCCATTCCATATACCGATTTGAAACCGACAATCAGTAAATTCCTCCACACTAAATGGCAACAACGATGGGACATTAATATCCATAATAAACTCAGCTCACCTTCGGAGAATGGAGACTCACTTCACCTTCGGAGAATGGAGACTCAGCTCACCTTCGGAGAATGGAGACTAGCTTTGAGAAAATCAAGAAGAGAACAAGTCGTTATATCCCGACTGTGCATTGGTCATACAAGGCTTATTCACTCTTTCATACTGAAACAGGAACCATAACCACAATGTTTGACCTATCAGAAAACTTGTACGGTTAAACACTTTCTTATAGAATGCAGAGCCTTCGCTGTCATCAGAAAGCGATTTTTCAAAGTTTATAGTTTAACCGATTAGTTCGAAAATGTCAAAATCAATGACTTTCTGTCCTTCTTGAGAGAAACAGGGTTGTACGAAAAAATATGACGAATTAAAACTGGTTAATCATGTGCAAACAAATAAAATCATGCTTATGGAAAATTCTACTCACTAAGTATTCGTTCAGAAATTCTTTGTTGAATGTATATACGTATAGACGGAATTTGGCGTTAAATGACGTACAAGGGTTGATACGCCATAAAACCTATACAACCAACCAACCAACCACACTTAAAAGGTGTTCACTTTCGATTTTTATTTTGCATTAAATAAACTAATATCATAAAACACAAAATCCTTGACTATAGATAATTGCTTTAAATTAGTGGAATCCATTACTGAAAAAATTAAGGCAGAGATAGAAGCTCGAGGAGATCTAACTAAATATTTATTCGCGTGTTTTATGAATGAATTCTATATTTTTTGTCAATATTGGGTGATTTCCTAATACTTTTACTTACATGGCTTAGAAAAAACAACAACATTAATCTAAATAATTCAGTCTAGTTTGTTTAAGGAACATCTTATGAAGACAGAATGTTAAGATATTAAATTACAATGTTTTGCGTCTAATCTGTTAATTTACTGCGAAATGAAATGCCGAGATAAGCATTCTCTAAGTGTTTTGATTCCATTAAGTGGCGGGAGAGGGTCAGGGATATCCATGCTAGCGGCACGAAATGATGATGATGATGATGATTTTTGCCAAGGATTGTAAGTATTGTTTCTCCTTTATATGTATAAAATGACCTTTTATGCACCATCAAATATTGTACGGCTATTTATTTTATTTGTGAGGAGGCGTTACAGAAATATAAAAAGCAGCGATACCCGAGGACGTTTGGGAGCTAGTAAAAAGGTCTACGCATGACATACAAAATCCAGAATTTGTATTTTCAACGGAAGGTGCAGATTAACCAATTTACAAAGCAAAGTAGCTTGTTGATTGAGAGATAAGAAATGGTCTCAAGATGTACAAACAAAAATTAGTTTTTATCATGCTATTCTCTCCCTAATTAACCTTTGGTAGGGTATTAAGATAAATTTATAGGCTTACATAGAGGTGAAGAGAAATTTAGGAGTACATTTTTGTTGATGCAACCAGTAGGTATACCCTTCCTTGGAATGAATATCGCAATTTTGGCGTTGATCTTTTTGACGAAATTATATTTGGGTTTTAAAAAGTTTTTACATAAGATGTAGCTTTGTCAGCAGGTATCGTTTACTGTTGCTGCTAAGCTGCTTATATATATATATATATATATATATATATATAGAGAGAGAGAGAGAGAGAGAGAGAGAAAGAGAGGGAGGGAGAATGAACGATGATAAATGATAAAACGAATTGGAACATTATCTTTTTTTTTTTTTTTTTTAAAGATCTGCTGACGTTCGTAGTAAATAATCTTGGCAGATTATTAAAATATACGATGCTAATGTATCTCCTTATTAGACTGCAACGATACTGTCAAGAAGTTGGTGTCACCATCAATTGATGGAACAATTGCCATGGTGTTTCTTTGAAGCATCATTAAAGCTGTAACAGTTTATTTAAGGAGACAATATGCAAGTACCATTTGCTCCATCTTTCCTATGTGTAAGTTATCCTTAGCATTTGGGAAATCTACCAACAATTGCATTACCTCAAGATTTGTTGCACGTCCTGCTTTGATGATTCGACAGAGAGTTCGAATCTGTGAAGTTATAAATCGATTTCTTAGAAAGTGGTTCTGATTTTTCCTAAGAATCTTCTTGACTTCAAGTCGGATAATAATACGAAGCAGGGCATTATCAACCTAAGCAACTTTAGTAGTAAGAGATATGCCACGGTAGTTCTTAGTAATTCCGAGGTCACCTTTCTTTGAACAAACCCTGGAAACAACGCCCCACAAAACAATAGCTGTACAGTCACTCACCTCCTATCTCAAAAATCATACAATTGAGAGGGCAAGACATACACAGCGCTTCTGGAGAAACAAGGATGGGCTCATGAATGCGCTAGTGTTGGCCAAGTAGAAGGATTTACATAAATCAGCTCTGTGCGGACACAGGATGCAATTTTGAAGACCTGTAGAAAGCAATGGATTAGAGAGAGAGAGAGAGAAAGAGAGAGAGAGAGAGAGAGAGAGAGAGGGGCAGTGTGTTATCAGTATGACATGATGAGAATGATATATAATCTAAAACTTCCTTTTTATTTTTCTATTATCCTTACTGAGTTTAATCCTTTAATCGTCGCCTGAAGAATATATATATATATATATATATATATATATATATATATATATATATATATATATATATATATATATCAAGTCAGCGTCCGAAGGACAGTGGGAGTGGATTATTCATGTATAGAACAAATGAGGAATTTCATATAATCTATGTGTGTACTCGATTTATGGCCATTGTTACATCTCTTTTACCTTCCAGGTATATATAACAAAACTTACATAAAGAGCGTATATAGTTCAATTAGAAGGGTGCTGAAAACTGGTTAAATTGTCATTTTAAATTTATTTCAAAGGGGAATATTATTATACTCTTCGTCTCGTCAGATGACATTTACATGTTAGCCTTGAAGTTGCAGAACAGCAAATATGGATAACTGTTGATATATATATATATATATATATATATATATATATATTATATATATATATAAGACCTACGTGGACAGTGTACTAAGAATGACAAGTCAGCAGACATATGTCCTCTTGAGATTGGATGTCGAGGTTTTATTTCGAACGTATCCTCTACATTTTTAACCAAAATCGGACTTACACCAGCAAAGAAGAGGGAATATATAAAAAAGATCCAAAACAAGGCTGTAACTGCTTCTGAATGGATATGGCATTCGTACAGATTAAACACCATCCAATAAAGTCTGGTATTATTGTGAGATACTGTTGGGGCGCCCTGTGTTAATGGTAATGATGCTTCGGCCCTGAAACCATGCCTGAACCCAGGGTCATCATCTGATGAAGACTTTACTGGAAGCAAAACTGCTTCTTTGGCGGCAGTTTTTGTATATAATTTTTTTTTATAAAGTGTAATCCACGTTTGCTTTTTTGAAACCTCAGGTTTAACATGTAAAAGTCATCTGACGAGACGGAAAGTACAATAATATTTTCTGGTAAAATAAATTTATAATGACAATTTAACTAACCAGGTTTGAGCTTCCTTCTAATTGCACTATATATATATATATATATATATATATATATATATATATATATATACGGGGGATATTTTTTTTAGAAAGGAAATAATCTATTCCGAATGTTTTAACATTTATGTATACTCTTCACGGTTTGGAATTTTTTTGCAGTAAAATTTACTATAATCTCAAAAAAATTACTTTATTTTGCGGCTATTTAAAATAAGATTGTTCCGTGGTCGTCAAGTAAAAATGTTTGGAGATCTGAGAAATCCAAACCATGTGAAATTTTCGATAGAATAATATGATGTGTACGAGAAGCATGTTTTGAACAAAATATGTTTACAAATGAATTAAACATGGGTTTATTACCAGCTGCATTTGTTGAAAAGAAGATCCTTCGAATAGAAACACACTTTACGGTAAATAAAGATTTTGATTGCAGTGTTCAGTAAAGGAGGTCATGCTGTGACAGTCGTCAGGAACATGAAATACCCATCTCTATTGATTTCTTTGAAAAAGGTCGAATTGTAAACAGTGCTTTCTATATTGCTAACTCCTTAGGCAAAATTCACCTCTTTTATTGAATGGGTCTCTTGTGTAAATAAGTAGTTTTTATTTAGATATTGAACCATAAACTTTGTGCATCTCCATTCATTGCTCTTGCAAGTGCATCATTTGAGTACTGAAAGAGTCCGGCTTGCATTAGACCGAATTAAAAGCCATCATCATTTGTGAGCAGAAGCAAATTGCGCTTGTCAGTCGTTATTGAACAAACTTGGATAAAACGAGGGATTTGTTTGCATTTTCATGAACCTCAAATTGTAATGTAGAAGAACATCATTCCCAAAAGAGATTTCCTTTCGTCCTTGGCTTTTCACTTCCCTCAAATTTTTGACAAAGTCAATTATTAAGATGGAAGGAATCTGGGCGAACCTTTCGGGATGTCTTCAATATACGTTTATTTGACGTTCATCTCTTTTACCGCGCAATTCAGGTTTAAGAACCTGAACCGAAAGGAAGAGAAAGAAAAAGATGAGAAGAGGAAAATTGAAGAAACACACACACACACACACACACACACACAGAGAGAGAGAGAGAGAGAGAGAGAGAGAGAGAGAGAGAGAGAGAGAGCAAATGAGTGTTTTTTAAAAAAAATTAAGGGGGAGTTATTTCATTGAAAGTTGCTCTTTTGCTTAAGTGCATGCACATTGATATATCTATAACATTATCGTTTCCAATCCCTGTAATTTTTATGCTATGTATTTCATTTCTTTATAAAAAAAAATCATTCTTTCTATATTTTGGATTTCCTTGTTGGCACGTAATTTTTTTTTTCAATTGGCTGTTGTTACGTTTTATCAGACTTTTTTTTTTAGGCCTTGCTCTTCAAATCTGACATACCGTTACCATCAATCAATCAATCAATCGATTGATCAAATTTTGAAGGGACAAGTGGGCCAATCACTACGGCCAGAAAAATTAAATCGACGAGCCAAGTTCAAAGTTTAGCCAGGAGTCTTTGCATTTAACTCAAAATGTCATGGGAGAGGTATAAAAACCCTTTCTTTTATTGGTAAAAACTTCGCAGGCCTATTTTATCAATAATCTCACATCAATAAATAAAGGTCACCACTTACTGTGTGTCTTGGTAGTAGAGAGTCGATAGTGTCCCAACTCACCAAAGTTCAGTAATAGCATTAGTATATGCATGATACAAATACTTTGAATGAACGGAAGGAATGACAGAATAAGCTTGTTTACATCTACAGAAGCATTTAATATGTCCATAATATGCATATAAGAACTATTAAACAAATAACCAAAAAGCCTAGTTGGCTAGGACTGTAGAATACACCAACTACATCTCTGTAGAGAGGTAAGACGTCCCCCAACAAGTGTCTCTGGATATAACATTAAGCAATCTGATATTGAGGCTGTAGTATTGGAGCTTTTGGGAATTTTGAGGACCTTTATTGCCATTGCGCCCAGGTTACTGTCCCAGAGTGTTAGCACCTGATAGGGTCTAATTCATTGGTCGAATAGAACTGTTTGATATTTAAACTGTGTGCAAACAAATGAGTAAGGCTTAATTGAATTATTAGAAATAAAATTGTTTGATCATCTAACTGTGTAATACCATTTAACTGTGCGCAAAAAATTAGCTCGGGCTCGTTCAAAAATTCGCTGGCTTAATGGCCCGAGAGACCAGGGTTCAATCCCTCGTCAAGTCATACCACAGGCTCAAAATATGATATTGATACCTCCTGGTTTAACTCTGAGCATTATAAGGTTCGGATCAAGGGTAAAGTGGAGCAATCCAGTAGGAGGGAAAGAAGTAACTCCCTCTCCTACACCTTGTTGTAGATATTGAAAAAAGAACCTTGGGGTGGCCTTGACTACGGTCACTAAATTTACTTACTTTAATTTTGATCCATAGAATCCTTGAAGGCGTGCGGGCAAAAAACCGACTGGCGACAATACTATTCGTCGACTTTACCAAGGTCTTTGATTCCATTCACAGAGGGAAGATGAAACAAATTCTATAAGCATAAGGCCTACCAAAAGAAACCGTCGCTCTATTGAAACACCAAAGTAAAAGTACGTTTTCCAGATGGAGACGCAGACTACTTCGACATTGTAGCAGGAGTACTGCAAGGAGACACATTAGACCATAACTCTTTATCATCTGTCTAGACTACGTGCTTAGAACATTGGTTGATAAAATAAAAGAAAACGGTTTCGAGCTGACAAAGAAAAGTAGCAGAAGGGACCCTGCAAAAACAATTACCGACGCCTGCTGCGTCGATGACATAGCGCTTCTGGCAAATGCACCTGCCAAAGCCTACTGCATAGTCTGGAACGAGCCGCCACTGGCATTGGCCTCCATATCAATACACACAAAACGGAATATATGTGCTTTAATCAAACAGGCGACATTTCCCCACAAAACGGTAGCTCTTGAAACTAGCAGAAAAGTTTACCTACCTAGGAAGGTTTACCTACCTAGGAAGCAGTGTCTCAACAACCTGGACTGACATTGACACGCGACTAAAAAAGACATGGACAGCTTACGATAGGCTATCGGTCATATGGAAGTCAGACCTGACCGATTAAATGAAACTCAGTTTCTTCCAGCAGCGGTCGTGTCGATATTGCTATATGGGTGCACTACATGGGCGTTAACTAAACGGATGGAGAAAAAGCTTGACGGCATCTACACAAGAATGCTCCGATTAATATTGAACAAGTCCTGGAGGCAACACCCCATAAAACAGCAGCTATACGGCCACCTACCACCCATCACGAAGACTATCAAAGTTAGACGAACCAGACATGCAGGACGAGCTCATAAGTGATGTACTCCTATGAACCCCCTCACATGGCCGAGCAAAAGCAGGGCGACCAGCAAGAACCTACATACAGCAGCACAGTGCCGATACGGGATGTCGCCTTGAGGACCAGCCAGAAGCGGTGAACGATTGGGTGGAGTGGCGAGAGAGGGTCAGAGATATCCGTGCTGGTGGCATGACAATATATTGATGATGACTTTTATTTAATATATATGTATAAACAGGATTTAGCAATTGATAATATGCAATGGTTGATATGCTATAAAACCCGACTAAGCTTAAAATAACCGAACGTGTTCCAAAAGAGATAAAATATGTACATATTTTTCTACAAACAAGCTGTTCATAAAAGGCTTTGTTTTGGTCTTATAGCATATCCACCGTTGTAAGACATTTAATGCCAAATCCTGTTCATACTTATATATTAGATATATATATATATTATTTGTAATCACATATCATAGATAACATTAAATAAGCCTGAGCTTTTTTTTGCACACAATTAAATGGTTTCAAGTATCTCTATATAACAGTCATAGTTTTAGATCAATCATTTGTTTGCACACATAGTTTATTCTATTTGACCCATAGATAGGACCCTATAGGGTGTCACCAATCCGGATGAGAGAAAAGCACGGAGCATTGGCAATGAATGGGTTCTCCACATTCCTGATATCTCCAAGGCTAGACCCTCTCCATCAGATGGTTTAATGTCACTCGTTGGGGTTGGGAGGTCTTACCCCTCTGAAAAGATGCAGTCAGCATATTCTACAGCCCCAGCCGTCTTGGTTAGTTTTTTAATCGGGTTATAAAAAAACAGAAAAAAAAGGGATACAAGGGATACAATGAAAAAAAAAAGGGATCCAAGGGATTCAATGAGTTATTGTCTTCTTTTGCCATATTGCTAAAAGAGCATATTACTGTCATTTTATATACCTTGCAGTGGGCCAACTCAATCACACAAACATATTTGGTTTGGTTTGGCTTGGTTTTATGGAATATCAAACATTGTAGATTATTTAATGCCATATCCATTTTTACACATATAATCAGTTTAATTTCAAACACTCCAGTTTAGCATAAATACAGTTTTAGTTTACACACAGTTAAATGTAAAAAAAAGTTTAATTCCAAACAATTTAGTTTAGCATATGTACACATTTTAGATTACCCAACAGTTCTATTTCAAACAATTCAGTTTAGCATAAGTACTATTTAGTTCTATTTGACCCATACAAAAGACCCTATTAGGGGCTACTACTCAGAGCCAGAGTGGACCTGGGAGCGATGGCAATGAAGGGGTGCTCCGCATTCCCCAAAGCTCCAGCATTGCTGCAGCCTCACCATCAGATTGTTTAGTTTCATGTCTAGGACCCTGTAGAAATTCAGTTTTTATATTCTGCAGTCACATATATTTGCATGTATTATTGTAATAAATTGGTGCTGTTATACTTAGAAAAACGGATTTTATCCTTTTCTATCATATAAAAGCTCCTCTGAAAGTAATGACCTTTATCTATGCCCATAGAAACAGCGTGTGTAACAAAGAAGCTCAATAGCAACATTCAATAGATGCCTTGATTTATTTGTTTCTTCTCGTAGGTTATTAAATGCCGAAAGTTGATTCATTTGTAAATTAGTGATTGTAGCTATAACTATTTTCAACGTTCCATTGCATTTATTTTAGAATTTCACTTTGTTTATAATTATTTGTTTGCATACAGTTACATGAGTATCTCGATCTAATACTAATAATTTATATACAGTTATAACGGTATAAGTGACAATTACTATTCAATGTAAATCACTTATTTGCGCACTTTATTATGGTTTCAAGTATTTCTAACAAACAATAATAATTCGCAAGTAGTTCTATATTTCTAAATAACTTTCTGGATTTTTGTTTTAACTTTCATGAGTTATTCAAGTAACTAATAATCATGAAAATCCTTAGTTTAAAGTTATAGCTCCCATAACAATTCTTAATACTAATAATGTGCACACAGACATACTTTTATTATTAATGGGATCCTAAGTGATACTACCGCTCCATGTCAGTCAAACCAAGGAGTCATGGCAATGAAGGTGCTATATAACATGGCATATTGTTGCTAAAAACGTTCTCTATCCAATAGCAACCCAGTTGGCGGGGTTTAGAATGCACTGACTGCATAATCTACAGAGGAGTAACATACTCCCATCCCAAAAGTGGCGCTCTTGGTGGAACATTCCACTGCATCTGATGGTCAGACTCCAGTTCTGGATATCTTTGGAGTGTGGAATCACTTCTTCGTTGTCATTAATCCAATTTTAACTCTAACTTGAAAACATTGAGTCCTACCAAAGGGTAAAATAGATATATTTGAAAATTAAAAGTACTGGATAGAAATAATTAAAACCCTACAATTGCATGCAAATTAGTTATATTCAGAATAGTTACTTGAAACTAAAATTATTTACAAATGATTATTTTTATTAGTTATTTAAAACCTTAAAATAGACTAATCTAGCTGAAAGCACTATTCCCGTAAGATACCAAAAGTTAATTAAAATGAACTAATTCATCATATAAATAAAGACCCATTGGGAAGAGCAGATGCATTAAGTATCCTGAGATCTGTATGTTAGACTAACTGCTTGGTAAACTTGGTAATAACCAATCTTTGACAAGTGCTAGATATCTGGTGTGAATCTGCGAATGTACAAAAAATAGACATTATTTTCACTCTATAAAAGTTTTTTCCTACCAGTTTTAACTCTTCCATCTATTCTAGCAGATTTAAACATTGCTGTTGCCTGAATGGTTTAGATTCTTACCCCAGTTCTCCAAGTCTTAGACTTTGGAAACCATTGCAAAGGAACACAATTGTCATTATAATCATCTTCATGGTGTAGAGTTTTTTTAGCTCTTTGGGAAGATCCAAGATGTTATCCATTTTTTCGCTTTCTTTTACTTTCACTTTATTGTCTACTGGAACGGCAGCATCCAGTAGATAAATTGTTTTCTTGTTTTTTTTTCTTGGAAATTATGGCATATCAACCTTTGTTGGTTATTTCATGCCAAATCCATATTTATACGAATAATCAATTCTATTTTTAAAAAAAGATAATTTCTATTTAAGGCTATTCAGTTTAGTCAAATAGTTCTAATTCAACCAATTCAGTTTAGTTTAAGTACAGTTTCAATGTCAAAAACAATTCAATTTCAAATAATTCGGTTTAGCATCATATATAGGACCCTATCAGGTGCTACCACTCCGAGCCAGAAAGGACCTGGGAGCGATGGTGCTCCACATTTCCCAAAGCTCCAGCATTACTAGAACCTCACCATCAGATTGTTTAGTGTCATATTCAGGAGACTTGTTAGGAGGGTTCTTATCCCTCTGCAGAGATGAAATCAGTGAATTCTACAGCTCCAGTCGACAAGGTAAGTTTTCTTGTTAAAACTAAGTCAGGGCTTCAGATCTGGATTTGGTAATTTTCAAAGTCTAAGAGAATTTCATATGTCTCATTTTTTTCTGTGAGATTCTAGTTTGTTCATATACCATTTATCTGTATAGCCAAATCTTAGTTTCTTGCACTATTCTCAGTTGATCCGGTTTCCTTCTCAGGTACGCTTCCTCGTGTCTTTTATTGCAAGTTTCCTGCATTTGCTTCTTGTGCTTATAAGTTTCATCGTTGTCACCTCATAACATATACTTGCAATTTTGTACATCATTAATGTTTCCTTTCACAAAATCTTTATAAGATTATTTTCTGCTTCAGTTAGAATAAATTCCAGTTCCCATTCTGTCATGTCCAATTAATCTCAAGTAAATTTTGATTATTATTTTACTCTTTCGAGTTTTTTTCACACTAGGTTATGCTTATGGTTTTTTGCTGGTGTTTAAGAGACAGCAATCTTCTCAAGTCTCAAGGACTCATCTAAGTATTCTGGCCGATAATAAAAATGTTGTAATCTTGATGGTCTCTACTTTTCCGCTGATTTATAAGTCTTTTAGTCCCTTAATCAATCTTTGGGGATTGCTCCATGTGTACCGATTACAACTGGTATCACTGTCACCTTCATAATCCATAGTTATTTTTTTGTTTTCTAGCAAGATATAGATATTTATCAATCCACTTTTTAACGCTAATTTACTTATTCAAATATTATATGATTAATTGTTTCGATTCTATAACCACATAACCTACACTTCCTATTTTGTTGCGCCTAACTATTTTTGCCTTAACATAGTTGGTCCTTATGGTGTTGTTTTGCGCTGCCATTTGAAGAGATTCAGTTTTTCTCTTAGGGTTTCCCTTTCTTAGCCATTTTCAAGTCTCATCGTATGAGATGTCGCTCTTTTGTCGCTTTAAATTTCCATACAATTTCCTTTCTACTAATTTTTGTTTTCTAGTTATATCCTTCATTTAGTCCAGACGTATATTTCAAATAGTATCGAGACGGGTTCAAAGTTTGTTTGTTTTTTAAGTTGGAACTAATTAGTCTACTTTTTGTTTATATAAACATCTAAACAGCATCTCTTCCCTAAATCAGATTCTCAGTTGTACTTATCTCTTCTTTTGGTAGTTTCAGTGGCTTGATTGCTGGATTGAAACATCGTAGTTCGAACTCCAATCAAGCTATCACAATCACTTTCGGACTAATACCCTTATGATAGGTGTGAGCTTCCTTTTCTTCCCAGCTGTGGGTTAAATAGTATCCATAGTGTCCTTCAACAAGGATGGTTTCCACATTAAATACCCCACAAAAGTTGATATCCTGAAAAAAACATCGAAAAAAAATTTAAAATTATCTCTTCTCTTAAACTTTAGAATGAAAAAACAAATATCCAACGTTGGTACTTTTTGAATACACTTTGTAGTTGTTTCGCTAAAAGCGATTCAAAGAAGCTAGAAATTTAGTTAGTTTTATTTACAAGATTCTGGCGCCAAATATGACAGGTATTTGGGGTAAAAATCTTTCTTTGATTTAACCACAGACCTCAGTTTCCCTAAGGCTGTGATTGTGTCTTTTCCTGTTAGCAGATAATTCCATATTTCTATATTGGTATTTATTTCTGTCCATCAATTCTAATAATAATATGTTTTCTTCTGAAAAAGCTTTTGTTCTTAAGATATTTTTCTTTTACCCACTATATCGCAGAATATATATGTAAAATAAATTAGAGTAAAAATTGTAGACTTGATGAAAACTGTAAATTTCAAGCATTCAGAACGATCACCAGAATATTAAAACATTCCTACTTTTTTCTTTCATTTATATATACAGTCATTTTTCTTTTTTCTTAGTCAGAAGAGAGTCAGAAGATAGGTGGAATAGTAAAAGAAATGATCTTAAAGCTACCACTTAAAGATTATTTCGGATTTCTTTTTCAATATTTTTATAGCGTAGGTTGATTGACTGACTGATTGGTTTTAAGGGAATGTCAACCAATTTAGGATTATTTTTTGGCCTAGGTATTAAAGAATTGTGTTCATAGTATGTTCACGTTCACATTTTTGTGTAGATGTTTCGTAAGAGTTTTTTGGGGAAAAGAGTCCCGTCAAATATAAATAGCTTTTACAGGGATCTATTCAACTTATAGATGGGACTCTCACAGTAACTAATATTTAGACGCAAAAAGAATCTAAGACTAATGGCAATAAAAAGTTACTTGACACTACCGAAATCTCCACAATTGGATCTTCATCACCAGATGTAGTTTCCAGGATACTCTCTTTTAGGGTGTATATCTTACCAATCTGCAAAGGATACAGTTCATACATTCTACGCCCCACTGAGAAGGCGTATTAATAATATTGGAAAAGTTAACAATTTCCGCTTTTTCTTTTAAGTATATTTTTCAAATTTTTAATGCTATATTAAAGGCAGGTGCATACTTTTATATTGTCCTGTATATGATTTCATATATTTCGATGTTCTTTCTTTCTTTCTTTCTTTTGATGATGATGATTGTCACGTTGCCATAAAGCCTTGAGTTGCAATTAACTATAATTCTCACAGAATTCTTTGTCTTGCGATACCTATCACTTATTCAGTTCAAGTACTAAAATTCATATATATATATGTATATATATATATATGTATGTATGTATGCATATTGTAAAGTTTGTAATAATGATAGAATGGTAGAAGAAGACCAATATGGAAAATTAAATTGATATGTTTCGGTAAGGGGCGTGGTCATGTATAAAGACAAGTTTCCTGTGTAGGCTGATAAACTTGCTCTTAAACCTAGACTAAGATGTTTCTTTAAAAAAATCACTTTACTCTTCGGAAGTTTAAAAAAAATTCCTTTGGGGCACAACAAGGTTCAACCAACTCATCAACAGTTCCAGTCCCCCAATTTAATTACTTTGTTGTCTAAGCTGTATACCGTGTTGATCTTTCCTTGCAACCTAGACCTCACTCCATTCATCAGTCAGTGGTTGACTGGTTGCTTGCTTTTACAGCATCCCAAACCTTGTAGGATCATGCAATGTCAAAGTCCGATTTTTAAGCAATTATATAATTTCAAATATCTAATGATAATCATAGTTTGTAAACACTTTTGGTTTCAAGTAAATATTCTTACAACAAATACCTTACATCTAATAGATCAAGCGGAGTTCGACACTTAATAAAAAGAGAAACATCAGAATAAGTTTTCAAATAATTCATAGCGCATTTATAAATTTACCCTTTTATCTTGAAACTGGTCCGATACGAAATTTGAACCAATTTGTAACAAAGCAGAGAATCTAGCTGCGAGATGTTACCTCGATCTTACCTCTTTGAATACTATTTCACTGCTCATATATGCTGAGTCACATCGTGGTGTATAATTACAGTGAACTTACCCTCATCTGATTTTCTGCTCTCAGCACCAGGATCTTCAATATATATATCAACTATTCTACAGTCCCTGTTAAGCTCTTTGTTATTTAACGGGTTTTGTTGCTTTTTCCTAGGTCTGTGACGATTGATTTTCTTCAATCTATGGTAAATCACTATTATGAGCCATGATTTAATATTCGCAGTGGTGAGCTAAGAAATTGGCACTCGTATTACATAAGGTTATAACAAAAATGGCTTATATTTGTTTGATCGTTGGCATAATGTCTTCATTTTACCATTTTGGCGCATATCAGAGATGTCATTGTTTGTTTAGCAATATTTTTCTTTGCTTTTCATAAAGCCAGATTTACAATATCAAACGGTTTTACATAATATTTTGGCATACACTATAACGTAATTCTTTGCTGTTTGGCCAGCACTTGAATGTACATGTGTAAAAGTTCAAAGATGAACCTCGCTCACTTCTTCATCAGTGTTCAGCATGTCTTGTTTCACTCACCTGAATATTTTGTGAGATGAGTGGCTGGTGGCTGTTGGGTTGCTTTTTTGTGGGGTGCCACTTATTTAATTTTTTTCTGAACAGCACGTAGCATTCTTGCATTGTTCCCACCAAGCTTCTTTTCTAAGCATTTCTTCAGAGTCCAGGTGATGCTATCATACAGTTGTACCGACAAGATTACAGCTAGAAAGAAATCCTGTTTTAGTTTGTCAGAAAGATAAGTCCTCTATATGATCAACAGCAACTCACATTTGCTGCATAGCCTGGAGCAAACAGCAAGAAGAATTCGCCTCTACGCTAAAATAGATAAAACAGAATTCATGTGTTTTAAACTAGACACAGTCATATCCGTATTACATGGTAATCCTCTGAAATTTGTAGACCAGTTTATATACCTAGGTAAAAAAATTCATTTACAAATATGATGTCGACAGATATATATATATATATATTCAGAATGTTGCAATGTTGCAATTGCATTGCTCATTATATATATATATATACGTATGATTGTAAGAAGTGCAATACAAATGCAACATTCTGAATAAGCGTTTGAGTTTACTCATGATTAAATTTGCATGGGATATACACGGATTTCATTAAAATAATTAGCCACACAAAATAATGTATTATATTCAATTTCGTATGTGCGATGACTGAACATTTAATGAAAATAATTACTTCTTCCTCGGATGCACATATTATACACTAGTTAAATTATGCATAAGTATCCGCAGTTCCATGAGGTGACCTCATGGTGTAATGGTTTTTGCTAGCAGGTGTAAAATCGTTGTAAGCAAGTTCGAACTCTAGTCTCGGGATTACGTTCAATTTCGGACAAATCCCTTTGGAAAGATATAAACACCGTTATCCTCCAAGTTATGGGTGAAAAAGTACCGCAACTGGTCTTCTAGAAACGGTTGATATGCTATTAAACAAACAAACCTTAGGATCAATTTTTATCGTGGAACATAGTTATGCTAAAAGTTAACTAAAGGCCGTGATCTGAAACGTTTTGTAAAGTAAATTTTAACATTTTTTAAATGTTATTTTATTTATCGGTCATCATTGGATAGAAAACAATCACAAAACAAACTGTTACTAATAAATACTTATATTTTTTGTATCAATTTTCTTCATCAAACTACGAGGATCATTAAATAATTTTCCAGACTTTTTTCCTTTGGGCGCTTTTATTGATAGTACACACATGAAAGTCTAGTCCCCTTCAAAGTAATCTCCTCCGGCTGCAATGCACTTGTTGTACCGTTCCAACAACTTCTGGAAGGCCCCATGGAAGTCCCCTTGTGTGAGCGTGGAAATGACCTTCGTCACAGCCTCTTCCATCTCCTCAATTGTCCCATAACGACAGCCTCTGAGCTTAGGGAATAAGCAAAAGTCATAGGGAGCAGTGTCTGGACTATAGGGAGGCTGAGGAACTGTCTTGATGCCCATCTAGGTCAAATAGTCTGTGACAAGGAAGGGGTTGTGGACTGGTGCATTGTCCTGGTGGAAATGCCACAGCCGATTTAAAGAGTGCTGGCCTCTTCCCTAGGAATCTCTTTCTGAACTCCCTTAAAACCTCAACATAGTATTCGTTGTCGACTGTCTGTCCAGTGGGAACCCAGTTCATGTAGATAATGCCAGTGCTATCAAAAAAAGGGTTCATCAAAAGTTTGTGGGTGGATTTGCTCTGTCTGGCCTTCTTGGGTCTAAGAGAGACAGCATGCTTCCACTGAGAACTCTGTCTCTTGGTCTCTGGGTTATAGCAGTAGATCCAGCTTTCATCGCATGGAATTTTTTCCAAGTTTAAAACAGAATTCTATTGCATATCGTTCTTCTAAAGTCCAGATTTCATTTTTGAAAGTCACCAACATAATAGTTCCAAGGGAAGTATGAATGCACATTTTATCTATGATTTTAAATGATTCGCTAGCCACTATTTAATTTCCCTGGGTTTAAGGTTTTTAAATTTTTTGTAGTATTTAAATTAGGGGTAACATTTTTTCTAAAGGATTGTATAAACATGGTATCAAATAATAATAGATACGATATCTCCACCAAAAAATTCTTGATTAAAAAATATGAAAATATATATATAAAAGATTATTCTAAATAAAAAAAAATTAATGATAAAATCAAAATATTTTTTCAAATTCTATTCTCGCTGGAAGCAATATAAGAACACTCAAATAATTTTTTCGTTTACATCTGATGAGGGTCATTATAGACCTGATATAGATTTATAATGCCATCAAAGAAGTGAACTTTTTCTTTATATATATATATATATATATATATATAAGATGCCGTTGGCATAAGGGTTATCATAGAGAAAAGTAGAATTGACAAACGGAACACAACTCTACAACACAATTTGCCTTTCTATTTACGCTAACTTCCTTTAAAATTTCCGAAATCTCTCTCTCTCACCGCAATTTCATGTATGTGTGAATTTGTAGGACTATCGGTCTCAGAGAAGGGAGACACTCAATTCAAACAGCCAACAAGTTATCGACTAATGTAGCAGGATAAGGCCCATTACTTCTTATGTCAGAGACCTTTGGGAATTTCCTGCCGTCGGCTTATAAAAAAAGCTACTGTGATTGAGTTTATGTTTACATATTCGAGGTATATAAAAACATCAACAGTATGAGTCGATTTGGTGTCTTCGACTGTAATATTGTATTGCACTTGAATTTGATTTGTACTGAGATACATGTGTTTCACACATGTTCGTAAATTGCTTCTCTTTTCCCAAACTGGATAAGAATGTTTCTGCTAGTGTAACGTGTTCTTGCTAAATTATATTTCAAAATAAATTTCAAAAGCCTTCCCTAATGTCACAACACGTATATGAAGAACTATTCCTTGTTTGTTAGGTTGGTTTGTTTTAAGACAAGTCAGTTCTTGTTGGGTTATTTTATGTCGTAGTCAATTTAACATGTATGGTCTGTGAGCCATCGGGCTAATTGGTAGAAAGTTCGCCAATGGTCCGAGTACCAGGGTTCAATCTAAGGTCGATTCATAGCAAAGACTAAAAATATAGAACTTGATGTCGCCTCGCTTAACACTCAACATGATAAGGTAGGAATCAAGGATAAAGTGGAGCAATCCAAGGAAAAAAATAGCGCCTCCCCTTACACCTTAATGTAGTTGCTAATGAAAAGGGAGCCTTCAGGTCACCCTCGACTATGGTCGCCAACTTTATTTTTACTTTACTATTTAAAGGTTAGACGAACGAGACATGCAGGACACTGCTGGAGAAGCAGGGACGAACTCATAAGAGATGTACTCTTATGGACCCCCACACATGGCCGTGCAAAAGCAGGACGACCAGCACGAACATACATTCAGCAGCTATGTGAGGATACGAGATGTTGTCCTGAAGACCTGCCTAGGGCGATGAACGATAGGGAAGAGTGGCGAGAGAGGGTCAGGGATATCCGTGCTACAAGAGCGACATGAGGATGATGACATTTAAAAGAAAATATTCTACTACAAAAAGAGATTGTTCTCTTCTTAACGGAATTAAGGGGCGATAGTGTCAAGAATGACGTCAATATTTACGCATCACGTTTTTAAGTCATACACAATTTGATATTATATATATTATATCATTCCGCACAAGATATCATACACTATATTTTCACATAGTAAAACAAGCGTAAGTAATGAAACTCAGTAAATACTCTGATGCATATTTTCATATACCCATCATATTCACCATATTACATCAGTTTTAAAAAATAAGAACTTCAAGTAGAGAAAGTTTCTAATTCAATAACAGAACATAAGCCCTTTATATACTCAGGTTAATCAGTGGTAAATAGTGTTCTAAAGTTTTTGGAACATTGCACCAGTACGTGCTGGTCTTCTAATGTAGAGACTAGCAGAATTCAGCCTGCATATATGAATGGGAAATCCCTTGTTATATAATTTCTAACACAGAAATATCTGGGTTGTATCTCTTACCAAGTCCTCATTAGGTAAAACATTTGAGATGAGAATAGATATGTCTAAAACACACATCGTTCCTTGAGTAGCAAACAACTAGTTGGTCTATATTACACAAAGTACAAAATGCATCTTCACACACATTTAAAACATATTAACACATCCCTATCCCAAAGTTTTATTGATCCATACATGGGACTCTAGCAAGCACTCACACTTTATATCAGAGATATTTGTTAGCCACAGATATATTCAGCTGCTACGACAAAGACTGGTGACATTTTCAAATTCATCATGATATCAGACATTAAGCTAGAGCATAAAAATATTCGCTTAATTTTAGTGCCACAAACATGGCATACCTTTTCGTTATTGTAAGAAAAGCTGTCTCGCATGTCAAAAGAATGAATCTGGGAGTAATGCCAATGGATGGCTGGCCTCACTTTTTTCAGAGCTTTAGAACTGGAACCTCACCATTGAATGCAGTTTAGTGTTTTACCTAGGGCTAAATTTTTTGTGTCGTGTGTATTACTTTAGCCCAGGAAATGTGTTCGGCGTATCGTAGGACTCACAATGTAAGTAAAGCTACATATATTCTTAAATCTTCAAATCCTCAAAAATATCAAAGAGAGGAGATCCCTAAATCAACATAAGTTTGCATGTTAATACGCGTCGATCACATTAAAAAAGGGTGTGGCATACTTTGTAAAAACTGTCGCCAGACTGTAGGTACTATTTACCAACCCCTCCGCTCGGGCAGGATATGACACAAGGTCAATTTTTAAGCGGAGTTTAACAGGTTTGAATTCAGAGTTTTCCTTCTCCTAGACTAGTTGCCTCACCAAGGCTGAAGAACCTAGTCCGTCCTACTATTTACCCATAGCTGGCGGGAGAATAAAGGGGTTCATACCTTTCCCAAGGGTATTTGCCCGAAAGTGAACGTAATAGCGCGACTGGAGTACGAACTCGCGTACTACGATTCCGCAGTTCATCGCTTTAACCATTACACCACGAGGACACGCCAGACTGTAGGTAAAGTTTCTTAAGTGGTAGGATCTGCGAAAGTTGGTGCTGCATTATTTTAAAAGAAATAAAATTATGCTACATCAGAATTTTTGCTGATTCTGCTGACAATAACAAACAAATTAAAGCCCAGTAACAGTTACTCAAGTGTTGGTAAACTGTTATGAAAAAAAATTTACAATGTTTGAAGAGAATTTGGTGAATGGCTACCATGTCGAAACGGAAAGGCAATCAACGCTGGATATTGGAACATAACCCGGATGTACAAAATAAGTAATTCCGGTACTCCCAAGTGTGAAGACGTGTTCATTATCTTTGCAATTCTTTTTTTTTTTGTAGACAACGCTCATTTCGGTAGAGTTTTTAAGTGTGATTAAACTTTTTACTAGTTTAGTGGTAATTGAGAAATGCACTGGAAAAAGGAGTAAATTAGAGGCAAACAAAACGTTGATATGACAATAAAATTATGCATTTATTCACACGGCCAGGTTTATTATATGCCTTGATGTTAAGAAATTGCATTTACTGTATGTTTATTTAGATGTAGCCTCTTCGGAATTGCTTTTGCACACGGTCCAACGGAATAATTATTCCATAATTTGTAAAAAGATTTATTTGACCCATAGATGAAATTCTAACGAGAACTTCAACTCCAGATTAGAGTTGGCCTTGAAGTAATTAAAATAAATGGGTACTTGATCCTTGCTATTAAATGAAGTTTAGTGTCTTAATCGGGACTCCCATTTTTTTTAGTTCTTACCCCTCTGCAGGGGATACACACAGGGTATTCTCTGCACCACTAAAAGGGCAATTAAATGATAATGTTTAAACTTAGCCAAATATAGCATCGATGGTAGGCCACTTGAGTTACAACGCAAAAATTATGATTACAGTAGCAGCAAAAATCTCCTACATCACTTATTCTTCTCTGGGGCTAATAACATATTTTCCGTATCTTTCCTTCTATCAATAATAATGTTCTTACTTTATTCACATTTCTTTCTCTTCTTTAACGTGGATTTTCCTTCCTTTCTGCCTTCAATCTCATTCATTCACTTTGTTTCACTTCTTTTTTTTTTCCTGCTTCCTTTCCGTTTTTTTTTTTTTACCAATTCTCAAACGTTTGACAGTGAACAAAATTGCTGTCTGCAAATCGAGTCCTTTGTTACACCGCTGATAACCCACAGTGCAATAGATACGCGTTGCAGAAAATAAAACATATCAGTGAGTGATATATCGATTTGTTGAGTGAACTTAAGTGTTATAAATATAAAATACCATTTATATCGTCAAAATGATAATAGCGCTGTGTAAGAAATTTCGTGGGCACACACACACACACACACACACACACACGCGCGCGCGCGCACAAATATATATATATATATATATATATATATATATCATATTTTTGGTACAGCAGCATTGTATATATATATATATATATATATATTGGCATTGTGGGTTCAATGACAGTCATACCAAAGACTTAAAAAATGATACTTGATACCACCTTGCTTAACAATCAGGATTATAAGGTACGGATTAAGGGTAAATTGGAGCAATCCAGAGAAAGCATTAGCGCCCTCCCCTACACCTCAGTGTAGTAGCTAATGAAAAGGGAACTTTCGGGTTGCCCTCGACTATGGTCGCCAACTTTATTTACTTATATGAAAATCAGCAAAAAAAAAAAAAAAAAGCAAAAAAAAAAAAGCAACCGGTTGCTTTATATACCAAGAGGAAGCCTTTGGATTATCGCTGTTGGAAACGCAGGCTGCGAAAAGATCAATGTCTGGTGTGTCACGTGGGAAAAGAGTTTTGATGTTGAAAGTCCTAAAACCGCGATATCACTGATGATAGATCTCTGTGCATCTGCAAGATCTCTCTCTCTCTCTCTCTCTCTCTCTCTCTCTCTCTCTCTTGGTCTAGTGGGTAGAGTGTTTGCCAATGGTCTGGGAGACCAGGGTTCAATCCCAGGTGGCGTCATACCAAAGACTTTAAAAATGGTAAATGATATCTCCTTGCTTAATACTCGGCAATAAAAGGTACGTATCAAGGGCAAAGTGGAGCAAACCAGGGAAAGGAGTAGCGCCCTCCCCTAAACGTCGTTGTAGTAGCTATTGAAAAGGGAGCCTTCTGGTCGCCCTCGACTACAGTCACCAACTTTACTTACTTACTTATATATATAAAGACATATCTTTTCAGATTAGTTGAATACAGCGTTATACGCAAAAAAATGTTGTGTAATATCATGATATTTTAAATAAAAAATACCGGTTTTAGAAAACATATTTATTCATTGAATGGAATTCAGATGTGTCAATACAAACTCTCCTGAAGGTGATGTGAAACTTAGAGTATTGAGTTGTATCCTGTTTTATTTATATTTGATTTATAATTCAAAAAATTATATATATATATATATATATATATATATATATACACACAAATTGTCTATTTCAATTACATATATATGTGTATATATACTTTCAGTGAAAGAGATAATTTCACAAATCTGCTTAAAAACAACTAGTTGCCTCCTGGACACGCAAAACAAACTTTTGTCAAGAAACATCTGAAGTTTAATATTAAGGCTTCCGGCAGTAACAGACATTTCGTTGTCAACCAGCAAAAGCTGAGCCTGTTTAGAATTGTTTGACGATCATAAGAATATCTTAGTTTTAGAATAAATTTTTGAATTTGTTTATTTTCATTGTCACGATATATATATATATATATATATATATATATTGATAGATAGATAGATTGGTAGATATGAGAGTTCTTCAACAAATAAGGTGAAACACTGTTTATAGTTACACATCTTTCAACTAAATCATTAGTGAAGGCTCCAACAATACTGTAAGTATTACTTTCTTTACAGACTGCTGCATCTGAAACGTTTTTTGTTCAAGAGATTTGGTGGTTTCCATTCCATCGACAGTTTCTTCACCCCATGATCGTAAAGGCAAAGCCATGTTTTGTTTATTTGTAAACATATTTTGACTTAATTAGGCTTTACGTCAGTAAATTTTTCATGGTTTATGCTTTTCAGTCACCAAAGATTTGAAGACAAATCTTTATTCTAGCCATGTGCACTCTGATACCCGCTATTTCAAATATCGTTTAATAGTTTTGCGAATTTGAAATAAGTTTTTCTTATAAACTAAATTCAAACAAAGCAGGGTGTTAATTTATGCAAGTAAATTCTGGAAACAAAATTCTTTTGCTTTTTTCAAAAAAATCCCTGTGAGTTACTGAATATATATGTACAGGTCGTAGTAATCGGGTTTCGTTGCAGAAAATTTTGTTTAAGATAGGATTTTAATTTAGAACCATGTAAAAATGAAGCAAATGTAAAAACGAAACAAATGCATAAATGAATAAATGTATTAATAAAATTTCTGATCGATTTCGTTTTCAGAATTTTGTATATAAAATATCTCGACCAATAAGAATCTAAGTAACGCTGTATGAAAATGAAGACAGTTACTATATATTTGTATTTGCACGTGTGGGAGTTTGCTTTTTGTTTTCCTTATAATCTCTTTATTTGCGTCCCTATCAACAACGATGTACATCGAAAGTTGCATCCAGACATTAATCCTTGATAAAATAAAATGAAATGTTTTGCTTCCTTATAAAAGTTATACAAAACAATATTGTTTTATTCATTTAGACAGATAGATAGATAGATATTCTCATTTATCGCTTAGATATCAATGTATTTCTCATTAATTTTTGTGCCTTGGTAAAAATATGGGTTTTGAAAATTAAGTTTTTGAAACTTAATTTTTTTCGGTAGATAGGGCTTCTCAACAGAAAGAATCAATTCTTTCTTATTTTACATTGTGTGTAATCAAGCTAAACTTTGGAAATATATAATATGACATTGTACAAGCTTTTTCATTTAAAGTGGTCATTCATGGTTTAAATAATTTTTAAGGACACTGAATTGATATTACTGTATTTTAAGTAAAATTCCCTATCCTAAAAAGATGAAACAAAAATCGTTATTTTTAGATAATAAGAAGGGGACCTTAAAATATCTTTAAAAAATTGATCTTCACGAATGATTTACGAATAGTTAGTGATGGATAAGTTTCAAGTACATCCTATATCTTCTTAGATTAGTCTTATATTTCCACTAACATTTTTTTATCACAATGAAGCGTTTTAACAACTACTGTTAAAAAATCAATTTGTGTGCAGTAGGTTATACAGAACGATACCCGAATTGGTTTCGCGATCCCTATTCGTAAAGTATCTGCACAAAGTCATTTTGACCAAGCAATGTTTTGGTTCTATTTTACATTTCTTTCCTTAATGTCTATGAAATTTCAAGCAATAAAAAAACAAAGTTTGTGCTTATTCAGATATTTATCACTATTACCTAATACAGTTTTTATGAGTATTTAAGCAAACGGAAATATGTTTTTATATTGGTTTAGAATGTACAGACATTTAAAAAAATTGAGCTGTTTGAGATCTAAATTAACTTCCTTGGTTGGTAACGCTTTTTGTCATTTTTCTGTTTGTCGCATTTTGACTAAGATATTGTCCTCTTAGATAGCGCGTATCGATTACTTCAGCTAGTGTGAATATGAATACGTGCATATAAGAATAGAATTGCTATGTATGGTCTGTGTAATGCATTTTTTCTATAATCCCTATTTCCACAGGGATCAACATACAAACAGAACAATCTTCAGAATCTGCTAATTAGTCTTATAGTTCATTATTAAGAGTAACAAAAAGAAGAAGAAAAAACAGTTAATTGCTTTTCTTGGCATTAACTATAATTCACATATTTTATTTCTATAGTTGAGCATAATTTTTTTCGTATCCTCTACCTATCGTCAGCCAACGAACTATTTACCTGGCAGCCATCTTGAATTATGACACGCCTTTCACTTTTCCCATTAGGCTTTTCTTATCATCTTCATTTATGAGTTTGGTGTACACATATGCACGAAAACGAGCTTTCATTCACTCCGACTACCATACACAAACACATACAAACACATAAACTCATATACTCATATACACACACACATTCGCATACAGAGGCACGGACATACACAGGTTTGCCCACAACCACGCATAGATATAAACGGAGTTTAGATTCGTGATGACATTTTTATTCATACGATTCCAATACGGCAAATGAATTGAGTTAATTTTCCACATCTGACCCAAACCAAAAAAGAATTGTTAATTATTAATGTCAAATACTGGTGATATGTGATATAATCACTGGTACCAATTTATTATTTTATTTTTACACGTTGCATTTGTTATGTATTACACCTTGCATTTGTTGTCTTCTTAAATAAAAGGAACAAATAGAAAGTCTACAGAGAATTGAAAGGAAAATTAGGTAACCGCAGTGCCAAAGAAAGTCCTCCCAAAGATGAAAATTGTTTATCAGAACTATTGAACATTTCCTGTCACTTTATCAGATCCTGCCCCATGGACATTCATTTGTTTAAAAAATAAAACTTATAAGGCATTGTTTTCAATATGACAGTTCCTTTTGACCTAGTACTGGATAATACTCTGTGTTTATTCTTTTATATCGTTCAAAGAAAATTTGTTTAGAATGAGAAGCTCTACTTGGAATAAAAGAGTGATTGATGTTGGTATCAAACAATCAAGAGCTGAATCAGAAAATCATATCCGATAAAAAATATATATCGATACAAATAAATATAACTAACAGAAGCGAGTTAAGAAATTAAGCACTTAGTTTTTAAAAAAAAGTTGTTTTCGGATAGCCATAAAGGACATTACAAAAATGCCACAGTGTTATAGGTGACTTCAAACTGCCTCACATATCAACCATAAATCTTAGGCTAACGAAAAGAAAAATCAAAGACAAATATTGTAATGTTGCGGGTGTCTCAATTGGTGAAGACGAAGAGACAAAAACGAGATAAAGAGATGATGGTTGTTTACATCAGGAATGGAAAATTCAGACATGTGGTCACAGAAATATTCCGCTCGTTGAGTTACCGATATTTCCCTGATTAACAAGTCTTAAAAACAGGGAAACGTAAAGTTGTATTCTTAAGTCGATCAAGGGAATATCTATTTTTTCACAAATTGTGGCCCACCCACATTGATTTTGGCAAGCGGTTTCGCTTAGCCGCGAAATTTAAGTCGTGACTCCTCGCTCTCCTGGTTACTAAATGACTCCCCTTTTTCAAAAATTCCAATATTTTGTATCTAAAAGTTTCTCACACCTGCGTGATTGACTTTTCATTTTCAGTCACCTGGAACACAAGTGGTAGGAGGCGGCAACTACATTACAATATGAATTTAAACAGTAACGGAACACTAGTTTAGGTAGTAGGATAACTGAATAAAAAGTAAACAATGCTTGTAAAAGCTCTCTACTGTATCCTCCATCGTAGACTGAAATCGTAGAATTCACTCCTCAGTTCTGTTAAAGATTTCTACTGTCTATCTTTTTAGTTATCTCTTTAAATAAAACACAATGAAAGTTTTCATCGATATGTCAATTAACATTTTTTTATCCTTGCAATTCATTTTAGTTTATATTTTCTAATCTCTTTTCTTCTCAATATACAGACTATTCTCTCCTTAACAGTAAATGATCTATGTAACGGAGGCGTTCGTGGTATAACGTTTATCATCGACGAGAATGGATACAGTGGCCTGAGTTCAAATCCTAGACGAGACTGTTTACATTTTACATAGCATTAATACTCTTGAAAAAGGTATGAATCCAACAATTCTTCCCCCAGCTATAGTAGGGCTGACTGGGTTCTTCCACCTTGGAATGGCAGTCGATCTAGGAGAAGTAAAACTTTGAATTAAAACCTGTTAAACTTTAAAAAAATACCTGGTGTCGAATCTTGCAGAGGGGTTGCTATATATATATATATATGTATATATGTAATATTTTACAATAGATATTAAAAAAAAACATTTTTTTTCAATAGAGATTCTTGAATTTTCCTGTTCTTTTTGTCTTTCACTCTCTAGTCGTCTAGCACAGCAAAAGCTTATTGGCTTCTTCACACTTCCTATTTTCTCTGGCCTTTAGATCAAGAAGAATTACTTGTTCATCTCTCTTAGTTGTTCTCTTGTCTGCGGAGATTATAAAACAAAATGATAGAAAGTCCTTCTGGTGTAGTGGCTAAAGTCCTGGATTGCGAAATTTAGTAAGCAAGTTCGAACTCCAGTCGAACTATTACGTTGACTTTCGGAGAAATACTCATGGGAAATGTATGAATTCCCTTACCTCTCGAGTTACGGGTTAAATAGTACCACATCTGTTCGTTTACAAGGATGGCCTTGGCATTAAATAATCCTCGAAGATTGATATGCCATTAAAAAAAGAAACCAAACCAAAATAAGATTTGAAACATTGTTCTTTATCATCATCATTAAGCCTCTCCCCGACAGCATAGATTCCTTTCATTTTTTCAAGCCACCAGTTCCTAACGGCCATTGTTCTTGATAAGTCCTCAAAACGGCATCCAGTGTCTGAATAGAGCTGATAAAGTTATTTTTTTGTCTGTTAACATTAGTGTGCCCATGTGTAAACATCTATATGTAATTAACTCTAGCTTTTACTCTAAGAGTCCAAATTGTGCAATCGTACTGATATGACTACAGCTTCGAAGAGCTGCCGTTTCAATTAATCAGAGAAACAAGATTTCTATATGACCGATAACGTGTTAGTCACAGTTCCTTCTTAAAATATTTTTCGATCTACGTAGCAGAGAGTCGGCTTGGGCAGATATATGAGCAAGAAGCGCTAGAGCATCTGCATAGAAGATATTTCTTAGATTATAATAGGATTTTGAAGAGGGTCAGTGCTGGTCTTTTATTTTTAAAAAATATTATTCATGTTTCAAATTTGTGACATCATTCTACCAAACCCTATCTATAATGAAAGTTATCGTAACATGTAGATGTTTTGCCTATGTGTGTTTATTTGTACATACATACATACATACATCGATGCATTGTTTGATATTCAATTTTCTTTTGATTGATTTACAACAAAATACGTCGATGCGGAACCGGATTTCAAGAAAAACACGAGCGTTTATCTCTTCTCACGTTATGAATTTTTCAAATTTATTCTTTATTTATTTTTGTTAGTTTTGTACATCATTATATTTCTTTTATTGCCACTTAACGTCGATAATTTTTCCCCTACTTTTCGATTTTTAAAAACTTTTAATGCACTTGATATGTATATGTTATTCCAAATATACATTGTTTTTACTCCGTTCCTTGTATTTTACGATTATTTATACCTCTTTGCCGTATTACATTTAGTATTTATAGTTTTCCTCAAGTTTTTCATGTCCATGTTGGGCTTCATTGCTAGAGGCGGTGATAATCGAGCCTAGTCTAACATTAGCAAAATCTCCGAATTGCCTTATACACATCTTTACCTTCTTTTTTTGTCTATCTTTCTCCTCACCACTGTATTTTGTTAACAATGTCGAGCATTTGCAACAACTATGAAATATGCTTTTCAATTTTACATCATCTGTTTCTCCCATTTCTTTCTTTCTTTCTTGCCATTTATTTTTTATCTCCTTCCAATCATTTTTCTCGATTTTTTCTCTGCGTTTTATTTTCGTCTAGTGCGAAAATGTTTTAGAACTGACGACTGGATCTTAATTATATTAGCCATCTTTCTTTCTTTCTTTCTTTCTTTCTTTCTTTCTTTCTTTCTTTCTTCACCATTTATTATCTATGCTTTTTTTCTCCCCACTGTATTTTGATAACAATGTCAAGCGCTCGTAGCAGCTTTGAAATATATTTCCCTTTTGCTTCTCCATCTTTTAACTTATTTTTCTTTCTTTCTTTCTTTCTTTCTTTCTTTCTTTCTTCAACACTTACTATTTTCGCTCCGTTTTTAGCTTCTTTTTTTGCTTCTTCATCTTTTCCTGCATCTGTCTTGTTCTTTCTTTCTTTCTTTCTTTCTTTCTTTCTTTCTTTCATTTTACCCTCTTTCTATCTTTCTTTCTTTCCCATTTATCATTTACGCTTTTTTCTCTCCACTGCATTTTGATAATAATGTCAATGTCTCGGATCAGCTTTAAATGATGTTTCGTTTTTGCTTCTTTATTATTTACAGCGTCTTTCTTTCTTTCTTTCTTTCTTTCTTTCTTTCTTCATCATTTATTAATTACGCTTATTTCTCACCATTCTGTTTTGGTAATAATGTCAAGCGCGCAGCAGCTTTAAAACATATTTCTTTTTTCTTCTTCATCTTTTGCCAACTTTTCTCCGTTCTTTCTTCTTTCTTTCTTTCTTTCTTTCTTCTTTGCCGTTTATTCTTTCCTCACTTTTCTTGAAGCATCATCCTTCGCAAATCAATGGAAACATCTTTGCGTTGTATATTTCTTTTCTTTTTTCGACTTCTTTTTGTTTATTGGTATATGTGAATCGGATATTTCTTTTTTTCTTTGTATCAACGTTTCGCTATTTATAATTATTTGCTAATAATACATATCAATGGTAAGGTCTCTGAATTTATTCCTACTTCTTGATCTTCTTTCTTTCTTTCTTTCGTTGTGCCTCTTGTTTTCCAACCCGCCTTTAGCAAAGGCTCTGAATTCTTCTTCTTTTTCTTCTTCTTCTTCTTCTGTCAGCCATTTTTCTCGTTCACTCGTCTTATTTTTATCTTCTTTGCTCCACTTCTTCGATACGGAGAGTTCGACCTAGGTAAAAAAAAAGCACAGCCTTATCTACTATTTAACCAAAACTGAAGAGCGAAGACACGGAGCCATTTTTTATTTTACTCGCTGTACAGCTTGTTTGAATTCAGTTTTCCGTCTAGATCCACCGTTTCTTGCAAGACTGAAGAGCCAAGTCTACCCTAGTATTTAACCATAACTGCGGAGATAGGAAGATAAATTCATGCATTTCCTAAAAGCATTATGAAGATGTGAAAGGCAGACAGCATCGTTCAGGATTTGAACTCAGTTTGCCACGTTCATTTAGAACAACGATAGCTATTACGTCAAAGGTGTGTCCAACTTGTTATTTTTATCTTTCTCTTCCTAATAAAGTTTCTTTTACTCGACTTCTTTTTTTCTGTCTTTCTCCGTTTCCTTCAGTCTTTATTTTTCTCTTCCCTATGATTTTTAGTGTTTCGTTTGTTTTTCTTTTGATGCACTGATTTTTCCATACACTTCTTGTATTGTTTCTTTTAAATCACAAACAATCTCCTACTTCTTTTTCTCATTACCGTCATGATCATAACTATCATCAGTGTCATCATTGTCATATGCTGTGACTCCCTCAAACCTTTTATCACCAATTTTTTTATCTTTTATTTTTTATTAATGTATGTGAATTCTTTTACGAGTTTCTTCCTCCGATCTCCCTTAATTTTTTTCCCCTTCTTATTTCAATATCAATATTGGCCTAAAAATTATTGCTGATTTTTTGTCAGTCTTATTTTGTTGTTTACCAGACATCAAATTTTCTTCTTCTTCTTCTTCTTCTTCTTCTTCTTCTTCTTCTTCTTCTTCTTCTTCTTCTGCTGCTGCTGCTGCTGCTGCTGCTGCTGCTTTTTCTTCTTCTGCTTCTTCTTCTGTCTTAAGTTTTTACATATATTACTCTTAATTTCCTTTCCTAGCTTTTTTACAATCTTACTCCGCAAGTCTACCTCCTTTATACCCGTTGTTGTTGCCACTACTACTACTACTACTACTGTTATTATTATTATTATTATTATTATTATTATTATTATTATTTCCTTTCATTTTGCCTCCTCTTATCTCTCCTCTCCACATTTTTTTAATCTTATCCATTTTGCTTCTTTTGTTATTGATTATACCTATTTTAGATTGACAAGTTGATTTTAAAAAATGTTTTATCTTTTCCTTTCTTTGATGTTTTGACAAGAAACACAAATAAAACTTTAAATTGGCATAAAAGGACGCAGTGGCCGGAAAAAAATTCGTATATCGTTTTTTTATTTTATTTTATCCGTTCGTACATTTTATTATTTGCTTTCGTTTTCCTACATCACAGACTTTAGAGAGACCAATACACATGCCTGCATACACGCAAACTCATTATATATATATATATATATATATATATATATATATATATATATATATATATATATATATATATATATATATATATATGTGTGTGTGTGTGTGTGTGTATGTGTGTGTGTGTGTGTGTGTGTGTGTGTGTGTGTGTGTGTGTGTGTGTGTGTGTGTGTGTTTTTATGTGTGCGTAGGTAAATGTGCATATATACATGTACAAGGCAACATTCTTAATTGGAAACAATGCCATTATATTACATTATAGGTTAGTTTGATTTTCTTTATTTAATGGCATAACAATTCCGGATGGAATATTTTAATGATGATATTTTATACATTTGTGAATGTTAAGTTACAATCATAATAATATTTTGAATATTCTCAGGAAACATTTTTAATCACACCTTGTTTATGAGTCGGATTATTTTTTTGCGCATAGTTGTATGGTATCAATAGTCCCAATTTAATTTTCCATGGCCTATCCAAGATGTCAAATTTTGGGGAGGTGGGAATTTTACACCCGTACGTATTCTCTCTCAAACTCACTGTCTCTTCCTCTACCCCACTCTGTCTATGTCTCTTTATATATATATATATATATATATATATATATATATATATGTGTGTGTGTGTGTGTGTGTGTGTGTGTGTGAGTGCGCGCGCGATTGTGAAGTTATAACTGCTTTCTACTGCATTTACCTGTGTGTAAGAACAGAAAGACATCAATATACAAATGTTGGCAAAAAATTCGTATTAATAAGTTCATATATATATATATATATATATATATATATATATATATATATATATATATATATATATATATATATATATATATTTGGTGTGTTCCAAAAGCGAGTGGACTGGGTGTGTTCTATCAGCTAAATACTAAAGAGAGATAAGTGGATTTTATCATCTACCATGATATCTTGAAAGTATATCTTGGGAGTATATCTTGGGAGTATATATCTGTAACTTTAGCTTTCTGTAAACATAGCATTTTCCCCATGTTTTTGCTTACACCTACTCTTCTTCAGGTTTTTCAGCTATGTGTACTGAGGAACGTATAAACTTAAAATAGTTGGTCCAGTTGAACAAAATTACGTTGCAAAGTACTAGAAATGAGATAACACCACTTTGCATACGGGAGTTTTTGAGAGGCGCGAGAGGTACAAAGATGGGTGCGAGAAGGTGACGTCATAAGTAGGCAGCCTTCAACAAACAGGATAGACATCAACATTGATTGAGTATTGCCGGTGTTGTGTGACAATCATCAGTTGACTGTTCGAATGATCACAAATCAAGGAGACATGAAAAAGGACTTTGGAGGATTATCACCGAAGATTACAGCATGTCTAAAAGTAGAGGAACATGTGATGATGAGCATCCGAGTGTTCCTGGTTGAGAGAAATGTCACCATGCAAGAACAACTTTCCTATAAACCTGATATTTCTCTTTCTATCCTCCTGTCAGCTCAAAGGAATCATCAAAGGAACCTATTTTGAAAACGTAGTGGCCATCATGAGGCCCTGAAAGACGGAGCAGAGGGACTTTCAAGAAGAATCCTTCCAGCAGTTTTAAACGTGGAAGAGAAGAAGGGGAAAGTGGATGAGATTCAAGGTGATTAGTTTGAGGGGTGACCATGTAGTTTGTCATCTGGAATAGAAATAAATTGTTTGTGACACAACGCCCATTACTTTTTAAAATGCTTGAATTTTATTTGGTATGTATTTATCCACCAGTTCTGCATAGCAGGATCCTGCACAAGATCAGTTTTTTTAACTGGTTTGGAATCAATTTTTTCCATTTTCCAAGATCGAGTGCCTACCAAAGTTAAAGAGTTCAGTCTACTCTTCTATTTTCCTAATAGCTGGATGGAGAATTATTAAATTCTTAATTTTCCCTTGGGTATTAGCGCTATAGGAAGTGAAAACACCCTTGCACAGGTTTTAAGCTTGGTTTGCCACGTTCATGTTCTACAACGATTACCGTTACATCTAGGAATAGCTTTGGTTTGGTTAAATGAACTTGTTAAATATATGCCAAATCTCTTGAAACATGGATGTATATATAAAATCTCATATACCTTTCTTGTTCACAAGGTCATTCCGGCCTTAAGCTGACAACTTTTTCGAGTGCTTATATATATATATATATATATATAGGGAGTTCGTAGAAAGAGAAAGACTGAGAAAGAAATAGAGAGAAAGAAAAATAGGTTTATAACGCTGTATTTTTGGCCATTATATGCACTGAAAATGCGTAAACATGATTTCTGGAATAAAGATTCTATCAAAAATTACAGATAAATAACAAGTATTTTTTTCTTCAAATTGAAAAGAAGGAATAATAACATCTCTTCATTCTGAAATGATATACGTTCATATAGAACGATATGCATATGTTAGTACACCATCTTTTAATATATACATATATAAACACTTTATGGTATGGTTTCTTAAAGCTTCGACAAGTCAGTTTGACTTGTCAAATCTTTAAGAAATATTCAGAAAATCATTGGTGTTTTGGCTATAGCCATTCAAATTGTGCCACACCGCAGTAAGTTTTCATATCTTTAAAGGCTTTTTTTTGTTGGAGGTGCATACGATAAGTTTCTAGATTTTTTTCGTATGGGCATTTAAAATTGTCGTAGACTCTTGAAAATTCCGTAACTTATTGCTATATATCTTATGAGATGACTGACCAATTTCTATCATTTCATGTTCAAATGAACAGCTACAGCAGCAATTGGAATACACCCTACTAAAGCCTGATTGTCACAGCTGGTGAATTTCAAAAATGCAATCTAACACTTTAGAAGGACGATATGCAATAAAATTGTGCTTTAAACTTGGAAAAAATGCCACAGAAACGTATGGAATGCTTTATACTGCTTTTCGACCATCTTGCACGAATCGAGCATCAGTTTTTGAGTGTCATAAGAGATTCAAGGGAGGCAGGGAATCTGAGAGGAATGATGAGAGGTGTGAGAGGAGTAAGGAAGTCGATAGACCATAGTTAATTGGCCAAAGGATTAGGGTTAGTGTTAGGGTTACAATAATGAGGTTTTAAGGGGGTTCAGCAATAGATTCCGTCGGAAGAGGCCAGCACTCTTCGAATTGGGTCAGGAGCATTTCCACCAGGATAATGCATCAGTTCACAACTCCATCCTTATCACAGACTATTTAAGCAAGATGGGCATCAAGACAGTTCCTCAGCCTCCCTATAGTCGAGACCTTGCTCCCTGTGACTTTTGGTTATTCCCTAAGCTCAGAGGCTGTCGTTATGAGACAATTGAGGAGATGGAAGAGGCTGTGACGAAGGTCATTGACATACTCACACAAGAGGAGTCCCATGGGGCCTTGAAGAAGTTGTTGGAACGGTATAACAAGTGCATTGCAGCCAGAGGAGATTACTTCGATGGGGACTAGAGTTTCATGTGTGTACTATCAATAAAAGTGCCCATACCAAAATTTCTGGAAACTTATTGTATGCACCTAGTATATATTACAAGATAACGTTCTTGATCATGCTTACAATGGGAAAACTATACAGATAGAATAACGACTAAATGATTTTCGTTTACGTTGATCTTTATGATTTGAAAATAAGATAACATTAAGATATTTTTAATGTCAAATTGTAAACAAGTGATGATCAAAAATATCCGAAGAAAACTATTTCTGTCAAGGTAGAAATGAATAATACATGAACTATAGTTTTCCTTCATTACAGCTTCCTTGGTATTCAAAATATTTATTCCATCTATATTTTCATAGGTCGAAGTAACTTTGAAACTCATATTTTCTTATATTTGGATGTCAAGCTGGCATATTTCTTTTAATGTGCTACACGTCTTCAAATATTTTACACCAAATAAGAATTTTTAGTTTAGTGTAATAAAATCGACCAGAGAATAAGAAAACTAATGACGATGCATAAGGCCTTACATCACAAAGTTGATATAGACCGACTCTAATTGTCGAGTTAAGAAGGAGGAATTGGACTCGCTAGCATTGAAGATATCCTCGATACATCGATAAGGCGAATCGAAGAAAACATAAAAAAGAGCAAAGAAAGACTAATTATAGTGACTGGAAATAACATAAACAAAACAAGACTAAACAGAACAAAAATAACTAGAAAAAACATGAGAAGAAAAACAATTATATGGACATTTCAAGCCAAATCTCACTCTTGAAGACTTGGCTAAGAAAGGGAAATTGAATTTTTCTGATAGCAGCACAAAACATCGCAATTGGGATAAACTATGTTAAAGCAAAAATCGACAAGATGCAACAAAATAGCAAGCGTAGATTATGTAATGATAGAGACGAATCGATCAATCACATAATAAGCGAATGCAGTAAATTAGCACAACACGATTATAAGACTAGACACGACTGGGTAGGAAAAGTTATTCACTTGGATTTTCACACGAAAATGTAGTACATGCACAATCCAAAATCCGTCTTGGGGATTGCGTCGCACATACTTCTCTGGGATAAGAAACAAATAGATTACCTAATATCTGCCAGACTATTAGACCTATTGATAAAAAAAAAAAACAAAAAAAACTAAAAGAAAAAGAGAACCTGTTGGATAGTTGATATTGCCGTTCCGTCTGACCACTGGGTAAAATTTAGAGAAAGCAACAAAAGAGATAAATATCTAAAGCTGGCTTTAGAACTAAAAAAAAAGCAATAAAACATGAAGATGACGGTGATACCAATTGTAATAGGTGCTCTTGGAACAATCCCCAAATGATTGGTTTGGTATTTTTGTCTAATAGATCTCCCTTCATGCCCAATCAATACCTCAAAAAGAAATGCAGTGATATCATAACTCGGTGGATGTGAGGGCTCATACCTTTTTTTGTTTGTGTATTAGTCCGGAAATGAACGTATAGAGTTTGAGCTCACTTTTGCTACTACGCTCCGGTAACTACTCCATATCTATCATGGAATGTGCACTAGAAAAATAAATGATTCAGCTTATAGTATATTTCATTTCCTTGTTTTTAAGGGTGTACTTATTTATGGACATTATCAAAAGATATGTACCGCAAATAGAAAAAAAATGAACAATAAAAAACAAAGAAATGAATTAACAATTGTCATTTAACCCAAAGAGACTAGAATGTAATTACTGGTGGGGAAATTTAATATATTTCATTTCCTTGTTTTTAAGGGTGTACTTATTTATGAGCATTATCAACACATATGAACTGCAAACACAAAAAAATTAACAATAAAAAACAAAGAAATGAATCAACAATTGTCATTTAACCCAAAGAGACTAGAATGTAATTGCTAGTGGGGGAATTTAGTATATTTCATTTCCTTGTTTTTAAGGGTGTACTTATTTGTGAACATTATCAATAGATATGAACCGCAAATAGAAAAAATTAACAATAAAAAAAAATGAATCAACAATTGTCATTTAACCCAAAGAGACTAGAATATAATTTCTTGTTGGGAATTAAAAAAAAAAACACACCATCTTTTCTATACTGAAGACTTTTTGCAATGAACTTCATTTGTCAATCCCTAAAACCTTTCTAAATATCAACCAAAACTGTTTATTCAAAAACAATTTTATACGCTGCTTCTTTTTAACAATCCCTTTAAACCTTGGGAATTCAAAACCATTACCCATGCCTACTCTGCACCTTACAGGAAACTGGAGGTGCCCGTGGTGTAATGGTTTTCGTCGTATGAAATGGACACGGCGACACGAGTTCGAATTCTGGACGAGACTTTTAGCATTTCACATAGCACTACTACCCTTGGGAAAGGTATGAATCCAATTATTCTCCCTCCAGCTCTGGGTAAATAGTAGGGCAGACTGATTTCTTCAGCCTTGGTGAGGCAACTAGTCTAGGGGAAGGAAAACTCTGAATTGAAACCTGTTAAACCCCGCTTAAAAATTGACCTTGTGTCATATCCTGCCCGAGCGGAGGGGTTGGTAAATATGCTTATAGGAAACTGATGTAGCGAGTTATGGTCGGAACAGATCTTGTAATTTGGTTACTTCTCTCTGAGCTTGTTTTAGTTCAAGTTCCCGTATTATCTCTGTGACTTCTTGGATTCTTGACGCTTTCTTTGCCGCATAAACTGATTTCAGCTCACATTTCATGTTATATACATCTAAAGTTGGAAATGCTTCCACCGGAAAACTGTTTTGGTGAGTCTGAAAAGGCTTTGGATTTAACAAGTCGACAAATCTGAACTCGCCCATCGGTTGAAATCTTTGGTCAATGGGAACAATAATTTCATCCAAAATGTTGTTCAGAACTGAGCAATACAAAATTTTCGTTTAAATCAGCTCATCTATAAGTCCTTTGAATAGGCAAATGTTTTGTTTCCGCCGCACATGGCAATAAAAACATTATCACTTCAGTAGATTAAGTCTGCTGTGATAATACAGCCGAAGGGCAAGCAAAACAGTTTTTTTGCTTTTCTGTAGCTTTCTTTCTGTGGTCCCCATTTTAATATTCTGTCTCTCTTTTTCATACAACAAGATTGATTTGGGATGAAAAAAAAATAGTGTGACTGTCCCTCTTTCACCCATTCATTATCATGTACTGTTTCTCTTTTTCATGCACCCAGATTGCCGGAAAAACAACAACAACAAAAAAAAAAAACAAAAAAACATGGAAGACTAAACCCACGGATTTTTTGGCCCTTGGTGAGAATGTAAGCAAAAATAATTTAGCTTTTCTGTAACTATCTCTCTTTCAACCACTCAGTCTAATTTCCTGTATCTCATGCTCTCACTAATAGGGAAGATTCTAAATTTAATGTTTTTACTTGCATCTAAAAATACTGGAGTTCTCTCTACTTATACACCATAAGTAATATCACTTGTAGCAATTATTCTGAGACATGAAGATATAGGAAATAAAAAATAATGTAAGTTCTAAGATGATAGTGAAAATTATCAATAGTTGACTTTACATTAGGAAAACAATTATTTAACTTGGAAAAAATGTAAGGTACCCCGTGTTTACGTTGCATACAGAGACACTCCACTCCCGATATATATATATATATATATATATATATATATATATATCATAGGTGAAGCACCTATGTATGCAACGTGATATATATATATATATATATGTGTGTGTGTGAGTGTGTGTGTGTGTGTGTGTGTGTGTGTGTGTGTGTGTGTGTGTGTGCGTTTAATAGTTATAAAAATTATACATATCAATATATATATAGATACTTATTTATGAAAAAGAAAATTAAGTTTTTATCAAAAAAAACACTAATGGTATGAGCATTTATGGGCGATACTGTATATATATATATATATATATATATATATATATATATATATATATATATATACATTAATAACACATGTATGTACACACATACATATTCATGTGCATGCATATATGTACTCATATGAGTATGAGTATTTGTTTATGTGTGTGTGTGTGTGTGTGTGTGTGTGTGTGTGTGTGTGTGTGTGTGTGTGTGTGTGTGTGTGTGTGTGTGTGTGTGTGTATGTATGCGTGTGTGTGAACCCCTGTCAGCTCTTGCTGGCAAGTCAGACAACATATAGAGAATCAATTTTAATGGCAGCACTTTGTTGGCTGGTGGAGAATCCTATTAAATGTTAAAAGTGTTGGTGGATTATTTAAGCTTTCAGACTGTTATTCTAAGTGACTTTGTTTAAAGACGAACGACTAGGCTGTTTGGATTGGCTCGCTTTTTCTGCTGTTTTAAGCTTCGTCAAAGCCGTTTCATGCAAAGAACAGCGTCTCTTTTGATCTTTTCATTGGTCACGGGTAGAAGATGGGTTATTTTGTAAGCGTAAAGATCACCATACATTCAAAACGTGACGCAAACAATGAATCAGATCAAAAGAAAAAAAGAGTTGTTTTGATTTATTGCCAACGATTTCAGTAGAAACATAATATGCTAAGTTCATCTTTCTTATGATATTCAGGGCTAATAAAATAGCTCAGAACATTGTACGGTGATGTTGGCTACAGTTGTCTTTTGTACGTCTATTGTTGAATTATAATTCATTAATTTGCCCTTTATATTATCATAACAATATATAGGTTTATGATGAATATCAATTTATAAACAAGGCATTTAACATTGAGACGATCTATCTATCTATCTATCTATCTACACATACAAATACATATACACATATAGATAGATATATAGTGTAACTAATAATCTCTTTACCAACTAATGAAAAATAATTAGAAATTGTAGAAAGATCTGATGATCATTTTTCACTCCGTGAAACTAACATGAACTGATCTTTTAACGACTTTTCATTTTGAAAGAAACAACCTTGAAAGTTTACTTTGAAAGTTTTCGAAAATCGATTTTAATAAGAAGTTTGGATTTAACTTTATATATATATATATATATATATATATATGTGTGTGTGTGTGTGTGTGAGAGAGAGAGAGTGTGTGTGTGTGTGTGTGCGTGCGTGCGTGCCCATGAACGCATGTGTGTATGCATGCTCTTTAAAATACACCGAAACTAAATATTTTCCTACAATACTAATTAATACTATTACATAATTATTATATATATGACATATATAACTATATACATTACATATATAAATCACTTATTAGCAATATATATATAAATTTACACACACACACACACACACACACACACACACACACACACACACACACACACACATATATATATATATATATATAATTACGACGCTTTCACATGTATTGCCATCAATCCAAAAATAAAAAGAAAAAACTCAAATCAATCAAAAGGCCCTCTTTTCTATAACATAACAATTCAATATCATATAAACACCCAAAGAAATACGAGTACACGAAGCTATTAGTACGAAAATGAATTGATAAATAAAATCTCGTAAAAATACAATTGATGAAATAGCATTCCTCTCGGAAACCTGCGCCCCATATGTATTTAACACTAAAAAAAAACACCCTATTATTTTTAACTGTCTTTCCCATATTTAACATTTGCTATGTCATGGACAAGCAACTTAAAACAGTAACAAAACCTATTGAAAAATACAAAATGTCAAATATTATCAGGATTTTAAATGGTTTATTGAGTAATTTTATCTCAATGTGTATGTAAAAATGTAAAGAGAAAACAGAAATTATACCTGTTATTTAGAAACTTTTATTTTTATGGTATTAAATAAATCTTTTATTGTAAGGTTTTTATTTTTAAAAATTTTTCTTTCTATTCAGAATTGTATGAATTTGAGCATGTCAAAACGAATTTATTGTACTCAGAATAGATTCATTTCAAAATAATAAAAAGCTGCATTATCGAAACAATTTCTGGCTTGTCAAAACTTCTCAGTTTTCATCGCCGTCATCATCATCCTTGGCATCATCATTATCATCATTATCATCATTATCATCAATAACTCTTTGATCTTTAATACTGAAACGTATGTTCTTCTCGTCATTACGGATGATCTTGAAAGAGTCGCTAGGAAACTTCCAAAGTAGGGGTGAAGATTCGACAGTTGAGGAATAAATCATCGATTCAACTGCAAGTAACTCTAGTATGAAAGTTTAATGAGTATAAAAGTAAAAGGTGGCTTTTGATTTCAATCCAGGCTAGATAAGTGAGTGCAAATCAACAATGAATTGACTGGAGTAACTTGATCCATTGTTAGGCGTGTTTTTAAAACAAGCAGACAGGTTTATAGTCCCCTCATTATAACTGACATTTGGATCATTTGTTTCTATGATAGACACGCGATTTTCGATCAACGGAAGCTGACAACTGTCCGGTGCATAGTTTTTTTATTTATTTATTTACTTATTTATTTATTTTTGAATTATTTACCAGAGTTCGGTTTCTATTTTGTCACTGAAATGAAAGGCATGACATGTTAAAGTATTAGTATGTAAATCAATAAGATTGTAGAATGGAAAAAAAAATTATGATTCAAAATAATCTCTTTCCTTGACTATGCTCTTTATTCAGAGATGAATTTTTAAACATTCATCAATTATAGTGCCCGTGGTGTAGTCGTTATCGTCGTGGGAAATGGACACGGCGATACGAGTTCAAATCCTGGACGAGACTGATTGCATTTCACATAGCACTAATACCCTTGGGAAAGGTATGAATCCAATTATTCTCCCTCTAGCTATGGGTAAATAGTAGGGCAGACTAGGTTCTTCAGCCTTGGTGAGGCAACTAGTCTAGGAGAAGGAAAACTCTGAATTCAAACCTGTTAAACTCCGCTTAAAAATTGACCTTGTGTCATATCCTGCCCGAGCGGAGGGGTTGGTAAATAGGATCAATTATAGTGCTTCAGATGGCCAAAAGGTTTGTGGCGCGAATTGAAAATGACGGACGGAGTTCCTTATCCAGCTTGGAAACTTTCGTTTGCTTTGTGTAAAATTCATTGAAAAAGTCACGAATACACATTCCCTGTGTAGGTAAATAGCAGACTATATGGATGTTATCTATCTTTGTAAAAAAAAAAATAACCTATCGTGCGCTCGATGATAAGTCCATTTAGAGATCATTATTTCGGTTTCAGTTTCTTTGTTAACTTCATGGGCTATTCAATTTCAAAGTCTTCTTTGTTGAAGAACATTAGTGATGTATTTAACCCATAGCAAAGGAAATAAGGGCTTTTATACCTTTAACAGAGGTATTAGCCCAGAAGTGAAGGTAAGAGACCGACTGGAGTTTGAACACGCTTACTCCAGCACTTTAGCTTTTAGGCCACTGTGAGTCCTCCTTCATCGTTACGTAAAGGTAGTATCATGTGTTACAAAACGCAACACATGGTACATTCTTGGAAGGGGTTCACTTTGTTATAGTACAGAAAATTTATCTGTAAGAATAAATTCGAAGTTTTCTGTGTGTTTCCGCGCCCACGCTAGCATCAATATGGCCCACATCATATTAAATCGTAAATACTAAGGATTTATCAAGTGTCCAACGCAACCGGAATGAGACAAGAAAATCTCGGTGTGGTGAAGGTTTGAATATTGTTCAGTTCCTTCGGGATTCCCCCATCAAGGGCTGAGCAGTAATACAACACTAAACCTTTATAGGCAAAGATGTAGGGGCTGCCAAGGAAGAAGGCTCCCTGGAACATAAGCCCTTAAAGTTATTGCACCAACCACCGTCATGAATATTAGGCGATAGGATTAAGGCACAAGGTCAACGTGCAGTGCGTTTTATATGTGCAGCCAAAATGTGTTTATCACAGTCATAATATATATATAGTTTAAAAAATGATAAAAAATAAAGGAATTAATAAATAATTTTTTTTTGATTTTCATTTATATAAGCTGTGGTTTTGTGCATAACAAAGCTAAGTGTTTTAATTTGATTAAATTATAATGAAGAGGTTGAATTGCAAAGTATGTTGAATTTTAGGCTTTTACATTGCCTTTGAAAAAAATACGCCCTCTTTACAGACACAAACAGTAAAATCAAGAACACATTTTTTTTGTGACGACATTAATGAAAACGTAAACAAATATCCACACATTAACATGCACATATATAATAAGCATCTCCATTTTGATATGGCATAAACCAGGTTCTCTTGGGTGGGTTTAGGGGTATTTGCACTGAAAGTCGGGACCTGAAATCAATAAGGGTCAGGTTATTTTTTGTTTTATTTTAGGTATGATCACAAATTCAGTCTGTCTTTTTAAAATTATATCAGCGAAGTGTATGTACAACGAATAGTTTTTCCGGCTGACAAAAAAAAAATATTAAATAAATGAAAAGCGAAAAGATGGAAAATACTTGGACTTTACCAGAAAACTAAACTGCAAAAGGGACATGAGAAAGAAGATCATGCTATTTGTAGTTGGTGCGCTCAGAAAGGGCTTAGAGAAATGACTGGAGTTGTGGGAAATCAGTGACAACGTCGAAGCCATCGAGACTACAGCATTGCTTAAATCGGTCAGAATAATAAGACGAGTCTTGGAGAAGTGAGGAAACCGGCATTACCTCAGACTCGAAAGAGACCATTAGTTAATACTGGTGTGAAAAAAATCACAAGGATGGCATGGATTGACTAGAAAAAGGCATACGATATGGTCCCATAAAGTTGGATAATTGACAGTCATAAAATGTTCTAGATAACCGACGAGTCATGAAGTTTTTCTAGAAAACCATGAAAAAGTCGAGAGTGGAACTAAACGCAGGAAAAAAGGCTTGGAATAGTGATTATACTTATGAATCACATACTTAGGAAAAGCACAGTCGGATGAAAACATACTCCATCGCAAGAAAAAAAAAAATCAACGATCTAATGTACATGGACGAGATCAAACTGTTTGCCAAAAAGGGAAAAGAATTGGAAACCCTTAATATAGGCAGAGAAAATATAAAGTGAAGGTATAGGAATGGAATTTGGCATAGAAAAACGTACCATGCTAATAGTGAAAAGCAAAAAACGGCAAATGACGTAAGGAATAGAACTACCAAATAAAAAAAAGAAAAAATCAGAAAACTAAAAGAAAAGGAAACTTACAAATACTTGGAAATATTGGAAGCGGACACCATCAAACAAGCGGAGTTGAAAGAAAAAAAGTATACCTCAGGAGAACGAGAAAACTCTTCCAGAATAACTATATAGCAGAAATCTCATCAAAAGAATAAGCTACAGGGCTGTCTCTCTCGAAAGATACACGTGACCATTCATAAAGTGAACGAGCGAATAACATCAACAAATGGACTAGAGAACAAGAAAACTAATAAGCATGCATAAGGTCTTACACCCCTGATGATACAGACATACTATATGTGTCAAGAAAAGAAGAAGAAAGAGGACTTACCAGCCCTGAAAATAACGTCGATACACTGATATGACGACTCGAAGCCTACATAGAAAAAAAGCCTTGAAAGACTAATTACACCAACCAGAAACAATGCAAACAACACAAAGATCATAAGAACAACAATAACTTGAAAACAGAATGGAGTAAAAAAAACTTTATGGAAATTTCAAGCGATAAACAAGAAAAATCTCATTCAAGAAAACTTGGACATGACTAAGAAAGGGATACCTTAAGAGAGAAACTGCATTTCTTCTGATGGTTGCACAAAGCAATGTCATAAGGACTATGCCAAAGCAAGAATAGACAAGATTCAACAAAATAGCAAATGTAGACTGTGTGGTAATAGTGATGAAACGATCAATTACATAAGCGTATGCAGCAAATTAGTGAAAAGAAAGTATAAGATTAGATACGATTGGGTGGGCATGGTAATTCACTGGGAATTGTGTAAGAAATTTAAATTTGATTATACGAACCAATGGTATATGCACAACCTAGGATTCGCAAACAATCACCTTATATTGGCGAAATGACCAGACTTAATGATTGTCAACAAAAAGAGTGAAAATACCTAATAGTGGATATTGCTATCCCGGCAGAGAACAGAGTAAACATAGAAGAAACCGAAAAGTGAGATTAGTACCTAAACCTTGCTAGAGAGCTTTAAAACTAGGGAAAATGAACGTGACGGTGATACCAATTGTGACTGGTGCTCTTGGGACAATCACCAAAGTATTGGTACAGGGACTGGGAGATTTGGAAATAAGAGGACAAGTGAAGACCACCCAGTCTACTGTATTATTAAAATCAGCTAGAATACAGAGAAGAGCCCGGGAGACTTGAGGAGACTCACTGTCACTCAAACTCCTGTGAGAAGACCTTGACTTCAACGTCGATCTCTTATATAAATATCACTCACTTCATTGTTTTAGAGGGAGACCATTATACAGGATAGATAATTGAAAGCTTTAAAAGAAAACACAGTATTTTGGTTCGCTTTATGTGTAAATTCAAAAGTGTGATTAAAAAAACAAACAACGATAGATATTTATATATTTTAGCGCCGAAGAAATACTTTAAATTGCTGAACATTATTAGTAATTGCTTTTTCATTCAGTAAATTAAGGATAATTATCAATGAGAAACATTAGTTTCTTAGCGATATTTTCTCTGTTAGGACGTAGATGAGGCAAACAGACTCTTATTTCCTCTTCAATGCACAAAAGTCTTTTGCCATTTGGCTTATAATGTTAGTAAGAAAAGGATAACCTACTTGACATAAATATTGAGAAGAAAGCTGGATGAAAATAGTTCAAGATCTTTTTAATGACTGAAAGATACACTATTCCAAAAGAAATCCAAAATGTATTAATGAATAAATCTTCGTCCTTGATTTTATCTTTACAATCACTGGATATAAAATCCAATCCTCATTTACGTTAAGAAAGATTCCGGCTGTTCAGTCATTTGTAAAGAGCAAAAAGGGGTTCAAGATACTGGTTTACTGAAAGGAGGGAGGCAGCTTTTGTGACTATTATTCACTGTTCTATGCAGCTACGGAGTATTAGTACTCTAAGAAGGTCCTAACTATAGTCATATAGATCTGTTTGAAAAGTTTTAGTATAAGGTAGGCATAACTGAAACCCATACCTATGTCTTATATATATATATATATATATATATATATAAACATCCACAGACAGATCTGTTTCGTTCTATCAGAACTCATCAGTGTGGCTAGACAGTAGCTTCCCGTAGCTGGGATCGACACCCGGTTGACTCAAACGCCAAGCCCAAGCCTCTAACCATTCAGCCAGGAGGAGCGATTAGCTGCGAAGTAAATTTTAAACGGTTATGAATCACAATTACAATTGTTTACATACACCCGTTCAACGGTTGCCGAGACCTCAATTCATATACGAAGAGGCTTGCAATAGACGCTAATGGCAACACGATTACTTCTTCGGCAGAGAACTCAACCCTACGGAGGTAGGGGAAGATATATATTTATATATATATATTTTTACGTTTCTCAAACGTATCAGTCTGAAAGTGGACGTAATTGTGCAACTAGGGTTCGAACATACTCCTTACGACGTCGCAGTCTAGCACATTAGCGCCTTTGCCACACCAACACCCTCTTATATATATATATATATATATATATATATATATATATATATAATCATTATATATATATATATATATATATATATATATGCACAATTACGTCCACTTTCAGACTGATACTTTTGAGAAAGGTAAAAGTCCGTTCAATACTCACCACTATTGCACTTCTGTATGGATTGCTTTGCCACTGAATATGATGAAATGACTCCAAGATGGAAGAAAAGAAAAAAAAATAAACGAGTTACAATACTGACTTCGTCGGAATATATATGTAAATATGTGTGTGTGTATGTGTTTGTGTACTGCATCTCTTAGAGCGAGCAGACCTTTTTCGTATGGGCATTTAAAATTGTTGTAGACTCTAGAAAATTCAGTATGTTATTGCTATATATCTTATGAGATGACTGACCAATTTTTATGATTTCAGGTTCAAATGAATAGCTACAGCAGCAATTCGAATACACCCTACTAAAACCTGATTTTAACAGCTGGTGAATTTCAAAAATGCGTTACGAACGTGAAGGCACTACTCCATTCCTAAAATTGCTCCACTTTACCCTTAATCTTAATCTTATAGTGCTGAGTGCTTAGCCGCGTAGTATCAAGTACCATTTTAGAATCTTTGGTATGACTCAATCTGGGATTGAACCTCGGTCTCCTGGACCATTGATGAAACGTGAACTTATTTTTGGACGGCACCATAATCATGTTTTTAGTAACAGTGTTTCACTGCCTAAGGGCTTGGTTATAAACAACCTCTAATACTATCCATTTTGATTGCATATTTTCCAATAGAACAAGGAAATTCTGACACTCTCTTTTAGAAGAAGATGAACATTTTAATAATATTGCTTGAGCTTAAAGACAATTGTGTATGCTGACTAGAAATCCTAAACGTTTACCCATTATCACTCCGCTGTAACCTATAAGCTTTACCTGCAAGTACATTATCCGTACAAAGAAAGCTTTGTAGTTATTATTTACCCAGTGAAATGTTTTTCAGCCGGAAGTTTATTTTAATGAAAGAGGACTGCATCGTCGGCCTACATTGGGTCAAACACCTGATTGAAAAAGAAAAAATAAATAGAGAGGCCGACGTTTTGGTAGCCGTAATGTTGTTGTAACCAGTACAGACCAATTATGAGTACCGGCATTAAGGCCTATTACATAATTGTTAAAACAGGATAAAGGTATTTATTCCATCTACTTCCCCGTTGATCATCTCAACTTAATTACCTTGCAAAGAGGACAGAACATTTCATAAACAAAATATTGGAGTGCGCATCATTCTTGGTACAAGACATACTAATTAGGTTGCTGTCTATTCTGGCGGCCAGTGTTCGATATCAGAAGATACTAGAAAAAATGAAGAAATAGCAAATATTTTGATAGATTTTTCATCTATGTCCAAATTTACTTCGGTGATTGGACGAGAACTGATGTTTTCAATGGAATTTGATCGTAAGTCAAAGATCAGTAATTTGCAATTAAATCAGTATATTTGCCTTTGAATAAGATCGATGTCTTTTTGATGCTTGAAACAATGTAATTATGCAAATTGTTAGTATTTAATCCAAAAATTATAAATGAATTCAATTTTGGCATTAAATAACCATGGAAGGTTTAATATACGATAAAAGTACACCAAATCTATCATCAAACAGTTGCAAATGAATCATTCTTCTGTATAAAATTATTATAAGAGGTTGATATGCTATTTATCAAATAGATCAAACTAACGAGGGTCATTTAAAAAGTTGTTCTAAGCCTCAACCAAAAAGAATAGCCATAGTTGAACATTTTCTCGTGGTAAAATACTACCAGTTCATAAAAGATATATTCCGATTTTTGTGTTTGTTTCTCTGCAGATGAGGTCTATATAAACGTATAAGATGTGTAACAAATTTAAAATTCGGGTGAAGCTTAGAAATTTTTGAATGACACTAGTATTATCAAACATTTAGAAATTAATCAAACTCCATTATTCATATTTACCAACCCCTCCGCTCGGGCAGGATATGACACAAGGTCAATTTTTAAGCGGAGTTTAACAGGTTTGAATTCAGAGTTTTCCTTCTCCTAGACTAGTTGCCTCACCAAAGCTGAAGAACCTAGTCTGCCCTACCATTTGCCCATAGCTGGAGGGAGAATAATTGGATTCATACCTTTCCCAAGGGTATTAGTGCTATGTGAAATGCAATCAGTCTCGTCCAGGATTTGAACTCGTGTCGCCGTGTACAAATTCCATTATTGAATAATCAAAAATGGATTGTTATACCCTAAAAAACATAAGCCAAACTTATGATCAAATGTATAAAAATTAAATTACTTTCGGTATTAAATAACCTTTAAGGGGTTGATATGCCATTAAATAAATAAACCACACCAAATAAAATATATTGTTAATGATACTCATGAAAAGTACACGCATACGGTGACACATAGGTGTTTCATTAAATATATTCAGTTTATTCATTATTTTAAGTTTCTCCTATCGGTGAGGAAAATGCCGAAAATATTGATCAAGACTGTTGTAAAAATGTCCAAAGACTTTTTTCTTTATGCTTCAAGTACTTGTGACCATCGATGGTCATTATCAAGAACGTAAGTTGTCGGAGTTGTAGAAATCCAGGAGATGGTGGTTCTATTAAGGAATGTTGTATTTATAGTGTCATGGGTAAACTACACTAAAGTGACATTTGAGCATGACTTTGTTTAAGGTGCAGGGTAACTAATATGACACATTTCAATCAATCATAATACTTTTTTTTAAATCCTTCTAAAGTTTCCTTAAGAATTGATCATAGAGATTGAAAAGGGAAACTCACAATAATATTTGGAAAAGTTACCAAGCAAACAAGTTAATTTAGATCACTACACCTTCTCAGAATCCATGGGGGTTCCTGTAATCAAAGGCAATTTAAAAACATAATCTCCTGGTCCTAATTTTTATGAGCGGTATCTTTCTATAGGGTGTTTATGATAAGGAAAATAATATCAATAAAACAAATGCTAAACAGTTTTTGCTTCAATATTGTTTTGGCTTTAGTTCAAATTTGATTAGAATAATGTGGCTGTTGAAATAAATATTTTACTTAAGTATCGTTAATTTTGCTGAAAATCAATGTATTCGGTTTTGTGGAGAATCGGCGTCTTTTTGGACACACCTCGTATAAGTTTGTGCGTCTGCGTGTACAATATGAATGTCAATGCTTGTAAAAATCTTTGATAAATTTAAATGTAATAATTAAGCATTAATTATGCATTTAGTAAATAGGTGGGTATTTGTTTTAAAGTGTTTCTGATAATTCATTTTAATGTTTGGAAAGAATTCATTCAATTTGCATTTATGCTAATGTCCGTGCCAATTACGATCTCCTAACTTAATTCATCTCTAACATAAGCGATTTTCCACAGGCTGTCATTAAAATCTACCGAGAAATTTAAGTGCCTGAAACTTGTATTGCCATTTCACATCCAACAGAAGATATTAAATACAATTGCTTATGACTGCTTATGTCGTTATACAATGCTTCTTTCGTACCAGTTGCCTATCTTTGTTGTCTGTATCCTCGAGGTAATGTTACTAGCATTCAAAAATATTCAATAGAGTAAGGGTCATCGAAAAATAATATAATGCCAAACCTAAGATAATATTCAAGAAAAATACTGGAGATCTCGACTGGCTCCTTCAAAACTTTTTGTCGATTGCAAAAATGACATTTGTTGATACGCCTCATAAAGGTCTACGAGACCTAAGCCCTTAATGCAGTGGGGAGAGTCATTGTGTTGTAATAGATAATGTGCTAGACTGTCACATCGTAGTATGCAAGTTTGAACTTCACTCCTGATATTATGTTCACTTTCGGACAAATACTCTTCTTAGCAAAGGTTAAATCTCCTTATAGCTTCACTATAGATTAAATAAGCCATTGCTGCTTTTCTGCAAAGATAACTTTTGTATGAAAAAAAACCCCGATAAGATTGATATGACATTCAGCAAAGAAAACAAACAAAACCAAACCTAAACATTATACTGATGTCATAGAATTTTTTGACAAATATGAATCCAGCTTATATTATTCTGACCTTATATACTTCAACGAGGATTCTAATTGAATGTTTGCCATTCTGTAGAATTCTTTGTTTAGAGGTGATGCATAATAAAAACATTGGGGTTTCGTCACACCTATCAATTCGTGACTTAATATTTAAAGAAGGCAAAACTGGTGAAAGTGTTTTTATGGTAAAGATATATTCTTTGAAATATATAATTGATTGATTGATTTTAACGGCACTTCAACTTACCTATGGTTTATTTCATGGCAAGAAATTCGGGAATTGCGTTCGTTGTATGTTCATATTTACATTTTTTGTGTAGTTGTGTCGTAAAAAGTTTTATTTTTTGCACATGGTCCTATCAAAACTCATATAATCAAAAAATATCCTTTGATCCATAAACAGGACCCTAACAGGTACCACGAATTCTGGTCAGAAAGGACCTAGAGGCATCGAAAAGGAAGGAAAACTTCATCCAACTCAGATCTTCAGAACTGGTGTTTAAAATTAGGATACTTTAAAATGCAATCAATATACAATACAAACTGGTCATCAGTGCTCGAAAACTTTTATAAGAAATAAAATAATCGAAAAATATAAAATAAAGGAACATCATCATCATCATCATCATCATCATCATCATCATCATCATCATGTCGTGCAGCAAGCACGGATATCCCAGACACTCTCTCGCCACTTCTCCCTATCCTTCATCGCCTTTGGCAGGTCTTCAGGGCTACATCCTGTATCCTCACACAGCTGCTGTATGTATGTTCGAGCTGGTCGTCCTGCTTTTGCCCGGTCATATGTGAGGGTCCATAGGAGTACATCACTTATGAGCTCGTCCCTGCTTCTCTAGCAGTGTCCTGCATGTCTGCTTCTTAAGAATGGTAACAGAAGCTGACAGGTCTTTTGCATCCTGTGTTGTTTAAAAAGAGCTATATTTTTACACAGCCTTTCACAAAGTTGGATACGGTGGTAAAACGTCACTCATATTCATTTGTTTTTACACCTCAGGGATCCTACGCTGCCTGAATCTTCGGTGCCTCACGTTTTTCATATCCGAATCACTATTTTCATAGAATACGAATCCTGTTTTATGTCATCAATATGGCTCTTTTGTTTATTGTTTATTATATGTTTGATAAATTAAAATAGGTTGATATTTCTACAAATAATTTCAAATAATCATAATAAGCTTTATTTCTAAAACATTTCTGGTTCACTTAGCCTGTACGGCCATATACACATCTACGTATTGTTGAGGTGACACCTGACATATTCAGTAAAGTCTGTCTGTCAGTCTCTTAGTCAATGTTGAACATTTGTTTATCTAGTTCTATGTATTTATCTATCTACTGATATTATTCACACACACACACACACACACACACACACACACACACACACACACACACACATATATATGTATATATGTGTGTGTGTGTGTGTGTTCATGACTATCAATTTATACATACATACATACATACATACATACATACGTATATGTGTGTTGTCATATCTATCTATCTATCTATCTATTTTAATGCTTGTCTGTGTTCATATCTCTCTTTTTCTCTTTTAATATATATATATATATATATATATATATATATATATATATATATATATATATATATATAATTTTCTCATTCCCTTTCTTCTTCGTTTTTATTTTCCCTCGTTGAATATTGTTTCCAGTTTGAATTTTTAGTCATTGCTTTTTTCTGATATTTTAAAACAGTACTAATAGAAAGCCTATCCTATGGACATGATTTCAAGCTAGTAACATGATACTCTTTCTGTGAAGAATTAATCTCTCTCTCTCTCTCTCTCTCTCTCTCTCTCTATATATATATATATATATATATATATATATATATATATATATATATATCTTTCATATATATATATATATATATATATATATATGAGGATTTTGTTTGTTCACAGTAAGAAACCAAATAGTGTAACTTAAATCTTTTTAAACACTGGCATGATTACCAGTTTTTACCTTTTTTTACAAGAAATTTAATGGTGCTCATCATTTTGTATTTGAAGAAACAATTAATGATCGAGTTGACAGTTTATGATTATTGCATCATTATTTTCTAATAAATATTGTTGCCGACTAATGGTTTCTGTGATGTCAGATTGAATAAAATGATATAATGTGCTTTGAGCTGTAAACGTCATTCTTAATTCTATAATCAGTAGTATTGCCCGATTTTAGTATTTTGGAATTCTTAAAACAAATGTCGGTAGAATTGCCATCCTGATATTTTCTTTTGTACTAAAACTAACGGAAGATATTAGGCTTTCATTGAATTTTTTTAAATCAAGAAATGCTCCAAAGTCAAAGGAAAAGATAAGAAAGATGTGCGTAGCATGGGTCATTTCATTTTATTTATTTATTTAAAAAATTTCTTCTCTTTGTAATAGGATGGCATAAACAGGAAATGTGGCAGGTCAATGTGTTCTGGCTGTGTCCGATAGGCATCTTGTGAGCAAAGGAAATGAAATAACAACTGGTTTGAGCTAAAAATAAGAACTTACCCCTGACCTGTAACCGACTATTAAATCGTTTGGAGAAGAGATGGTGATTTGACTAAAAAAAAACAAAAACATAAAAGAAATCAAGGGATAATATGAGTATAGCGCAAATGTAAACACTTCTATCTTACAAAGACTACAACATTTGTAACAAATATTACAACGACTGCTTTTACGACTTCTTCAAATGAAACTTGATTTGCTTCTGTTTAAACTGAGCTATGTAAGGAGAACAGACCTGGAAGTATGTATACACACTAGTTGATGTAAATATCTACAGTGAGTAAGAGATGAAGATTCAGATCGAAAGGTATTAGTCCGAAAGTCAACGTTCGAGTGCGGGAGGAGTTCAAACAGTCTATCACTTTAACTATAACGCCTAGAGGACACTCCGATGTTCATTTACGTTTTATCATTTAGCAGTAAATAAACTAATATATATATATATATATATATATATATATATATATTATTTATCTCCCCATCACCCTTGAGGAGCGAGGTCAATTTTTAAGCGGAGTTCTACAGGTTTGAATTGAGAGTTTTCATTCTCCTAGACTAGTTGCTCTACCAAGGTTGAAGAGTCCACTCTGCCTAACTATCTACCCGTAACTGGAGGAAAAATAATTGTATTCATACCTTTCCCCAGGGTTTTAATGCTATGTGAAATATAAACGACCACGTTCAGGTTTTGAACCGTGTCCATTTTCTTCGACGGTAACCACAAACGTCTCAAAACATAAAAAAACACCAAACAGATATTTCTTAATAGCAGAACATTCTAGCCGCATAAAACATTTCCTGCACAAAGAAATTCAGTTATTTACGGCTAAATAAATTATTTGATTTGATTTGGTTTAGATTAATGATGTATCATCCATTGTTGGTTATTCAATGGCAAATCTATTTTTATACATGTAAACAGTTATATTTCGAACAATTCAGTTTAGGATAATTTCGAAGTTTAAATCTTAAAAATTGTTCTATTTCAAACAATTCAATTTAGCATATGTACAGTGATTAGTTCTATTCCTCCCAAAGATAAGACCCTATCAAGTGCTTCCACTCCGAGCCAGAGGAGAGCTGGGAGCAATGGCAATAAATTGTTACTCCGCATTCCCCAAATCTCCGGCATAACTGGAGCCTCACCATCAGATTGTTTAATGTCATCTCCAGGACACTCGTTGAGGTAGTCTTACCCCTCTGCAGAGATGCAATCGGTGTATTCTGCAGCCCCAGTCGCCTGGGCATGCAAAATAAAATTTAAAAACTTACAAAAACACAATTAAAGCAGAACAACCTAACGTTAATATCCTCAAAGTATACTAATTCGATAATGTTGGCGGTTTATATGGTCCTCAATTTGAACTAATGTTATATTTTGACCTTCGGCCCGAGCAAAATGTCATTCAAAATGATGCACCGGAAGGGAGTGACACATTCCAATGGCAGTTATGTGAGGAAATCGCATGGGCGGAAATTGGCTGATGAAAAGGGACGAGCTAAAAAATTCCCATGGTACACTCATAGACTAATGCACTGGAAGAGAGTTACCTCTGAACTGCATGACAGTTATTTCCGCTTGATGACGATTAAACATTCGATTTCAAAGATCGAATGGGCGTCGAACGATTATATAATTCAGTTGGGTTCGACGAGCCAGTGGAGTTGCCAGTAGAGTTCGAGACAGTTGGAGTGGAGAGGTGGTAGGGAAAGCCACACCCGACCGAGGGGGCCCTCGGGAACCCCGATGGAGTTTGGCGTCCAGAGAAGATGCTGATAAGATGCAGAAAGAAAGCCAGCATCCAGCAGATTGGGCTCTAGGCCTCCGGTTGAGCAGCCCTAGAGAACAAGAAAGACAAAACGTGACGGTCATAACAGTGGGGCCAAATATTACAGTTTATGTTCGGTCTCCAGCTCCCTCTCACACGCAAACCTTGAACAACCCTTTCGAACCCTTACAAATAAAGTGAGAGGTATATATTTTGCTAAAGAAGTCTTTCTGCGTCTGTCTTCGTCATTGCGTCTGTTATCATTGCGTCGGTATGTATCCTGATGAACATGTAGATGACGATATAACACTAACCGTTTCACAATTCATTAATTTCCGAGATTGGTTTGATAATTTTTTTTTTTTTGAGAATTTATCGAATATTGATAAAATATTTCAATTTCTACACCGTATTAATTCTAAAATTTTTGTAGACAGTTAAAATAACATGTGACACCAGATATGTTACCGGCTACGATAAAACATAAATCTGCATTACGGAAAAGTAGTTAACCAATATTTTTCAAATTACGTGAACATAAAAGGATTTACTGTATTGTTCGTAAATAAACATACCCCAACCATTTAAAAATAACAAATAACAGTTCAAAACCCTGGACAAAACTGTTTGCATTTCATTTCACGTTAACGCTTTTCGGGAAGGCATGAATCCATCTCTTCCCTTCCTAGCTGATAATAAAAAGTTTGGTTTGGTTTTGGTTTGGTTTAGTTTGTTTTTATGGCATATCAACCATTGTAGGTTATTCAATGCCGACTTATTTTTATACATATAAACAGTTTTATTACAAACAATTCACTTTAGCATAAGTAAACGATTTAAATGTAAAAGAAAATACTTATATCTTAAACAATTCAGTTTAACATAAGTAATCTGGTTGTTTGACCCATAGATAGGAACCTATCAGGTACTAATGCTCCGAGCCAGAGTGCACCTGGGAGCAATGACAGTGAAGGTGTACATCGCATTCCCCAAAGATCCAGCATTACTGGAGCCTCACCATTAGATTGTTAAGAGTCATATCTAAGACATTTGAGGGTGAATGGGGTGTCTTACCCCTGTGCAGAGATGTAGTCGGTGTATTCTGCAGCCCCAGCCGACTGGACCAGGTTTGGTTTGGTTCGATTACTTTGTTTTAATGGCTTATAAACCTTCGAGGGTTATTAAATGCCAAGTCTATCCTTGTGGAAAATAGTGGTACTCATAGCAGAGAAGGGGCATGAGGTTCATACCTCTCCCAATGGTATTCGTCCAAAAATGAGTTCAAAATCGTTCATTACAATGGAGCAGTCCAGCACGTTTGCTACAAGGCCATAGAGACTTACTTGCGAAAAACATTAAGGAAGACTGGGTTCTTTATTCTTGGCAAAGCAATAATTCTAGGAGAAGTGTAGACTCTGAATTCAGATCAGCTGAATTTAAGAATTTACCTTCTGTCACAGTTTGCTCGTGGCGGAAGGGTTGGGTCAGAAGCTGGGTTTATTTCTACAGCGATAATATCCATTAAATACCACCCAAGTATAAAATCGTATACTGTGTCAAAGTCGCTGTGAAGACTCATTCACTACTGCTGACAATATGGAATTTACATTTCTCAACCTCACACTGAAGCTGGATCTTGGAAAACAAAGAGATTCCCAAATCCCATTATATAAAAAACACTCTGACTAGAAATGCTTACCTTCTCGTGCGTAGTCAAGAAGGTAATCGTGCTGAAACTAGCGAAGCTCAAGGAAAAGCTGGTGGAGCTTTGTTGAAACCAGAGCCGCTGGGCGTTATGTGAGGGAAAGGAAGTCAGTTGTCTTAGGCTTGTGGGACATTGATACAGCAAGGTCTTGACGAAACGTAATATATTTTTAATGGCAGGAATTCTCCTTATGTTTCCTGGACTTTTCTGAGTATCCCAGCGTATTTTAACAATGCGGTAGTCTGGATTAGAAGTTTACTAAGCTTCTTGCTTAGATGTGGCACAGGGCCATATGAAAGGGGCACCCAATGAGATTCGAACTCACTCGTGTAGGTTTGCTAGTCGAGCTTGCTAACCATTACACCACCAGAGGCGCTCTTGCTGTAGTCTGGATTGTCACGATTTGTCATCCAATTTCTTGCTCTGCCAGTTCCCCTTCCAACTATTTAGGAATCATTCCCAGGGTGCCAATGATAATTGGTATCATCGTCTCTCCCATGTTACACGACTTTCTTAGTTCTCTGGCAAAGTTTAAATACTTTTCTCTTTTTTCGATATTCTTTATTTTCACTATTTGGTCGGCTGGGGCGGCAAAATTATTAGTATTATAATTTACTCATTAGAGTTTTTCACAATAGATTTAGCTGATGGTCTTTAACTGGAATTTTACAGCAAGTCTCCTCGAGTCTCCAGGACACTTCTCAGTATTCTGGCCGTTCTCAATAATCCTGTAGTTTGGATGGTCTGCACTCGTCTGCCAATTTCCCAATTCTCCAGGCCCTTTAATAACCCTTTAGTCACTGTACCAAAAGCACCAATCACAATTGGTAATATTTATGTGTGTTATTTTCTAGGGCAAATGCTGGGTTGTTCATAAACCTTTTTTTCGTATGGTCAAATTAAATTTCTTGCACATCGCCCAGTGGATTACCTTGCCCACCTAGTTTTGTCTAGTCTTATACTCCTTCTGTGCTATTTTGCTGCATTCGCTTATAATGTGATTGATGGTTTCATCTCTGTCACCGCATAGCCTACATTTATTATTTTGTTGCATCTTATTTATTCTCGCTTTGATATGATTGGATCTTATGTCGTTGTCCTGTGCTGCTATTAGGAGAGATTCTGTTTTTCTCTTAAAGTTTCCTTTTTTTAGACAGGTCCAAATTTTGTCATGTGAGATGTTGTTTATTAGTCGTTTAAAACGCCCATAGTGTTGTTTTTCTTCCCATTTTTGTTTCTTAGTTATTGGCATTCTGTTGTCCATCGTGTTGTCAGTATCGTTTCTGATGGCCGTAATCAGTCCTCCTTCGTGTTTTTCTATGTAATCTTCGAGTCATTGTATCGATGCGTCAGCGCTGTCTTAAATGCCGGCAAATCCTCTTCTCCCTTCCTTTATTGGTACATATAGTCTGTCAACGACGTCTCTGAGATGTAATGCCTTACGCATGGTCATTTTTTTCTTGTTCTTTGGTCCATTTGTTTAAGTTCATCTCTGGTGCACTTAAGAAAGGGTCCCGGATATCTAACGAGTGGTACAGTCCAAGGTATTTATACCTTTGATAAGGTTTCGGCTTTACAGTTTTGTCTCAAGTAGTTTTCTTGTTCTCCTGACATATTCTTTTTGAATTTTGTCTTTCATTTCCACTTGTTTGATGGTGTCAGCCTCCAAGATGCCTAAGTATTTCTAAGTTTCCTTTTCTCCGAGCATTCTAATCTTGTCTTGATTTGCTAGTTCCATTCCGTCAATTTCATGTCTGCCACTTTTCATTACAAACATGGCACATTTTTCTATGCCAAATTCAATTCCTGTATCATGAATGTATTTTCTAACTGCGTGTATTAGCGTTTCTTGTAATGTTCAGTTTTTTAAAAAAATAGTTTGATGTTATAGGCCTTTTTCATTTTTTGCATATAATTTGATATTATTATTATTATTATTATTATCTTTTAAGATTTTTTCACACCAGGGCTAGCTGATGATTTTCAATGGACTTTGAGAGAGAGCAAGTTTCCTCAAGTCTCCAGGACTGTTTTCAGTATTCCGACCAATCTCAACAATACTGTAGTTTAGGTGGACCTCACTCACCCTCTTATTTCCAAGTCATCCAGTCCCTGTTTCAATCCTTTGGTGACTCTACTAAGAGCACTAGTTACAATTGGTTTCACCATCATTTTCATTTTCCAGTTTTTTTCAATTACCTAGCAAGGTTCACGTCCTAATCTTTCTTTTCGCTCTTTTTCAATTTTACTTTGTAATATTCCGTCATAGCAAAGTCCACAAATCGGCAAGTTCTCTTTTTTGGAGGGTTATTATAAGGTCTGGTCGTTTGGCCGAGATTGGATGATCCGTTTGTATCTCAAATTTGAGTTTCTCATTCTCCAAGACAGATTCTGCGTTTTGCATATACTATTTGTTCATATGGTCAAATTCAAATTTTTTATACAATTCCCAGTAGATAAACTCCCCCACCCAGTCATGTCTCGTCTTATCCTCTTTTTATGCTAATTTGCTGCACTCACTTATGTGATTGATCGTTTAGTCTCTATCACCACGTAGACTATATTTGCTATTTTGTTGCGTCTTTTCTATTCTTCCTTTCATATGATTGGTCCTTATGGCATTTCGTGCTGCTAAAAGAAAAGTTTCCGTATTTATCTCAAAGTTTCTCTTTCTTGGCCACAACCTCGTGTAATATGTCGCTTTTTTGTCGCTTAAAATGTCCATACAGTTGTTTTTCTTCCTATTTTAGTTTGTTAGTTATTTTCATTCTGTTGGTCTTTGTGTGGTTTGCATTGTTTCTAGTGGCTGAAATCACTCTTCCTCCACACCTTTCTCTGTAGTCTTCAAATTGTTGTATCGATGTGTCGACGCTGTCTTCAATACAGGCAAGTCCTCTTCCTCCTCATTTTCATGTCACAAGCAGTATGTTTACGTCATCCCTGAGACGTAAGGCCTAGTTCATGGGCATGAGTTTTCTTGTTCTCTGGTCCACTAGTTATAATTGGTATCACCATCACTTCAGGAATGGCTCCGAGTATCTTACGAGAGGACAGGTTTGAAAAGGTTCCTGTTATATAGTTTAGTTTCGAGCAGCTTTCTTGTTTTCCTGAGATACTCTTTTTAATTCTTCCTCTCCACTAATTTGATGGTATCTGCTTCCTATTCACAAGTATTTGTACATGTACTTTCCTCCGAATGTTCTAATTTTCCCTTGATTTGGTAGTTCCATTCTTTCCGTTATGTGTCGTTTCCCGCTTTTTATTATTATCATGGTGCATTTTTCTATGACAAATTCTATGCTTACATCCTCTCTTTATATACCTACTATCTGCATTAGGGTTTTCATTTCTTTTTCCTTTTGAACAGTTTGATATCATCCTTGCACATTAGGTAATTGATCTTTACTTGCGATTTAGGAAGTTTATATCTGTTTGTGTATTTCTTTGTATATGTGGTTGAGTGGCATCGTCGAAATTTCATATGAATCTAGTGCATCTCTCTGAAATACAACTCTCTGGATATTTGCTTCAGCTAAGCTTTTTCCTGCTGCTGTCAATTCCACTCTTCAAGTTTATATGCTTTCCTCGATAAAGTTTATGACTTCTTCTAATATCTTGTACACTTTGACACTGTCAATTATCCAACTTTGCGTGACTAAATTATATGCCTTTTTGTAGTCAATACACTACATAGCCAGATTTTTTCGTCTCATCTTGTTCTCGTTGAGAATGTGTTGTAGCTTTCGTGTGCTTCTGGTCCACTCGCAGCATCCTTTGGAGAACAGTCCATAGCTTATCAACAAGTACTATATATCCTCCCTTATTTGTGCCATTAGTATTTTCCACATCAAAGGTAGGCATATTATGGGTAAGTTGTTGATTGGGGAGGTTCATTTAAGGGGGTGTCTTCCTGAATCAATGTGGTTTTCCCTTTGGTCATTGATTCGGCTACGTCCACTTCTAAGCATCTTTTCATTTTGATAGCAAGTCTCTCATGGATGACAGTGAATGTTTTGAACCAGAATCCATGTATTCTGTTATGGCCTGAAGTTTTACAATTTGGTACTTTTTGAGTTTTACTCTATGTGAACTAATGAGTATTTTAACTTTCTGTCCTTCTTCGAGCCCTTCTAACTCTTTTCCCGTGTTGCTAATCTATTCAGCTTTTCTGTTATGTTATCTTAGTTGCCATATTCTGCTCCAAAATAGTTTTGTTTCCTTGTCATCTCATTGTTGGTATGTTTTCGTGCAATCTCCCCCTACTTGCTGCTAGAAATCTTTTTCGTTGTTTTGGAATGTTCTGCTTGGTTTGTACTGCTTTATTGTTTCTCTCCCCATTACCTTCAGATTTGTTTCCTCGTGTTGTATGGTCTCTTTTAGTTGAGTTGCTTTTTCCTTTTTTGCTCCCACATGTTCCAGCGTTTATCCTTGGTTTTATCATTTTCGCTTGTTGTCTTATACATTTTTTATCAGCGTTTTCCGTCGAATTTCTCATGTTTTGAGTTTCTATTCGTGTTTTTTTAGGGGAACCATGTTTTTTTTGACAGATTATTTTTCGTTAAATTCCGAAGTGCTTTTCGTTGAGATATGTGTTAATAATTCGTTCAGATTTTTATTTTCTGCCTCGACTGTTCTTCAATCTTGGTTTCTTAACGATAATAATCTAGTCTTCTTTTCAGACATAATTCTCTTTAAGTTTCTGATTTCATTTCTTCTTCTTGTGTTAGTGTTTCTTCTGTGTGGTTTGGGTGTGTGATGTTTCAATTGTTATTAGTTTGCGGTTCATTTCGGTTTGAGTATTCTTGTTTTATAGTATTTGGTGTCGGTTATTGTATTTGTTTCTTGTTGTCTTGATTCTTTTTTTTTCTGGTGTATTTCTAGCATTTTAAGGTCAGACAACCTTCTTTAATCATTACCCTCTTAACTTGGTTAGCTTGTTGTCTAAAACCTAGTGCATTCTTCCCAAATCTTGCTCCTGAAATAACAGTAAAGTGAAAGTTTGTTGTGTTCCCTTGTCAATATTTTGTGTTGGCAACTCTGGTTGGTATGGTTACTTAGGTTGTCGTTCATGTACCTGAAAAAAAGAGCCGCCTACATTCGCAGGGTGATGATCGATCCCCAAAGTTGACTACCAGGGGAGCACTTGCCGATCATGACACCCAGACCTGTTGTCAGGGTCCCACATTGCATTAAGATACGATTTGACACTTTTATCATGAGTTGTATATTTTGGCTATATTGACCCAGGGGTTGTTTATAATCTGTGCACCTTTCTCAGATCTGATCAAGTATTCTTTAAGTTAGGGAAATCATAATAAAAAAAGAAATTTAATAATAGAATTGTATGATTTGGCTGTTTACTCTCTGTCCATAGACGCTACATTTATGGATGGGTAACAGTAGATTCTAACTGAACTATTCGCTAAACTATGAAGTTCTTCCGTCCTGTATCTGGTGAGGCTCGCCGTTCACCCAACCTTTGATTTATCTGCCTTACTTCTCATCCGCCATGCTGCTTCCCATGGTTTCTTGTGATACGTATTCAGAGAATTTTGTTTCCCCTTTCGACTGCCCTTTTTTATTTTAGTTTGAACTTAATTAGGGTCCAACTGAATGTTTACTTCTTTCCCAATGGCAGTTAAATGCGGCGAGTTATAAACTTTCAACTTTTATATATCATTACAAAGGGATTGGTTTTAACAGGAAAAAGTTAAAAATTTCAATAAACTGTTTCTGTCCTTATATATCCAAAGAGCAAAAAAATCAGAGACGAGAGAAAAAAAAGGTAAGTATCAGAATTAAAGAAAAGTAGTTAAAGCAAAGTGAGAATTTAGATATTATACTCACAATTACTCCAATTATATGGGATTGCACATTTTCGTTTTTGTTATGTTTTTTTTTTTACCTTTCAGCTCTTGGTGTTTAAACGAGCCTACTTCATTCTTTTGTTTTCCTTTCTACAAAATCTGATCGTTTTGGTATACTTAACTTACTTATATTTCATTCTCTTTCTGTTTGCTTTATTCACATTATTCTCCATTCTTAAACTTTTCTTTCTTTCTTTCTTTCTTTCTTTCTTTCTTTTTCCAATCTATCTTTTCATCTTTCTTTTTTTTTTTCGTTTTCATTTACAGATTTAAAAATCATTTCAGAATTTCTTTTTCTTTATTTCTTTACAGTTAATAATTCTTTCTTTTCTTTATCTTTTCAGTCTTTTTTCTTTTTACAAAATTACTTCTTTCTTTTCTTCTTTTCTTCCATTCTTATTAAATCATTCGTTTTATATTTCTTTCAATCTTTATTTATTTATTTATTCTTTCTTTCTTTCTTTCTTTCTTTCTTTCTTTCTTTCTTTTTACAGTTTCTAATTATTCCTTAACTTATTTTTATCAATCTTTTGTTCTGTTCTTTTCTCTTTACATACTTTACAATTCTTTCTTTCTTTCTTTCTTTCTTTCTTTCTTTCTTTCTTTCTTTCTTTCTTTCTTATCACTTCTTCACTTTTACTCTATTTAATTTTCCTGTTCCATTAGAGTAATAATTCTTTCTTTCTCTACTTTTTACTTTATTCATTTTTTCTTCTTTCTTTAAATGTATCTCTTGACTTTCTTCCTCCATTAACTAACGAATTGTAAATGTATTTGATGTCCATCTCAAACGTTTCAATTTCAAACCATCCGATGTTAGTGGCCAGCTGTAGGGCTGTGGTTAAATGTCTCATTCTCTTCCGGAACATCGGTTATAAGAAATGAATTATCGAAAATATTAATCATAACTAGCACATATGTTCTCTTTTTATCTTGCTTGTATCTAGAACTAGAGTACCTGTTAAAAGGCGTGCAATAAAAGCAACCGTCTAAACACATGGTCAGCTTAAATCAAATCCTATGTATTGGGTATCATAAAAAAGACTCAAGATTAAAATTAAAAATTCTAAAAAATTTAAATATTAAATTGAAATGAACATGTAATCCAATCTGGAGAATTTACATAATAAAATAATTATGTTTAGGTAGAATTCTTGACATCTAGACATTGTATCGGCGAATATGTGATAATTCCCGATACTTTTTAATTAGCAGCCTTGATACTATTTAATCAATGTATTTTGTTGGAGATCAAGATTATGATAGGGCAGTATTCTTGATTATAGTCTTACACAGCTTAATGTAAACTTCCCTTGTTTTCTAATATGAAAATTCTAATCAAGCAGAAGATTTAAGATTGCGGAGGACCTTCAAAGGAATTCGAGAGCTCGGTTTCGCACCAGTTAAAAAAGGTGTTTTAAAGATTCTTTCAATAATAAAACTTGCTTGAATAAGTGAATATCGAAGGAAATTAACGCTTAATTCATTCCATAATTGAATTAGTAAATACAGCTTTAGTTTCCAAACTCATATAAAAAGAAACGAATGTACTTTATAGATTTTGTGTTGGAAAAATTGCTTGGATATAAACTCATATGCAAATATATAGAATGTAAACCCGTTGCAGCCCTGTATGACGAGAATTTGTTATTTGAAGCCAACGTACTCCGTGGACCCCTTCACTTGGACGAGCAAAGGCAGGACGAGTAACTAGAACCTACATACAATAGCTCTGTGCCGATACGGGAAGAAAACCTGAAGACCTGCCAGAAGCAATGGACAATAGGAAGGGGTGGCGAGAGAGGGTCAAGGATATTTGCAAAGAAAAGTTGGTCTTATTGTTTTATTATATACAAGTTTAGATAAAGAGCATAGAACTTTTATTTTTATGATTTCAATACTTTTTTTGTAGTTTTCTTGCTAATTTTCTTTTCTATCCGGGTCCAATTGTTTGACAAGTAGCCTTGGGTTTTTCTGCTAAGCGATCTAGATCGAAAAACAACTTTCTCTGTGTGTGTGCGTGTGTGTGCACGTGTGCACACGCGTATGTCTGTGTGTGTGTGTGTGTGTGTTGGATGAAAGAGCAGACCAACGTTGTTAAAAAAAGGGATAACAGTATATATATATATATATATATGCAAATTTTATTAAACATAATAGACATTTTATGCCTACGTATTCTCTTTTGGATCCGTTCGAATTCCCGTATTACTTTTATCGTATTCGGGGGGAATTGATTTAGGCATTGTCCATAGTTGTATGTATCCCTAGTACTTTCTGCCCGACTTTGGGCCATCATCAGGGGAGAATCTGTTACAAAAGTGATGTAACTTTTGTTTTAGCAAATTACTACTGTGTAACCTCCAATATACCTAAGATATGTTGATGATATTCTTATTCTTACTAATAATATTAACGAAATCAACATACTACAAGATACCTTCCAAAACAATTCAGTTCTTAACTTTAGTCATGAACTAAACAAAAACAATAAAATTTCCTTTTTGATGTTCTCATTGATACTAACAACAATAATAACTTCACTACCTCCACCTACAAAAAACCCTCTAGTAATAACTCCTGTACCCTCAACTTTAAAAGTGAATGCCCCTTCAGATATAAAAAAGCAATTATTCGTAATTTAATATCCCGTGCCAAACTAATCTACTCCTCCAAAACAATATTTTATAAAGAGGTAAAAAACATAAAACAGGCTCTCATCGATAATGGGTTTCCTAACTATATTGTTGATGAACAAATTAAACGTATGATCAAAATGTTAACCAACAGAATAAACAGTGTACTACTCCATCCAGTCAACAAACATATATCAAACTTTTTTATCGTAACCAAATGCACTACAATTATAAATCCGATGAAAAAATAGTGAAAACATTGATTCACAAAAACATACTCCCCACTGATCCTAATACAAAAATAAAACTTATTATACATTATAATAAGTTTAAAACCTCGAATTTGGTCATTAGAAATAACTCCTCTCCCTCGATTGGGGTGTTGCAAAAAACCAACGTTATATATAAATTTAAATGTCCCCTAGGAGATTGTATCTCTGATAATAATAATATATATGTTGGTTTAACCTCAACTACCCTGTCGAGGAGACTTACAATGCACCTTTCTGACACAAGTTCAATAGCTCAGCATTTAAAAAAACATTCATGCCCAACAACACAACTAAGAAAAATTCTCACCGACAACACAACAATACTCGAACATCAAAATAATAAACAAAAACTTCAGATTCTCGAAGCACTATATATTAGAAACCTGCAACCAGCACTTAATAGAATTAATTTTCAAACCAGTGCTAACGTACTTAAATGTCTTTAGCTACTGGCACTATTTACATAATTACATTTAAAAGCAAGCACCATAATCTCCAACAGCAAAGACGTCCTTACACAGTAGTAATTTGCTAAAAAAAGTTACATCACTTTTGTAACAGATTCTCCTCTGATGATGGCCCAAAGTCGGACAGAAAGTACTAGGGATACATACAACTATGGACAATACCTAAATCAATTCCCCCCGAATACGATAAAAGTAATACGGGAATTCGAACGTATCCAAAAGAGAATATGTAGGCATAAAATGTCTATTATGTTTAATGAAATTTGCATTAACGAAGAAATGCTGCCTAAATATATATATATATATATATATATATATATATATATATATATATATATATATATATATACTAATCCTGACTCGGTTTGGGTATTGGTCATCATCAATCAAGTGTTTATTTGGTGATTATTTATATTTGAACGAAGTAAGCGTACGAATATAACAATATAGACTTCAAGGGTTCATAAAACATGAGCGTTAAAACTTGACGATTTAATTTTTTTCTAAAAGCTCGTAAAGTAGGAAGATCAATTTAAACAATAATTTTTTAATGATTATTTAAAAAAGCAACATTCTAATAAATGTTTTTGGATTAAATTTTGAAGCCTCTTGGTGACCTAGTTCATTATTGTGTCCATTTTGGGTAAAGTCTTCAAGACGTATCTATCTATCTATCTATCTGAGTGTGTATGTGTGTGTGTGTGTGTGTGTGTGTGTGTGTTATTTTAGTTAAAGGGGACAAACAAGAAAGAATGTATTCAATACTTTTTTAAAGTTTTCCATATTTACGAATGTAAATTCGGATTAAATAAATAAAGAACCCATCCATAAAAAAAAACAACAAAAAACTACAAAAACAAACTTATGAATATAGCTTGATGTGCAATGAAATTTAACCTTAATTAAATCCTATAAAAACAAATTGCACAATATGCATGCTTGTGTGTTTCTGTGTGTTTGAATGTGTGTTGCACGGAGTTGAAATTTTACCATTTTGTGTTAAGTAATGAACTTAGCTCTTATCAACTGTTGGTCAAGTAAGAAAGAAAAGTTGTTGACCTTAGTCGAGGGTGACCCGAAGGCTCCCTTTTCAATACCTACTACACCAAGGTGTAGGGGAGGGCGCCACTCCATTCCCTGGATTGCTCCACTTTACCCTTGATACGTACCTTATTTTGCTGAATGCTAAGCAAGGCGGCATCAAGTACCATCGTTTGAGTCTTTGGTATGACTCGACCTGGGATTGAACGCTGGTCTCCCGGCCTATTAGTGAACCCTCTACTCATTAAGCCAATGATTAAGCTTGGGATTGAGAGAATTATGCAGAAGTCCGGACAAAAGGAATTGATCTTTTTTGCAGTTTGTTTATACTTTTTTTCAGGTACACAAATATTCCAGACACCAGTTTCAAACACTCCCTAATGAACATTTCAAATTCGACAAAATATGCATGTTACACAGCGTTGTAATTTCAATATTTTTGCCAGGTAGTTCTGATGAACTCTTGTATCTATCCCATTCCATCATATGCAAATTTCATACAATCACTGTTCAATATGACTGGAAAAAATCTGCAATTTATTATATATATTGCTGAGTTTTTTAGAATATGAAAGAATGGAAGTGATATATTTGTTTGTTATACATACAAACATACATACATGTATATATACATATATACAATAAAAGCTCACCTGAAATTTGACAACTTGGAACTCAGGGTCGTTTTTTTTTTATACTGTTTTGTTATTCGTTTGGCTTTGGTTTCTTTTTTAATGGCATATCCAACTTAGTTGGTTAATTAATACCAAAACCATCCTTGTAAAAGAAAAGTAGTGGTACCATTTGACAGTGCTGGAAGAATAAGTGAGTCATTCCATTCCCAATAATATTAGTCCTTAAAGGAACACAATAGCGCAACTAGGGTTCGAACTCGCTTACTATTATATCGCAGTCCAGCACTTACATCATTTTAAGTTTCATATCTTTTATACAATGCTATGTGGTAAATGTAGCCAATCTAGCATATATATAGCTTAAGTCACGTGATATGGTGTTATTACCCGAGGTATATATGAAAGCATAACGAGTAAGTTGTTAGAACACATGACATTCGAACCAAAGAAAAAAACAATTGATTTCTTTCACTCTGGCAATCTAAAAGAGATAATTATAAATCATCGATTAACCAGGCTCAGGTGTTTGATGACATAATAAAAAGTTATTGATATATTAACATTTAGATATTAATTTGCTTTTTTTTGGGGTGTAGAAAATAGTTCTCAGATTCTTCAAGATTTGCATATACATAATCTGCAATTATAGTCACTTCTTTTCTAAGTATGGCATATTTTTTATGATTAATCAAATTTTATTATTGACCCAGTCAGATGGGGCTGTAGAATACACCGACTGTATCTCCGCAGAGAGGTAAAACTCCCTCAACGAGTGTCCTGAATATGACACCAAATATTCAGATGGTAAGGCTCCCATAATCCTGGAGCTTTGGGGAATACACTGTACCTATTATTGTCATCTCTCGTAGGTCCAGTCAAGCCCGGAGTTGTAACACCTGGTAGGGTTCTATCTATTAATCAAATAGAACAAAACTGTGTGCTTATTCCAAACTGAATAGATTGAAATAAAACTGTTTAAAAATCTTAAATGAATTGATTTAAATCGAATTGTTTTTACATTTAGCTGCGTGCAAATAAAAGCTGTATATGCTAAAGTGAATTGTTTTGAAATAGAATAATGCATAATGATAAGAGTTTTCGCCAATGGCCTGGGAAACCTGGATTCAATCTCAGGTCGAGTCATACCAAAGAATAAAAAAAATTGGTTCTTGATGCCACCTTGCTTAAAACTCAGCATTATAAGGTACGGTCAAGGGTAAAGTGGTGCAATCCAGAAAAAAGAATTGCGCTCTTCCCTACACCTCGATGTATTAGCTATCGAAAAGAGAGCTTTCGGATCACCCTCGACAATAGTCACGAACTTTACATTTATGTATAAAAATGGATTTAACATTAAATAACTTTCTTTGGTTGATATGCCATGAACCAAAAACCAAACTAAAACAAAGTTTTATCGAGATGAATTGATTCGGAATTAGATGACCCGAAAAGAGTTGATATGCTGTAAATAAACCAACCAACAATTTTAATATAGGAGTTTTGCCTATTATGAATTTTATTTGTCAGACATATTTGGATAAAATATCACTGTTGGAATATCTTCGGTTATTGAATCTGAGATTGTAATTTTACCTTCTGTTTTCTTATTCAATTCAGAGGCACCAATTTATGTTTTTCTTGGTTGCTGTCTTTTATCTTGGTAGTGGCTGTATATATTTTATTGGTGATTAAACAATTACCTTGCAAGGGGCATCTTATTCTCAGCTCTGCAGTTGCATGTATCGGTCTGGCAATTATCCTGTTTATTTAATATTTCAAAATTACTGTTTGATTATTTGTTGATATTGCTCATACAAGAATAATTAATAAAAATATTTTCATTAAAGGGTCTATTCAGTATAGTAGATTTTTTCAAGTATTTTTTTATTCATAGGAAAAAACATTTTCCTTACCAGAGTTTAACAGATTTGCTGTAGTGTGGGTTTAGTGGTGAGGGGAGCCATATATTCTTTCTCTTTCACGTTTGTTTTGTTATTATTGCTGTTGTTAGCGTGTCGTTTAAGTTGGTATACAATTCGCCATTTTTGAGAGGTGCTTTATAATCTATCTTAGTTTTGTTGAAAATATTGATATAGCTAAAATTTGTTGCTAGTCTATGGAGAATAATAGGCGGATGATCACCTTTGATATTAATGAATATCGGTTGGTCATTCGGCAAAAGAAACGAGAAGATGAACAGTTTTTAAATTAGACAGCACGTCGGGGTGCAAGTTCAGGGTTTTAGAAATAATTTAATTTTTTTTTTTTTTTTTGCAAAATCCACTCATTTTATTTTTCTTTCGTTTGAATGTCATGTGTTCGAATACTTTAACACGTTGAACGAAATCAGAATGCCAAATAAATATCTCACGCAGTAAAACCGTATCACGTATCTAAACTTCGTGCTATATAGAGGTTCGGCTGGTCACTTTTTACCCAAGACCATCAGAAGACTGGAAAACCAACGATTCAATATGTCCATAACTGTAACATTTACAGTTTTTACTAGTTCTGCTATAGTAGGATCAACCACTTTTTTAATGCAAAACCATTGCTATCCTTATATATATATATATATATATATATATATATATATATATATATATATATATATATTTATGCGTGTGTGTGTGTGTGTGTGTGTGTGTGTAAATCTATGATTCGAATAACAATTTAATCAATGGTCATATTTAAAAAACCCTGATATGTATATAGTTGAATATTAAAACCAAAAATCAACATAAAACTTTTAAGATTGTTACAGTGTATTTATGATATATTGATACAAGTTAGCCATTGTTGATGTTCATTCAACATATAAGAAAGCAGACTATAGAGTAATTCAAGTATCGTATTAAGGCATATTCAGGTTATGAGGTTCCATATGTCATAAATGAATGGGCTTGTGAGCTTTGACAATGACTTAAACACCGAGCGAACAAACCAAATCAAATTAGCTCTAAATGCAGATACATCAGTATTTATAAGATGAGTAGCATATTTACTAAAGTAATTCAGCAGGAAAATTTCCATGGGCCAATAGTCTTGAACGAAATCTTTTCTAAGAGGAGGGCTAAGAAGCTCATGGAAATCATGCTTTTTTGCCAAAATATTTCTTGCTTAATTTTAGACCCGAATTAAATGCAATGCATGAAATATATTTCATCATACTCTCTATGTCTGTCTGTCTGTCTGTCTATCGATGTTTATAGATAGTTGTGTGTGTGACTGTATAAGAGTATAATATCAGAAAATGGCTGTATGTAAGAATAGGTTGTTATTTGCATGAACGTATACATACTGATCTCGCTAAATATATTATTCAAAATCTAGAGAGAATAACTTTCCGTCCATCAGACAATAATGCTTTTAAAATAATTATCTTTAAAAAAGTGCTTGAAAAAACATGATGTTACCAAGTAAGCTATTCTATTTCAATGTGTACTTTTTGTATCCTAGTTCTTACTAAACTGTTCTAATATAAAAAAAATGTTACTGGTCGAGAAATAACCAAAAGAAAACATATGGAAATATTTATAACTTTAACAAAATGCAATACTCGCCAGCGGCGTGAAGAAGATAGACCACTGCTCGTGGTGACAACTTAGCACATTTTGCCCACCTCACAATAGTGTCCAACGAATTTATGAGAAATTGGATATATCTATTAATTTTCAAAGGTAAGTATATAACTGAAATCAAAATAAGTATGACACCAATACTCTGCTAATCACGCTTGCTAACTATTACACCACGTGATATTCCCTTGCCACCTTTCTGAATAGTCATCTTTTTTAAGATTTGGTTCGTTTAGGCCCAGAGACAATTTTATACTCTTCTTGTATATTTCCTGGTTACATTGAAGCACGCCTATATATATATATATATATATATATATATATATATATATATATATATATATATATATATATATATATATATCCCTTTCCTTCATATGCGAATCATATCCATCAAATATACAATATCACTACAAAAACATTAATCAAGATATATATATATATATATATATATATATCGAATGTGGGTTTCATGTATAGGTCTTTTCTAAATGTGTTAATGATGATATGGTCTATAAAATTAAATAACGCTAATAAATTACAGAAAATACTGCCCACAAAAACAACAACAAAAAAAGACAAACATAATTTACTTACATGAAAGGCTGTTCAAGTGGAACCATATACAAATGATTGTATGTTTTCTATTGATTTTCTCACACACACACACACACACACACACACACACACACACACACACACACACACACACACACACACACACACACACACACACACACATATATATATATATATATATATATATATATATATATATATGTATATGCATATATTTTTTCATTATAGATATATATATATATATATATATATATATATATGCATATATATAGCGCTTGGGAAAATTTTGGTATATTTATCTACCAATTCCAACCTAAAACCAGGACGCTTGTCAGAAAACTTGAAAGGATCTTTATAAAATTATATAAATAAAATGTCTTAATTATTTAATGAAACATGCTTAAATGTAAGACTGCATGCCAACTACTCACACACACTCACACACACACACACACATATATATATATATATATATATATATATATATATATATATAAACATTTATACACATGCATACACAAACACACAAACACATAAACATATATATATATATATATATATATATATATATATATAAGCCATCATATTTCAAGTAGCATTTAAAAAATATTCATTGATAACACAAACATACTATTTAACATAACGTTCCCATACAAAAACAAAAAAGAAAGAAGCAACACAACCAATACTTGTAGCCGTAATTATCATAACAGTACCCAAAATAAATCGGAAAGAATTCATTTTCTTAGCTTCTTTTTTACCGTTTGCTATTGTGAACAGGTAAAAGATATGAATTTAAAAACTAGCGTAACAAAATATTTAATCGAAAAAAATGCAAAATTTTAAAACTTTTCATACATTTTGGACAAATACCAACTGAAGTATTTAAAAAAAAGAATTACCTGTTACATAAGAAAAAAAAAGTGACAAAAACATAACAAAAAGAAAAAACACAATTTAATTAAGGATAATGGTGGAAAGTGCTTGCGGAGAAAGTTTCAAATATTATTTGAATAAATCTTTGTATTTTCCTAAAGATATGAATAGGATAACGCTTTTATTCATACAGATTGATATATGTGTCTGTGTATGCGTCTGAGTGCATGTGCGATCGTGCGTGCACGATATATTTTCCAAAAGATTGTTTGATTTGGAAAAAGAAAAGGGGATGTGATGCACCTATTGGCTCATGTCACAGCCTTTTAATTTAATTTTAATTCCGTTGCGTGTACCAAATTCCTGAGAGCTAAATAAAACGAATTTTCACTCAGCCCAGTGTCCTGCACTGTGGCTGATACACTTGCTTATTACTCACCGGCGCCGGTATTTAGCGTTCAAGACATTTTGAAATCATATATATATATATATATATATATACATTTATATATGTGGAGGACAATTGAGATATATACTCCCCTACCCCCGTGGGGTTGAGTTCACTAGCGAAGAAGTAATCGTGTTGCGTCTATGCAAGCCTCTTCAAAAGATGAATTGAGGCCTCGGCAACCATTTGAACGGATGTATGTAAACAATATTAATTGTGATTCATAACCGTTTAAAATTTACTTCGCAGCTAATATCTCCTCGTGGCTGAATGGTTAGAAGCTTGGACTTGGCGTTTGAGTCAACCGGGATTCGATCCCAGCTACGGGAAGATACTGTCTAGCTACACTGATGAGTTCTGATAGAACGAAACAGATCTGTCTGTGGATGACTATTGTGATATATATATATATATATATATATATATATATATATATATATATATATATATATATATATATATATATATATATATATATATATATATTGATTTTAAAAAAGACAAATACACTAAAAAAGTGAAAGAATTGACACAGCACAATTTTCTCTTAGCTATTTTACAACATATTCTGCTAACGAAATAATTTGATACAGAATGCTTCAATAATACCTTCTATATTTTAAACTATAACTTGTATGCTGTAAGGGCTAATGGTAGCTCCATTTCGGTCATGTCTTATTGTTTGTGATACGTAACGAGCATGGCTGAGAATGGTGTATATCATGAATTTACTGTTAAAACTTTTAAAAGATTGTCAAATTTGTAATTACTACAAAGTGTTTTGTTGGTTATTCATTACATATTAGTTCGAAGTCATGCTTTTCCACATAGAATTTTCAATTTATAGCAGTGTCAGTTTACTATCTACTACAGTATCATGAACAATGACTAAATTTTGATTATTTATTCTCGCAGATAGCTCACCCTTCTACAAGATTAAGGTTTCAGTTTCTTTGTTTTAATGGCATATCAACCTATGTAGTTTATTTAAAGCCAAAGTCATACTTCTAAAAGAACAGCAATGATGCTATTTAATCCACAGCTGGGAGGATAAAGGAGTTCATACCTTTCCCAAGGGTATTTGTCCAAAGGTGAACGTAATAGCGCGACTGGAGTTCGAACCGGCTTACTATGATTCTGCACTCCAGCACTTTAACCAGTAAATCACGGGGGCACCCCCACCAGATTAACACTTATATATTGAATGTCGAAGACTGCACAGACAAGTAGAAAGTTAAGACATCTAAAAAATTCTGAGTATATATATATATATATATGTCGATTTCTACATGTTGGTGTATACATATTTATGCATATATTCTTAATATACTGAAATGATATATATATATATATATATATATATATATATATATATATATATATATATATATATATGTCCGTTATGTAGATTATCCCTACATATTGTTATTCTGGCACACGCGCGCTTCCAATATCTATGATGTAAGATTATCTAAAAATATTTATAAATTTTGTTGATTAACAAAAGTGCAAAGATAACTTGTATTTTTTCAAATTATTTTTCAATTGGCAGACACTCGTTTTCATCTTTGGTGTGGAAATGTTTTGGCATTGTTGAAGTTCTGATTCTAATTCTGAAAATTATACAAAACCAGCGTAAATTCCATTATACACTATTTACGTTGATAAGAATAAGTGGAAAAGTGGATAAACCTTACACTTACGACGGGTTTAGTAGAAATATTTTTTTCTTTATTCAAGGAAATACCTCTTCAGACTTTGAAAAAAATTGAGTCTTTCAACATTTAAGCAATTTGAGGAAATATATAAAACAATGGTGAAAATATAAAAATACATTTTAGATTTAAATTTAAATTTTCTCTGTTATTTTATCTTTTTATATTTTCACTATTATCTTATCTATTTTCTCAATTGTGCAAATGTAGAAAACTCAAAAAAAAATTGAAGAAGTTCTTCTTTGAATAAAGAACGAAATATCAATACTAAACCCGTTGTAAGTGTTTGGTTTATCCACTTCTGCGTTTATTTTTGTCAGATTTACCAAAATGTACCATTTCTCAACGATTTACATTGTAAATATAACTACAGTATTATTTTTTGCACTCCCTGAGAGAGAGAGAGAGAGAGAGTGAGGAGAAAGAGAGAGAGAGTGAGAGGGAGAGAGAAAGAGAGAATAACAACTATATATGTACATACAGACACTTGTGTGTAGAATAGTTTATGCCGTCTGGGTTGTTTTACTTATTCATACATACTGTGCTTACATGCTTATATATATATATATATATATAAATATATATAAGCATATACATGAAGTATATATGAATAAACAAATACAACCCAGTGTGAATACACTATTCTACGCACAAGTGTCTACGCGTATTTGTAACATTGTATTTGAGAGTGATATCGAATTAATGCTTCAATGTATATGTATTATTGTTAACAACTTATCTGCTTCTTATAGCTCTATATAAACGTGTGCATAAACTGTATTATAACTATTTAAGGACACATATGTCCACATTCGATTGATCACACACACACACACACACACACACACACACACACACACACACACACACACACACACACACACACATATATATATATATATATATGTACATATATCATATATAAATGTATATATATAAACCTTAAGATATATGTATACAGATGAGTGGGTACGGGTGAAGCTATTTGATTGTCGGCTACTAAATCTGCCTTTGGCACAGTGCCACCACTAGAAATGGGGGTTAAAGCAAAAAGAGGTTCGTGCGTGAATCATCAAGTGGAAACGGGCCGAGTGCCCTGTGATTCATCCTTTCAGATAAGAGAGAAACGACAGCCAGTTGAAATAACGCCAGAGAAACAAGTTCCGTTGGATCCCAACTAAATAGGGTCTGAGTAGCAGTCAGTCTGTAGGAAGTGTAGGGAACAACAATGAACACACAGAAAACGTAAACAGTGAAGGCATGGGGAGAGAAGAATCAATAATAAGGCAAAATGTAGTTTACAAAGATTACCCTCTGTATCACTCTCTCGCTATGTGCATGTGTGTCAGGTGTGTGTGTATATATTTATATATATATACATTTGTGTGTGTGTGTGTGCGCGCGCGCGCGTGTGTGTGTAGGTCATGCAAATCTTGTCTTGCTACAGTTTAAAGAGAAAATCCGTTGTTATGGTAACAGGAGACATGACTAACCGTTTTCATGACGACTTTTCTATACACGCACAAGTGCGCGCGTAATCGAAACAATATATCAGAAACATTGCCTCAATTTTTGTATCTGCATCTATGTTATTATTGTACTCTTTGCGTTTTTTTTACACCAGATCCAACTGTTGCTTTTTCATAGGAGATTGAGTGATAGCAAGTCTCCTTGGGGATCCAGAAATCTTCTCTGTATCCTAACCAATTTCTGTTGTGCTGTGGTCTGAAATGCTTCAATTCTTGTTTTAATGTCCAGTTTATCCAGACACTTTTCTAGTTTCTAATGGACAGTTCAACGAGTTCTAGTTACGAGTGGTATCACTATCACCATCATGTCCCCCAATTTTCTTAGTTCTCTAGGAATATCCAGTATTTTACAGATTTTCGTCTTCCTTCACTTCCATTCTAAAGTCAGAAAAAATGGCAGAATCCATCAGATGACAAGTTCCTTTCTTCTTGTAACTAAAAACTTGGTCAGGTCTTCTGATAACTATTAGTATTACTTTACTCTTTTGAGAGTTTTTCACACCAGCGTTAGCTCATGGTTTTACACAGGAGATGGAGCGACAGCAAGTCTCCTGAAGTCACCAGGACTCTTCTCAGTATGCTGTCTGATCTTAATAATAGTGTTGTCAGGATAATCTCCGCCTGTCCTTTTATTTCCAAGTTTTCCTGTCCATTTACCAGTCCTTTGGGGATTGTTCCGAGTACACCAATTACAATTAGTATCAATGTCACTTTCATGATCCATAGATTTTTTTAGTTCTCTTGTAAGGTCTTGATACTTATCTCTATCTTCGCTTTCTTTTAATTTTATCCAGCCAGGTTCTCCTTACGTGTTTTACACACCAGTGTTGCTAGTGATTTTTCACTGGAATGTGAGTGATAGCAAGTTTCCGACCATCTTCAGGATTCTCTTGAGAGCTCTAACCGACCTTAACAATGTTGAGGTCTGAATACTCTCCATTCTTCCTTTGATTTTCCATTCGTCTTGTCCTTTTCTAAGCCTTTCGAGACAGTTCAGTCCGTATCAAAAATTAATATTAGCATTGCCCACATCTTTTACGGTTCCTTTTGTTCTTTGGCTAAGTCTAAGTATTTGTTTACCGGTTCCCTTTCTTTGATTTTTATGCTGTGGTCCGCTGAGACAGCAAAATCTACAAGATGACAATTTCTTTTTCCTTTCTTATTAAGAGTAGCTTTGACTTCCGTCCGGGATTAAGTTATCCCTTTCTATCTCAAAATCCCAGAGAATTTTATGAGTCTTATTTTCTTGAAAGAATTCTAGTATGTCGAAATACCATTTGTTTGAATTAAATGTTAATCTTTTGCAGAATACATAGCTGACCACATTTCCCATCACTACTTGAGTGCTAGTTTGCTGTGGTTTTTTTTTTGACTATGTGAATAATCATTTCATGTCTTCTCCACATAACATACACTTTCTATTTTGTTGCGTAGTATCAATTTTTGCTTTTATATAATTGGGTTTATTTCCTGCTCCTATTAAAAAAGATTCAGTTTCTCTTTTGAGGTTTCCCTTTTTTAGTCATACTCTGGTTTTCTTTACCCGGCAGTTTGTTGCTTGAAGTATACATAGAGCAATTTTTCTTCTTATTTTTTTGTTTCGTTCTCATGTTGACATTGTTGTTAATTGGCCGCTATAATTAGTTTTTCTTTGCTCTTTTTAGTATTATCATTATTCATTGCCAGTGTTTCTCATTTCTATTATTTTTTCCAGCACATTTTTCTTCTTTAATTTCTTTTTATCATTTTTGAAAACTTAAATTTTTATTCTCAGATACTTTCTTTAACTGATGCGACCGGCTAAGAAACCTACCTGTTTTATTTTCTTTATATAAATGTCAATCGCGTAATTACGCTCGATAAGAGGAAAAGGTTTACATGTCTGACACAACGAGATTAACAAAGAAATGTCTTACTGCGCCCAGACAGCCCAGTCAGCTGCTGATGTAGAATACACAGACTGCATCTATGTAGTGGGATAACGCAACCCTGACGAGTGTCCTCGATATGACTCTAAACTCCATCTGATAGTGACGCTCCAAGCGTGGAGTTTGGGGAAATGTGGAGTGTCATTTCATTACTATTAACCCCAGATCCACTCAGTCTCGGAGTAGGTGTATCTGTTAGGATCCAATCTGATGGTCAAATCATCATCATCATCTTGTCGTGCCACTAGCACGGATATCCCTGACCCTCTCTGGCCACTTTTCCCAATCGTTCATCGCTTCTGGCAGGTCTTCAGGACTACATCCCGTGTCCTCACATAGCTGCTGAATGTATGTTCGTGTTGGTCGTCCTGCTTTTGTCCGGCCATATGGAGGGGGGTCCATAGGAGTACATAACTTATGAACTCGTCCTTGCTTCCCCAGCAGTGTCCTGCATGTTTGGTTCGTCTAAATTGGATTGTTTTCGTAATGGGAAGCAGGAGGCCGTATAGTTAGTGCCTTGTGGGGTGTTGCTGCCAGGACTTGTTCAATATTGCTCGCAGCATTCTTGTGTAATTGCCGTCTAGCTTCTTCTCCAGCCGTTTAGCTAGCATCCATGTAGTGCATCCATACAGCAGTATCGATACGACAGCTGCCTGGAAGAAACTGCGTTTCATTTTATCGGTTAGGTCTGATATCCATATGATCGATAGCCTATTGACAGCTGTCCATGCCTTCGTTAGCCACGTGTCGATGTCCTTTTCGGTTGATGAGACGTTGCTTCTTAGGTAAGTGAATTCGTCTATTAGTTTAAGAGGGGTTCCGTCTAGAGTGGAGATGTCACTACACTTTAAACCATTTTATTGTGTGCAAACAAATAATTAATATCTTATTGAATTAGAGGGTAGAGTGTTCGCCAATGATTCGGGAGACCTGGGTTCAATCTCAGGTCGCGTTATAAAAAATGGCACTTTATACCTCCTTGCTTAACACTCAGCAGTATAAGGTATGTATCAAGGGTAAGTGGAGCAATCCAGAGAAAGGAGTGGCGCCCTCCCCTACACCTTGGTGTAGTAGCTATTGAAAAGGGAGCCTTCTGGTCGCTCTCAACTACAGTCGCTAACTTTACTTTTACTTTAGTATTGGGTAGCGATGCCCTAAACCATTTAACTGTGAGGAAGCAAATGATCTTTGATATGTTAAAATGCTATCAAAAACTATTCATTTATAAATCATATATAGAGAGAGGATGAGGAAGCAAAATTAGAAATATTCTAATAAAAAAATTAACGATTCTATTATAAAACAAGATTAAATTTAATTAAAAAGATAAACAACAAAATAAGAAGATAGACACGAAGCAGTAAATTTACTCTATATGGCTGACATTTAAAAAGGAATATTGTATTAATACGCCTTTGGAACGAATTGAATGCCTTCAAAATAAATTCTTCAGTCATTTTATTCCATTTCTCCTCAATAACAATCTTAAGTGACCCAATATTTGGATGGAAAGTTCCATCTGTTTTGTTTTCTTGCACGCCTCATATAGCGTAATCAAGGGGTTATGATCTGTGCTTGATAGAAGCCAAAAAGAAACATCAATTATTTCGTAAATGTTTTGCTTATTTTCGGCGTTCAGCAAATTATAGATTTTTTGTCATTTCATTTCTTACTCACTCATAATGAATTTTAATGAAAAAGTTTTTGAATAATAGAGCTAATTAGGAATATTTTTAAAAAGTTGCACAAATCAAACTAAAATATGTTTTAAAAATTACAACATATTTTGCTTCCGCACCTTATATATATATATATATATATATTACATAACAACTAGCCTTAAATTATATCACCTGCAAGGTTTGATATCTCATAATATCCACCCAACAAACCAGTGTGCCCGGAGAAAGGATTTTATGTACAAGCAGTTGAGGACGTGGGAAGAAATTCTTTTTTTGTTTTTTTTTAGAAGAAGGTTTTAACAACAATAATTGATGATCAGTGGATAACCATTTTTCTGTAAAAAGTTAGTAAGTCTATATGATTTAAATTTCCAGTTTAAAAAACCCGAAAAAACAAAACAAAAACGAATTGCCTTGCTAAAATAATTATTCACATAAAATTAAACGTAAGTCATTTTTTACTATTGCTATATCCTGAATTAAAAGAAACTTCGTGAGGCTATGGGGTTATCTACTCCACTTCGTAGAAACCTGTAAACTATTATTACCGAAAATGTAAGAAGGGATTATTTATTGAAGATAGAGAAGTCACAACGTAAAAAGACAGACAGAAAGAAGGTAGGAAGAAAGGAAAGAAAGAAAAAGATGAACAGAAGGAAGGAAAAGACATGACTGTATCATTGTGAAACCAGTAGGTCAAGCTGTTTTATTGGAAAACAATTACAGAGCATTGTTGTAAGTTAAGATTATCAATACGAACAAATACATAGCAGTTTAAATGAAATGTAGCATAGGTAGGGGTCTAGAAAATTTTGTAAAGTAGCATATCTCAAAGAAGAAATGTTGTCTCTTGATCTCGACGAGAGAAAGGAAACGGCAAACACGCTGGCTACAAAAAAGATCACTAAAAAACTCATTTGTAATGTTGTTTTTCTTTGGATTGAGCCTAAAAGGATAATAAAGCGTGGGTTTTGTTGGTCGATTGAGGAAAAAATGTCTCTCTTTCATAAAAAAATCCTTACTCATCTCCCAATGATAGATGGGGGAGCGATTTCACCGAATCCCTCAATCAGTTGATTATTTGCTCTTTGGGTCTTGAATAAACATTTTTTTGATTCTAACTCATCTTTCAAAATGTAAGGTGGTTGCAAACAACCTGTCACGATCGTCTATTCGATTATAAACGGTTTTTCACAATCCCTAGTCTTACTTCAGCGGCGATTAAATTTTTTCCTTGTGTCTGTATCACGTCCGCTGTAGTCGCGCGACGAGGTTATTGGTGGGGGTCATTACACAGTATAAATGTCTGCCACTCATTGAAAAAAATCTCTCTCTGTGAAACTTCGTCAAAACATTTAGATATTAACTTCCAAAGATAATATAAGATAAAAATACATAATTAACAAGTTTTCTATTTTGTATGCATCTATTTCATTATATTAATTTGGAGACACGGAATACTTCGACATTGTTACAGGAGTACTACAAGGAGACACACTAGCCCCGTACCTCTTTATCATCTGTCTAGACTATGTGCTTAGGACTTCGATCGACAAAATCAGAGAAAATGGCTTCGAACTGACTAAGAGAAGAAGCAAAAGGTACCCCGCAAAAACAATCACGGACGCCGACTACGCTGATGACCTGGCGATACTAGCGAATACGCCTAATCAAGCAGAGACACTACTGCATAGTCTGGAACGAGCCGCAGCTGGCATTGGCCTCCATGTCAATGCAAACAAAACTGAATATATGTGTTACAACCAAACGGGCAACATTGCCTCACTAGACGGAGCCTCTCTGAAACTAGTCGACAAATTCACCTACCTAGGAAGTAGCGTCTCATCAACCGAAAAGGACATCGACACACGACTGACGAAAGCATGGACAGCTATCGATAGGCTCTCGATCATATGGAAGTCGGACCTAACTGATAAAATGAAACGCAGTTTCTTCCAGGCAGCGGCTGTGTCGATACTGCTATATGGATGCACCACATGGACGCTTACGAAGCGGCTGGAGAGGAGGCTGGACGGAAATTACACAAGAATGTTGAGAGCAGTATTAAACAAGTCCTGGCGACAGCACCCCACGAGACTCCAACTATACGGACACTTGCCCCCCATCACGAAAACTATACAAGTTCGACGAACCAGACACGCAGGACACTGCTGGAGAAGCAAGGACGAGCTCATAAGCGATGTACTCCTGTGGACCCCTACATATGGATGTGCAAGAGTGGGACGACCAGCACGAACATACATACAGCAACTATGTGAGGACACAGGATGTAACCCTGAAGACCTGCCGGAGGCGATGAATGATAGGGAGAAATGGCGAGAGAGGGTCAAGGATATCCGCGCTGGCGGCGCGACATGATGATGATGAATTATCGTTTGTTATACTTATATACTGTTCAATGAAAAGATTTCATTAATATGCCCTGTCAGTGGGGCTTGAAATATACGGACTAAATCCCGGATAGAGTATAAATGTCTCCTGCAAAACTGAACTCAATGTTGAGGCTCTTGTTCTGGCACTCTGAAGAGTGTAGAGTCACTCCTTTGAGGCTAATAATCCCAAATCCACTCTGACCCGGAGTGATATTATCTGTTTGGTTCGAATCAATTGTTCAAATTGATCTGTTTGAAAATTTGTATCAGGAATAAGGTAAACTAAATTTGTATCAGGAATAAGGTAAACTAAATTTTTATCAGGAATAAGGTAAACTAAATTTGTATCAGGAATAAGGTAAACTAGGTAACTGCGAATTAGTTCTATCTAAGAATAATTACTTGAAGTAATATATGATTATTATTATTTCATTCCTTGTGGGCTTTTCAAGCCAGCGTTAGCTGTGGGTCTTTCACTGCAGTCTGAATGAACAGCAAATTTCCTCAGGGTTCCAAGATTCCCTTAAATATTCTAGCTGATCATAGCAAAGGTATGATCTGAAGTGTTTCGGTCCTTCCTCTGATCTCAAATTACATAAGTATTTTCCTTCGACTTTGGGACTATTTTAGCGCACGAACTAGAATTGGTATCACCGTCACATTCATGTTTCATAGCTTTTTTCAACAATCTACTTGATCATTTCATTTTCTTTTATTTTCGCTCAGTGGAACAGCAAAATCCAGGAGATGAAAATTTTTTTTTTTATCTTAATTCTAAATATAGTATTCTGGCCGGGACTAGATGATCCGTTTATAGTTAAAAATCACAGAAAATTTTATGCGCCTCATTTTCTAGAACAGATTCTGGTTTATGTATATACCATTTATTAGTATAGTCAAATTTTTATCTCTTGCAGAGTTCCCAGACAACTACCTTTCTCACTCAGTCATGCATTGTCTTCTACTCCTTTTAAGCAAGTTTGCTGCATTTTCTTATAATGCCATTAATTGTTTTATCTCTGTCAGCACATACGTTTCATTTACTCTTCTGTTGTGGCCCTGGTGACATTATTTTGTACTGCCCTTAAAAGAGGTCCTGCTGCTCTCGATAGATTTCCGTTTCTTATTCATGTCCAGGTCTTCTCGTATACAATCGAGTCAGTATGTCACTTGAAGTTTCCACCTGTTGTTTATTCTTCTTATTTTTATTGCATGGATTTTGCTGTTTTTCTGTTTGTTCTTATGTAGCTTTTGCACTACTGGTTACTTTATTTACACTCTTTTGAGAGTTTTTCGTACCAGTGTTGGCTCATGGTCTTCCACTGGAATTTGAGTGACAGAAATTCTCCTCAGGTACCCAGGACGCTTCTCACTGTCCTGGCCGATCTTAATAATGCTGTAGACAGGATGATCTCCATTCGTCCTTATATTTCCACGTCTTCCAGGCCTTTTATCAATCATTTGGTTATTGTACCGAGCACACGGGCTACACTTGGTATCACTGTTACTCTCATGTTCAATAGTTCTTTCAGCCATCTAGCTAGGTCCAGATACTTATCTCCCTTTTCGCTATTTTTCAATTTTACTCTGAGATCTTCCGGGACGGAAAAATTCACAATTTGGCTGGTTCTCATTTTTTTTGTTGACTATTGTATGGTCTGGACGTCTGACAGAGTTTAGGTGATGGGTTTGTATCTCAAAAACCCAGAGAAGTTTCATTCTGCAGATTATTCTGCGTTTCATTCTGCGTTTCATTCTGCAGATTATTATAAATATAATCATTATTATTATTATTATTATTATTATTATTATTATTAATTACTTGAAACAACATACTTGCTGGGTTACTGTTGAAACCATATTAATGTGTGCAAATTATTTTTGTGTACAAATTATTTGTATTAAGAATATCTTCTTGAAGCTATAATTGTTTTGTAATAATTATCGTAAGTTACTTGAAACAATATAATTGGTTGAAAAAAAAGTCTGATTTCGGCATCACATAACCCAAACGTTAGGATGCCAATAAAACCAGCCTACCGTGTTAAAAATACCATTAACTACAAAAATTCCTGTTAGGCAGAGAGTAGAAAAATGAAATAACAGAAGTGATTTTTGACATTTCTCAGTCTCACAGTGTCGACGATCCAAGACTGGCCCTCTTTCCGTGTGTAGAGCTTTACTTCAGTTAACAATGAATATCGACTGAACAAAAATAAATTAAAAAGATAATTACCAACCGTATTACAAAATAGAAGTGTTAAAAATATAAAAAAACTGAAACAGTATATACTTCGATGAAAAAAGCCAAGTCAAAAAGACTTAGAATACGACTGTATCCTCTCTAGAGAGGTGTCCTAGGTAGGAGACTAATGAGAATCCGATAGTAACTCTTCAATTCTGGAGATCTGCGGAGGGTGGAGTATCCCTATATAGCCATAATTTCATCAATTCTGACCAGGCGTAGTAGTATAGTTTAGCTTCCCAGCTATGCGTCAAATATATCGGTTGTAAAAATATTAGTATGGAATATACTTTGGGCCCACAGATATTTTCTTAGTACACTGTGGATCTCAGGCCATTTCCAAGCATTAATGGGCCTTAATCTACCATGCATTTATGAATGATCCTTTTCGGAGATCCGTTGATGTATCACAGTTAGAAACCCAACCGTCTCTCTCTCTCTCTCTCTCTCTCTCTCTCTCTCTCACAAACACATATATACACCTATTTCCATACATATAAATACACACACATACACACACACACACGCACACACACACACACACATATATATATATAAGTAAAGTTGGGCACCATAGTCGAGGGTTGCCCGAAGGCTCCCTTTTCGATAGCTACCACACAAAGTTGTGCGGGAGGGTGCTACTCCTTTCCATGGATTGCTCCACTTTACTTTTGATTCTTGCATTATAATGCTGAGTGTTAAGCAAAGAGGCATCAATTATCATTTTTTGAGTCTTTGGTAGGACTCGAAATTGAACCTCAGTCTTCCGGGTCATTGGCGAACTCTCTAACCATTCGGCCAAAAAATACACACACACACACACACACACAAATATGTATATACGTATATATACATTTAAGGGGTGTCCTCGTGGTGTAATGGTTAAAGCGATGGATTGCAGAATCGTAGTAAGTGAGTTCGTTCTCCAGTCTCGCTCTAATACGCTCACTTTCGGGTAAATTACCCTTGGGTTATGGGTAAATAGTAGGGCAGACTGTGTTCTTCAGCTCTGGTGAGGCAACTAGTCTAGGAGAAAGAAAACTCTGAATTCAAACCTGTTAAACTCCGCTTAAAAATTGACCTTGTGTCATATCCTGCCCGAGCGGAGGGGTTAGTAAATATGTATATATACATATTGTGATATTCATATATATATATATATATATATATATATATATATATAAACATATATATGTGAATAAATTTGCTCACACATACATATGCATATATATATTAGCTTACATATGCATACGTCATATCCTGCCCGAGCGGAGGGGTTAGTAAATATGTATATATACATATTGTGATATTCATATATATATATATATATATATATATATATATATATATATATATATATATATATATATATTTATATATATAAACATATATATGTGAATAAATTTGCTCACACATACATATGCATATATATATATTAGCTTACGTATGAATATACACATACTTATATATATTTATGCATATACACCCACAGATATATATTCATATAAATACATGCATATATAAATGTATATAGTTATATACATATGTATACACTCTGATAAAGATATATTTTCACACACATATATATATGTATATATATACATAAGCACATAAATATATATATATATATAGTCAACCATAGTCGAGGGTGACCAGAAGGCTCCCTTTTCATCAGCTAGAACACCAAGATGAAGGGGAGGGCGCCACTCTTTTCCCTGGATTGCTCCACTTTACCCTTGATCCGTACCTTATAATGCGGAGTGTTAAGCAAGGAGGTATCAAGTACCTTTTTTTGCGTCTTAAGTATGACTTAACATGGGATTGAACTCCAGTGTCCCGGACAATTGGCGAATATAAATATATTCATACACACACTTATATATATATATATATATATGTATATATATATATATATATATATATATATATATATATATATATATATATTGTAAACTTATATTCGAATTTGAAGTAATGATTGTACCTAAAATAGCGAAAAACAAGTTATTTAACGTAAATATTTCTTTCTATTCAGCTTTAACTGACTCAACGAAATTTTCTTTAAAAAATAATCCTGTATATTTCTCTTAACAGGTCAATCAGTGATATATAGATGAATCAGTAATATATACATGAAAAATATAAATACACCGAAAGCAACCATAAATTGTTCCATTACCCCAATGTTTTGAGCCACAATGTAAAAAGGAAAGCTCCCATAATCTACAAAAAAATCATGAAATCAAAGAACTGACCGAACACTTAATTTTGCCGAGCATCACAATAACAAACAAACTTGAAAGAATATAAAATTATCTTTAGTAACCTTAGATCAGGCGCCTTCCAGAAAATGAAAATTGTTATTTAAGAAAACGAATAATTGCACCAATTTTTTAGCAGTTGTCTCTGAAATAGCTCGACAATATATTCCACAAAAAAAAACATTGGAAAGGCATTAATATTTCTTTAAAAGAGATACATAAAACACCACAGAGCACTGAGGACTACCCTAACCTTCTTATAATATATAGAAATGAAGGATATCATAACATCGGCGAAGAAAACATCTGCGTTTTAAATATCAACAAAACAAATCAAAATGCCAATGCATAACTTCCCGTTATCAAACAATCAAACGACAATACATGTTTCATAATAATAATCTCTATTCAAGAGAAATTAATATGAAGCCAAAATTTTGCAATGATAAATAGAATAAAGTAATAAGTAATAAATAGATTAAAAAATAACATTAACATCTATATTAAAGCAATAATAATGATGTAAAGAAATAGATTAAAGCAATAATAATGACAATATTAACTGATAGATAAAAGCAGTAATAGTAATATTATTATTATTATTAAATAGGTTTGAGCAATGATAAGAATGAGAATAATGAATGGGAAAAACAAATCTATGGGCGTTTTAAACAACTAATCAGCAACATCTCATACGAGAAAACATGGATGTGGCTAAGAAAGGGAAACCTTTAGAGAGAAACTGAATCTTTCCTAATAGCAGCACAAAACAATGTCAGAAGAACCAATCATATCAAAACGAAAGTAGATAAGACGCAACAAATAATAAATGTAGGCTGTGTGGTGATAGAGACGAAATGATCAATCGCATAATAAGCGAATGAAGCAAATTTGCACAGAAAGAGTATACGACTAGACACGACTGGGTGGGCAAGGTCATCCCCTCGGAATTGTGGAAGAAATTTAAATTTGACCATATGAACTAATGGTATATACACAACCCAGAATCTGTCTCGGAGAATTACATACTTAAGCATATTCTTTTGACTTTGAAATAAACTTGGATCACCTAATCTTGGCAAGCCGACCAGACCTTATAATAATCAACAAAAGGGAAAAAAAAGGGAGAACATGCAAAATTGTGGACTTTCCTGTCCCTGCTGACCACAGAATAAAATTGAAAGAAAGTGAATAGAAGTATAAGTACCTCGACCTTGCTAGGGAATTGAAAAAACTGTAGAATATGAAAGAGACAATTATACCAATCGTGATTGGTGCTTTTGCTACCGTCAGCAAAGGATCATTAAATGGACTAGGGAACCTGGAAAATTAGAGGACGAGTGGAAACGACCCAAACTACTATATTATTGAAAACGGCCAGAATACTGAGAAGAGTCCTGGAGACTTGAGGAGAATTGCTGTCACTCAAACTCCAGTGAAAGACAATCAGCCGATGCTGATGTGAAAAACTCAAGGAGTAAATGATAATAATAATAATAATAATAATAATAATAATAATAATAGTAACAGTATTTAATAAATTGATTAAAGCAAAAACAATCTTCATTTATATGTAAATAAAACTGATTATGACTCGAACACAAAATTACTCTTCCAAACGACCTTCAATTACATTCTATAATAATAATAATAATAATAATAATAAAAAGCGAAAAGAGGGATGAATATCTAGATCTTACTAGCTGGAGGGAGAATTATTGGAGTCTTAATAGGCAGCAAAAACACCCACAGAATGAATGATCTCTGTCAATTACTGACCGATAACGTGTCTATATATGATATTTGAAATGCCTAAACGCACAGATTAGGGAGATCTATTGAATGCCATGAATTGTTTCCGGAAAAACGGAAAGGATGCCACTGTGGAACAAAAGGAAAAATGATCTACTGTACATTGATTAGCACGTCTTCAAGGAGAGCAAAAATTCGTCGGAAACGTAGCCACAGCATGGATCGACAAGAAAAAAGCTTTTGGTATATTCCAGCAGACTTGGATAATAGAATGTCTCAAAATGTACATGATATCCGAATAATTATAAACGTCATCACAGAAGTCATGAAAAACAAAAAAATCTTTAGTCGAGGAGAAAATTCAGTGAGGCATTTAGCAAGGAGATGCATTTTCACCATAAACATTTGTAATAGAAACGATATTGCTAAATTATATACTAAGGAAATAAATTTGAGGCTACAAATGTAAAAATTAACAAGCAAAGAATTATCATGGTTGTGAATGATATCAAGCTGCTTGTAACAAACTGAAAAAGGAATGGAGATTCAGGTACCAACAATAAGAATAAACAGCTAAGATATAATAATGGAATTTAACACAGAAAAATGAATCATGCTCATAATGAAAAGAAGAAAAAGATAAAAAAAAAGGAAGGAACAGAACTACTAAATCAGGAAAGAATCAGAACGTTTGGAGAAATGGGAGATTATGAGTATTTGGGTATATTTGAAGCAGGCATCATCCAACAAGTGAAGATGAAAGAAAAATTAAGAAAAGAGAAACTCAATCAAACGTCTTGAAGGTAAACTTTTCTGCAGAATTCTCATGAAAGGGATAGACAACTGGATCTTCCTCCTTTTAAGATACTCAGGATCATTCTTAAAATGGACAAGGGGAAAACTAATACTTATTGACCAAAGGACAAGAAAATTGATGACAATGCATTCAGGAAACTAATATACCCGATTGGATGACCAAAGAGAAGACCACTCTAATCGAAACAGACCCCTCAAAGAAAGTGCTCCAAACAACTATAAACCCATAACGTGCCTACCGATGATGTTGAAAATACTAACGGCACAAATTAGGGAGCAGATCTACAATTCATTGATAAGCCGCGGAATCTTTTTCCGAGGAAGAGAAAGGATGCTGCAAGAGAACCAGAGGCAGAGGGGAACAACTCTCTATATATCAAAACATTCTCAACGAAAGTAAAACGAGAAGGGAAAATGTAGCTATGGCCTAGATCGATGACAAAATAGCTTACGATATGGTCCCCCAAAGCTGGATATCATACTGTCTCAAAATGTATAAAAAGCCCGACCAAATTGTACAGTTTATCGAGAAGACCATGCAAACCTGTAGTGTGGAAATGGACACAGGAAGACAAAGCTTAGCAGAGGTAAAGATCCAAATATGCATATTCCAAGGGGATGCACTATCACCATTACTATTTGTGATATCCATGATACCACTCAACCACATACTTAAGAAATGCACAGCCTGGTACAAACTAGCAGGAATTTCGCAGGAAAGAATTTTGCAGGAAAAAAATCAACCACTTGATGTATATGGACGACATCAAACTTTTCGTCAAAACGAAAAAGAAGTAGAAACCCAGATACAAACTGTGAGAATATACAGTCAAGATTTGGAATGGAATTGGGCATAGAAAAAGGCGCCATGCAAGTAATGAAAAGCGGCAAACGAGACAAAACGGAAGGAGTCAAACTACGAAATCAAGTAATAATCAGAAAGCTCGGAGTTAAGGAAACCTACAAATACTTGGGGATATTGGAAGTTGACACCATCAAACAACAGGAAAAAACTAAAAAAGAGTATCGCAGAAGAGCCAGAAAATTACTCGAGATAAAACTCTATTGCTGGAATCTTGTCAAAGGGATAAATACCTGGGCTGTCCCCCACGTAAGATACTCGGAACCATTCTTGAAATGGACAAGAGAAGAATTTAAGCAAATGTACCAGAGGACACGAAAACTGATAACCATGTAGAAGGAATTGCATGCAAAAGATAATGTTGACAATATGTGCTAAGAAGAGAGGGAGGAAGAGAACTAGCCAGCATTGACGACAGCGTGGACACGTAGATACAACTTCTCGAAGACTACATAGAAAAGTGTGGAGGAAGACTGATTACAGCCAGCAGACACAATACTAACGACACGAGGACCAGCGAAACAACAATAATCAAAAAACAAAAGTGGGAAGAAAAACAATTCCATGTACGTTTTAAGCGACTAATAAGTGACATCTCATACGAGAAAACGTGGACTTGGCTAAGAAATGGAAACCTTAAGAGAGAAACTGGATTTCTTTTAATAGCAGCACAAAACAACACCATAAGGACTAACCATATCAAAGCGGGAATAGATAAGACGCAACAAAACAGCAGATGTAGGTTATGTGGTGAAAGAAACGAAACGATCAATCACGTAATAAGCGAATGCAGCAAATTAGCACAGAAAGAATATAAGACTAGGCACGACTGTGTGGGCAAAGTTATGCTGTGGGAATTGTGCAAGAAGTTGAAGTTTGACCATATGAACAAATGGTATACGTACAACCCAGCATCTGTCCTAGAGAATAAAATGCACAAACTTGTATGGAATTTCGATACTAATGTATCACCAAATCTCGACCAGACGACCAGATCTTTTAATAATCAACAACAAAAAAAGAGAACTTGAAGAATTGTGGACTTTGCTGTCCCGATGGACCACAGACGGAAATTAAAAGAATGCGAAAAGAGGGAAAAGTACCTCGACCTTGCTAGGGAACTGAAAAAGCTGTGGAACATGAAAGTGACGTAAATTCCAATTGTAATTGGTGGTCTTAGTACAGTCACCAAAGGATTAGTATAAGGATTGGGGGGACTTGAAAATAACAGGACAGGTGGAGACTATCCAAACTACTGCATTACTGAGATCGGCCAAAATAGTGAGAATAGTCTTGGAGACTTGAGGAGTCTTGTTGTCAATTAAACTCCAATGAGAAAACATCAGCTTACGCTGCTGCGAAAAAATCTCAAAAGAGAACGAATAATAATAATAATAATAATAATAATAATAATAATAATAATAATAATAATCACATATATTTTCTGATAATTTTTGAAAATAAACAAACTTAAAAAGCTTCCAAACATCTAACGTTCGTCGTCTGTTTCCAAAACCACTATGCCAATAATTTTGTAAACATTTTAAAATTAACTTCTGTCGCGTGTGGGGAGCTGTAAAAGGAAAACATCCGAATAAATTGTTATTCTCAACAACTTGGTAAGAATTTTTTTTCAGTCATATTCCTCATTCTCTTCTCTATCTCTCTCCACACTGATCATACTGTATTTTGCATATAAGTAGATTATATGATAAAACTACATTTACAAAAATTCAACTACGTACATAGAGAATCATTGAACTAATTAGTAGATTTAAAAAAAATATATTACGATGTTCAATTAGCACAATTTCAATTAGCTCATTGGTATCTGTTGAAAAAATGTACAAATCAGGATTTTCTATTCATGCAAAGATGGAAATATTATAAGTTACTTACATTGTAAGTAAGGTAACTAAATTTATCTTTTATTATATATTGAAAATATCTAATTTTTTTTCTCTATATATTGAAATGATGTACATGAAACATTAATTTAAGAGCAAGGTGTTACTAAAAAAAAAAAAAGAAATGGTGCTCAGCGTTCCGGTTATCGTCGTAAAGACGGTTTGTGGTTCGCTTCGCGCTAATTCCTTTCGGAAAAGCATGAACTTATATGTTCCCCTCTCATATATGGATAAATAATTGGATACACTGTGATATTTCATCTTGCTTCGGTAATCACTCTAGGAGAAAGATAACTATGAATTTTGCTCCGTCTCAATATGGACCTCGTGTCACTCACAGCATGTAGAGAAGGCGTTGTATGAATACAGTAAATAAATACATGAATAAAATGCAACTGAGATAAAATAACTTGATAAAATAAGTCTCTTACGTATTTTTCCATGATTATGTAGATAGAGTATCATGAGCATTTCATTTACAAAGGAAAATTCATGATTTCTGAGAGCCTTTGTAGGCAGTTATTTTTTTTTTCCGTCTTTTGCATATATGCACAGGATTTATTATTTCTTTCAGATGATTTGTGAGGCTGCTTTTTTTATCGGTATAATTGGCTCTACACACTATCATTCAAGAAGACAAGCAACGGCACCATTTCTCTCCAGGATTGCGGTCTGTGCTGTGAAAGAATGGATTCAGCCTCATAATATCGAGCACTTGGTATAGTTGGCCAATATGCACGACTTCAATCCCGCAGAAAATCTATACCATATATTGAAAAGAAAGATTGCAATCACGAAAATCACCACCATAGAACATAAGAAAAAAGTGATGAAAACAATTTAGACACAAAAAATTATTCAATGATATATCCAAAACTCTTGCAATATTAACAATTTCCAGAGTCAGGCTAGTGATCAAAAACAGTCATTTTCTTTGCAAATATCAATTCTCACACATATTTGGTATCTAGCAGGATTTTTGCATACAACGAATGAATACAATTCGTAAACAAAAAAAAAAAAATTACAAATAAAATATTTTCATAATATTGGGTAAGATTTTCAAACAAAGTTTTGTGCACATATGCTTGATTGATTGATTGATTAATTTTAATGACTGGTCAACAAGCCAAGAGTTATTTTATACTTAAATGTTAAAAAATCACGTCAATTGTACGTTTATATTTATATTTTAACTGGCTAATTGGCCAAGTGGGCAGAGTGTTCGCCAATGGTCCGGGAGACCTGGGTTCAATCTCATGTCGCGTCATACCAAAGACAAAAAATGGTACTTGATGCCTCCTTGCTTAACACTCAGCAATATAAGGTACGTATCAAAGGTAAAGTAGAGCAATCCAGGGAAAGGAGTAGCGCCTTCCCCTACACATCGGTGTAGTAGCTACTGAACAGGGATCCTTCTGGTCACCCTCTACTACGGTCACCTACTTTACTTATTTATATTTTGGATGTAATTGTTTCTTAAGATTTTTTGCACGACATCAAGCATTACTGGAACCTCACCATCATATTTCTGAATGTCGTAATCAGGACACTCGATGTGGGGAGGGTCTTAATTCTCTACAGAGAAGTGGTTGGTGTATTCTACAGCTCCAGATGACTGGGCCTTCAAAGTTAATGAAAATAAACTTTTATTTAGTATATCATGAAATTAATTTCTGGCAACTTTTGTGCATTTCCATTAATCAAAATTAAGCGTACACCTAAAAATATCAGACATATTCTCAAACATCGTCAGACCAGTGCGGGAAATTTAATTTTTCCTGAAATTTAGGAACCTGCATTCCGTGTTTAATCTGAAATTTCCTTTATGTTCCTTGATAAAAACCGGCTTTTTAAATATTCTCTTCATGTAGTTGTCTATATTTAATCTGACCGCAATATTATCAGCTTCGAAATTGAAATCTTTTTCCCAAATATTGTTTGTTTTTTTTTGTTTTTGGTATAATTTCCTGAAACCTTCGTTCATTACTTTTTCGTATTACTTTTAATTCGATTTATAAATGTAATAGATTTATTTGTTTTCTGGAATATTCATTTAAATTCTTAATTCATTTTTTAAATTTGTTAAATAATTAAACAAAATTTCACCTATTTATCCTACTAAAATATCTTTCTCAAATCGTGCCAGATCAGGATGGTAGGTGGAGTTTACTTGTTTTAAAACAATTGCCGGAGTTGCCTTCACATGAAGAATAATAAATATTCTATCTAATTTGTTTAATTGAATTGGAAGTAGTCACTTCCATCACAAGATTTAAAGGACATTTCAAAATTGCTCAAGTAAATAATGAGAAGCTATATAAATAATTAAATGAAAGATTTTGATACAAGGCAAGAAAGTAAAGTTTTACAAACTTGCTCAGTGCTATATCAGAGAGCTCATACAAACGTGTACCCACACGTACACACACACTCATATATATATATATTTATATATATATGTATGTGTGTGTGTGAGTGTGTGTGTGTGTGTGTATTTACGACACACACACACACACACACACACACACACACACACACACACACACACACACACACACACACACATATATATATATATATATATATATATATATATATATATATATATATGCAGTTTGCTATAATTGTAAAGGTGCTCAATATCATGGATAGAGCATATATATTCCAGTTATGATTGTGTAGTTATATCAACAATGTTTGACCACGGTCAGTTTCTCACCAATGCGTTCATTAGACCTGATGAAGGGCATAAGCGAGAAATCGAACTGACAGGTGGTACGCTGTTTTGATTCTATGTCTACGCTCTACTAACACACACACACACACACACACACACACACACACACACACACACACACACACACACACATATATATATATATATATATATCATTATTATCTCATTAGAGCTTTTCACATCAGCGTTAGCCGTTAGTTTTTCACTGGAGTCTGAGAGACAGTAAGTCACTTCAAGTCTCCAGGACTCTTCTTAGTATTCTGGCCGTTCTCAATAATGCAGTCATTTGGATGGTCTCCACTCGTCCACCAACTTCCAAGTCCTCCAGTCCCTTTAGTAATCATTTAGTTACTGTTCCAAACGCACCAATTACAATTGGTATAATTGTCACCTGCATGTTCCACAGTTTTTTCAATTCCCTAGCAAGGTCGAGGTACTTATCCTTCTTTTCACATTCTTTCAGTTTTATTCTGTGGTTGGCCGGGACCACAAAGTCGACTATTTTGCAATTCTCTTTTTTTGTTGATTATTATTAAGTCAACTCTTCTGGCCGGGATTAGGTGATCCGCTTGTATGTTAAAGTCCCATAGGAGTTTATGTGTGTCATTTTCTAGGACAGGTGCTGGGTTGTGCATATACCATGGTTGGTTGTCACTAAATCACTTTGTGGGTTTGTGGCGAACCAAGTGCAATATAATATGGAAACTGCTCAATAGAAGTATCATATAATAATAGTGATAAATAGATATATAATCATCATCATCATATCGAGCTGGCAGCACGGATATCCCTGACCCTCTCTCGCCACTCCTCCCTATCGTTCATCGCCCTAGGCAGGTCTTCAGGACAACATCCTGTATCCTCACACAGCTGCTGAATGTACGTTCGTGCTGGTCGTCCTGCTTTTGCGCGGCCGTGTGTGGGGATCCATAAGAGTACATCTCTTATGAGTTCATCTCTGCTTCTCCAGCAATGTCCTGCATGTCTGGTTCTCCTAACTTGAATAGATTTCGTGATAGGGGGCAGGTGGCCGTACAGTTGGTGTCTTGTGGGGTGCCGCTGCCAGGACTTGTTGAGGATTGCACGCAGCATTCTTGTGTAATTGCCATCTAGTTTCTTCTCGAGCCGTTTTGTTAGCGTCCATGTAGTGCATCCATATAGCAGTATCGATGTGACCGCTGCCTGGAAGAAACTGCGTTTCATTTTATCGGTTAGGTCTGATTTCCATATAGTCGATAGCCTATTGATAGCTGTCCATGCTTTCGTTAACCTCGTTTCGATGTCCTTTTCGGTTGATTCGACGCTGCTTCCTAGGTACGTGAATTTGTCTACTAGTTTAAGAGGGGTTCCTTCTAGAGTGGAGATGTCCCCCGTTTGGTTATAGCACATATATTCCGTTTTGTGTGCATTAACATGGAGGCCTATGCTTGCTGCTGCTCGTTCCAGGCTATGTAGAAGTGTTTCGGCTTGGTCAGGTGTATTTGCCAGTATCGCTATGTCATCGGCGTAGTCGGCGTCGGTAATTGTTGTTGCGGGATATCTTCTGCTTCTTTTCTTCGTCAGTTCGAAGCCATTCTCTTTGATTTTGTCAATCGATGTTCTAAGTACGTAGTCTAGACAAATGATAAAGAGATACGGAGCCAGCGTGTCCCCTTGTAGTACTCCTGCTACAATGTCGAAGTATTCTGTGTCTCCATCTGGTGATCGTACTTTTACTTTAGTGTTTCTATAGAGAATCGTTATTGCCGCTACGGTTTCTTTAGGTATGCCGTACGCTAGTAGGATTTGTTCCATCTTTCCTCGTGAATGAGTCGAAAGCCTTGGTAAAGTCGACAAATATTAATGTCGCTTGTAGTTCTTTGCCCGTACACCTTCAAGGATTCTGCGGATGGTTAGTATTTGTGAGGTCGTAGATCTATTTCTTCGGAAGCCATTTTGGTTTTTTCTAAGTATGTTGTCGATTTGGGTTCTATGCGGTTTCGTAGTAGGGCATTGTAGATTTTGGCAGCTATGGATGTAAGTGTTATGCCTCGGTAGTTTTTGGCTAATCCGAGGTCCCCCTTTTTAGGGAAGGGGAGTATGCATCCCTTCGTCCATCTATCTATCGGATTTTGATTGTATACTGCGTTGCAGTGTCGGAGCAGTATGTCGGTCGAGTTGTCTGGTCTTCCATACTTCCGGGGAATTTCGTCCAGTCCTGCAGCTTTCCTATTTTAATTTTTCTGAGAACCGAGTCGAGTTCTCCTTGTGTGAACGGTCCAAGTTTAATGTCTAATTGTTTGCTATTATTCTGGTGATTGGTTCATGCGTTATTTTTGGTGGGTTTCCAAGTAAGTTTTCGAAGTGCTGTTTCACAGTTTTATTCTTTCTTGTTGGTTTGCTGCTTTAAGTTTTGCTTTGGCTGTGCTCTTTCTTCTGCTCACTTCGTTTATTGTTTGCCAGGCAATTCTAGATTGTCTATCTTCTACCGAGTCTCTGATCTTATCTATCTGATTTTGAATGTATTCTGTCTGTTCCTTTATATATATATGCCTGCTAATTGATTTTGTGCCGTTTTTAGTTTTTAAGGCATTTGTGTTTGTTGGGTTTTTTCGATAGTTTTTGGAGGCTGTTTTCACTAGTGCACGTTTTTCTCTCACCGCTAAGGTTTCCCATGGGACTCTATATTTAGTTTTAATTTTGTTGGAATGTATTTTGCTGCTGCCTCAAGGTGTGCATTGACGAAATTTTCGTATTCGTCGTTTGGTGTACTTTTTTCCGTCTTTTCTTGTAGTGTTTCGAATCTGTTTCTCAATTCTAATACGTATTTATCTCTGACATCTTTGTTGTTTAATAGGGCCCCAGTCATAGTGTTGGTGGTCGCTGTTCGTTTGGCGTTTTTTCGTAGGCTTAACCGTATTTTCGCTGTGACTATTCGGTGATCGGTGGACACACCCTCAAAAGAGGAGTATGCCTCGCAATTCAATGCACTATTCTTCCATTTCTTGTTTATAAGGACGTAGTCTATCTGAGCTTTAGTATTGTTTGCGTACGTGTATGTCCATAGTTTGCCCTCTCTTTTTTGGTAGTTTGTATTGAGGCATGCTAATCTATTTTCTATCATGAAATCTGTTAGATGTTGCCCAAACGCTTAATAGCATAGAGAAAATACGACCTAGGATGATGATAGCTACATTTAACGGAAACCCCAGAGCAACAATCGTCTCATGCTACAGCCCCACCAATGTTAGTGAAGAAAATGAAATAGTCACCTTCTACGATGAGTTATCCTCATTAGTGCGTAGCATCCCGAAACACAACATGTTAGTCATTGGCGGAGACATGAATGCACAGATATATAATAGATTTATTTATTTAATGCCATGGAATTAATCTGCGACCCCTGGGTTTCATGGAGTTTTTACAAATATATATATATATATATATATATATATATGTGTGTGTGTGTGTGTGTGTGTGTGTATTATCCACTCAGCCATATATACAATATATATATATTACATGTTGATATCTATCTATCAAGAGAGATAGAGATAGAGAACGAGTGGGGAGAGTGTGATCGATATGTCATATTTATGCAGATTAAATATTATGATATATATATATATATATATATATATATATATATATAGAGAGAGAGAGAGAGAGAGAGAGAGAGAGACAGACAGACAGACAGACAGACAGAGATGCAATGCTTTTATTTACGATGAATTTGTAAATATTTTTTAAGCTGCTTACACACATTTCTAACGATAGCTGTTGAAAATTGGAGGAATCTACAGTTCAGAATCTAACTGCATTCACAATGATATTCGACACATCGTTACCTGAAGATATGAGAAGGTAATTATAGTTATTAATAAATTTGGGTCACTTATAATAATTGAAATGCTCCGGTAGGAGAAACTACTGCTTGATTAGAGAACAATTATATATATATATATATATATATATATATTATATATATATATATATATATATATATATATACGTATATCTACGTATACACTGAAGTGTAGCATGACAAATAATAGCGATGTCTTAAAACCACAGTTCTTATTATCATCGTCGCGCCTTATGTATATATAGAAAGCTAAGTGTGATCTAAAAATAATTCGGGAATGTGGGAGACCGACAGCCCCCAAATGTCGCATTTTGATGACTTTAAAGAGATAAAGGATATTAAGGAAATTGGTATGACTGTCATGAAAATTACGGAAACGTTTCGCATATATACCTTCAAGGGTCAATCACAAAAGAAATGTGAAAGCCTTAAAAAGTGTGAAATGCTATAACCCTTTCTTTGTATGACAGTATGTGTATCTGTGTGTCTTGCATCTTTCCCTTTCTCTCTTTCCCTTTCGCTCTTTCTCTCTCTCTCTCCCTATTTTATCACATAATTACATGTCAAGCAGTTGTCAATTGTAGCCATAAACTCATATGCACACAGAGGCACCCCCCATATATATATATATATATATATATATATATATATATATATATATATATATATATATATATATATATCACTATAATTCACTATATATATATATCTGTTTATCTATCTGACTAAAAAAGATATTTTTTCTTTTGAGTACTCAATATTAACAGATGGACCCACGTATATTTAAACCGTCGATAATACAAAATTATAAAAATCTGTCATGCACAAAAACTTTCTTCGCATTACTACTAGTTTCATGAGATTTTCTCGATCATCAGACACGTAAAATAGCTCCAGAATCACACACACACACACACACACACACACACACACACACACACACACACACACACCACACACACACACAACACACACACAAATAAATAAATAAATAAATATATATATATATATATATATATATATATATATATATATATATATATATATGTACGTCATTCAAAAATTTCTAAACCTCTTCCAGAAAAAGTCGGAGAACAAGACGGTTTTATATTATATTTCAATACAATCTCACATGACGTTAATGTATTGGGTCTGACGATGTTCATATAGTGCCTTCCTATCGTGGGACAATGTGAATTGTTAGCCCCTTAAAATACTCCAACATAGCATATATGACTTCATCATTTGTTTTCAAAATGGCAACTTGCGTAGGTGGGATTTGATTTAAGGAGAAGAAAGAATTCAGATGGATGTAAGTCTTGTGAACAGCGACAATAGATTAACAAATCAAATCAGCAGTTGGTTGCTTCAGTGACTAAAACCTGGCTAGTATGAACGAGCGTGTTATTCTAGTGTAAGAACACACATACTCTCCACTACCCTCTGCGTTTTAACTGTGATAGAGCTATATGTAATGAATATATATTGTAGTTTTTATATATATCTAACAGCATGGAAGCATATCTGCGACCGCTGGTTTCCTGCCGTCTTTAAACGATAATCATATATATATATATATATATATATATATATATATATATATATATATATATGCGTGTATATATATATATATATATATCACTATGTAGCCATTGACTCATATTAGTTTTTGTTTTGTTTTGTTTTTAAGTATCTCCTTGTATAATTCTGATGTTTAATACTGTTATCTAATAGTATTTTTCCTTTTCCTGTCTTGATTACGCCGTAGAATAAAAAAAGAACAATGCTTTGAATCGCCTTAGCAACAGATACTGCCTGCTTGAATGTCTTCGATGATGAGGAGCTGGAGTGTTTCACTTTTCTTTGAATATTTGATTCAGATTCGTAGTGTTGAACCGATGGTTTATGTTGGTTCGAAATTCTTCAAGTTATCCGAGAAACGAATTAAAATATCCTGGAAATGTCAAACCTTTTCAGCTTGTGTTCTCATATCAGCATTTATCAGAACTAATACCAATGGATATAGCTATCTGCTGAACAGTAAGGTGTCTGTTATCCAAAACCATACGTTGAATGGCATCAATTTGCTCATCAGTGGTTTAGGTTTTTGGACGACCTGAACGAGGAAGGATAATCTTCTGTGGTATTCCGTCCCGCTTATATTCTACAGTCCACTTCTCCATAGATTTATACGAAGGTGATTCCCCGATAAGTAACAGCACTATATCATTATGAATTTCCTTGAGTGTTGTACGTCTTTCTTTTTTTTTCAGATGCCTTAGCACTGTGGAGTAGCGTGTTCACCAATGGTCTGCGAGACCAGTGTTCAATCCCAGTGGAGTCATATCAAATACTCAAAAATGGTACTTGATGCTGCCTTGCTTAACAATCAGCATTAGAAGGGTGGGTCAAGTGTAAAGTGGAGAAATCTAGGGAAAGGAGTAGAGCCCGCCCCTACACCTCGGTGTTGTAGCTATTGAAAAGGTAGCCTTTGGGTCACTCCTCGATTAAGGTCGCAGAAATTTACTGGGGAATGATCGGGTCTCTGTTTCATCCATTTTTAGATTTGTCAAGAACTTCTTACCTTTGTATGGGTCTCACCTATGCAGAAATGAAGACAGAAATCTGAATTAATTTTTTTCTAATTTTACAAGACGTTGTTGCCACAACAAATATGATCAATGATGATTCTTCTTTAAGGAGGAAACTTAGAACCTTTTGAACGCCCCTCAAAAAATATATAGATTAGCTGTTCAAAAGTTCCCACACTTTGAATATTAAGAGATTAAATCTCAGACAACTGAATTTTGTATATTAATAATCTTGTTAGCTTAGTAAATGCTCGTATCTTACTTTTTGTGAAACCCTTTCACCAATATATATATATATACATATATATATTATATATATATATATATATATATATATATATATATATATATATATATGTATGTGTGTGTGTGTGTGTGTGTGTGTGTGTGCGTGCGCGTGCGCGCACAGAATTAAATATATAGATTTTTCCCACTCTGTCATCTTTTTCAATTGTCTTTTTTTTATTATATATTATGACTTGCAGGATGTGTAACAAAAATATATCTGTCAGAAATTCAAATAAGTATTACTTATTTAGACCTGTGGGAAATTAATACAACCTCTATTTTCCTTTTTTTAGCATTATAGGAAAAAGAATATGAAAATGAAGCACTTTTTATACAAAAGCAGAAAGAATATCTTCAGTTGATTTTTCCTTTTTCATTTTGTTGTTGTTAAAGAAGCCATAAATGTGATTGGTTGAGGGACGTGTCTAATCATACACCTCTTTTCAAAGAAAAATATCACTCTTGAATCCTAGTAAAAAAATAATATAACAAAGTCAGTATTGCTGTAGATTTTACGGAATACACATGGGTTAAAATATCAAACTGTCAAAGGTTCAACGCTAAATGAACCTTGCCTAATATCTGTTTTGATGTGAATTCCACCGATTAAAGAGAACATCACAACATCCAAACAGACAAAAATAATTGATGTATTATCTACTCAAATTTTACCCACAACGACTGATGGCAAAATTGCCTGACAACTCAAAATGGTGATGTTCACCATATCACAAAAGTATTTAGTTGTAAACGTCAAGCGAGTGGAAGGAAAATATCTATCTATCTATCTATCTATCTATCTATCTATCTATCTATCTATCTATCTATCTATCTATTTCTTTCTCTCGCTCTCCTTCTCTCACTAATATATATATATATATATATATATATATAATATATATAATATATATATATATTATATCTGTCTGTTCTTTATATATCTTTCAATCAGTTCAAGCCAATCTGGTGGAGTTGTAGAATATACGACAGCATTTCTTCTGAGGGTTAAGACACCCTCTACACAAATGAGTGTCCTAGATACGACGCTAACCATCTGATGGTTTACTCCAGTCCTGGAGATTTAAAATGTCAAATACCCATTCATTACCATTACACCCAGGTCCACTCTGCTTCGGAGTGGTAGTACCTGTTAAAGTCTGATCTATGTGTTAAAAAAATAACTTATCAATCATTTGCTAATTCCAAACCATTTAATTGTTTGCAAACAAATGATTGATGTTCATTTGAACTATTAGTATTACATAGTGATACATGAAACCATTAAAAGTGAGCAAACGAATAAATAATACTATTTTTGGATAATGAATCTTGAAAACTTTTTGTGTTCTTAGTAAGACATTAAAATAAATTTGATGGTTTGACTCAGTTTTGGAGTTTCGGAAATGAGGAATCCCCTTAATAAGCATTACTTCCAAGTCCACTTTCACCCGGAGTAGTTGAACATGTTAGAGTACAATCTATGGAGCAAATAGAACTAATTGATAATTTTCTATACTAAAACAAATTAACTGATGTTAAACTGAATTTAGTATTACGAAGTAATTCTTGGAACAATTTAACTGTGTGCAAACAAATAAATAATGTTGAATAGAATTGTTATTACTAAATAGTAATATTCGAAACCATTTAACTGTGTGTTAACAAATTAGTTAAGGTTCGCTTAAAACAATGATACTTATGCACTATTTGTTTACAAATTTTATATATATATATATATATATATATATATATCCACAGACAAACCGTTTCGTTGAATCACAACACTCCTGTGTGGCTTCACACGCAGGACGCTTCAAGCTGGGATCGAAACCCACCCAACTTTACGTTAGACTTATTATCTTACCACTCAACTACCACTCGACGTAACGCCTTATCTATGCGCTTTCGTTTTGTTTACATTTTGCCTTCCGGATACTAGAGTGCTCAATTCATTAGAAGAGCTTTACATTACGCGAATGGCAGAGTACTCAACAGTTGTGAAGGGAGCGTATTTATTGTCATCCACAGAGTGTTTCGTTGTATCACAGCTCTTCAGTGTGGCTAGACACGCGGGGCGCAATCGGATTTAATTGACAACATGAACTGATACGACATAAACACAACCAACAGTAGAAATCGTCTGTTCAGATCTATCTATCTATCTATCTATCTATCTGAAGCGTTCTTGGTAGGGATATTTTTTCAATTGGCTCGGTACACCGCAGGCAAAAGACAGAATTTCCACAGACAATGCTTCACAATGTGAAGATTAATGGAAAATAATTATTTTTAAATCCGTGGTAGACTGTACGAAAGTGTACGGAGATTATGTTTACTTGCAATTCGTTTTTACATAGATGATCTATCTGCAAGCTTAGCTCACACATATGCACTAACACACGCGATCACACACACTATCAAACATATACATTTTACTACCATTATGTCATATACGCAAAAATGATCAGTGTCACATTCACCCATGTACGTATGTATGTATGTATGTGAATAAATGTATTTGTGTGTGTGTGTGTGTGTTAGGAACCTATTGAAAATGAAACATCATAGCCAGATTTTTAGAAGAGCACTTACAATGCTCTAACTTATATGATAAAGAATTTTTCTTAACAAAAGAAAAATCATAATTTGTGGCGTCGGGGTCTGCACTTAACGACATTTTTTATCATTTCAATTCTTGATATAACGGAAAAAATGTAATGCAATATCATCCTTGACCGCAGTTACCACGGGAATCCAAAAGGTTCTCATGTAGACTCTTATTGTATTGGAAAAATTGACGAATGAGGTCTGCATTTATGAAGGTTTTTATGAATATAAGATATCCTCTACAGAACTCTGCTCTCTTCCATTCATTGTTTTGATGAGCATTCTCTCTATTCTTGAATCTCTTTGCCGGTGGTATAGAAGAGTCAATTTGATGGCGTTAATTGTTATTTTTCGGGTGTTACAAACTTTTTAGAGTTATGTTCAAAAGAGGCACTGATCTTAACTGATCACAAAGGACAAATATGCATATTCACCAATATCCAAGATCACACAAGTGCTCACACATACAGACACACATACACACATATATACGTGCATTTACACAACCACCTTCGCATGAGGAGGATGTGACACACGGTCCATTTTTTAGCAGAATATAACAGATTTAAATTAAGAGTTTTCCTCTGTTTGCAAAACTTAGGTTAAAGGGCCCTGTCAGCCCTTCTATTTACGCATTGATGGAACGAGGGAAGTTTGATATATACCTTCTCCTGGGGTATTAGCACTATAGGAAATGTCAACAGTTTTATCCAGGATTTGAACAACGGGTTGCCGTGTCTATTTCGTACGACAATAGCCTGGGGCTTCAGAACACACCGACTGCATCTCTGCAGAGGCGTAAGACTTCTAAATCGTGTGTCTTGGTCTGATGAAATTAAGCAATCTGATGGTGAGGCTCCAGTAATGCCGGAATTTTGGAGAATGCGGAGTGCTCCTTTATTTCCATCGCACCCAAATCCACTCAGACTCGGAGTGGTAGCATACGATAGGGTCCTATCTCGGTGTTAAACAGAATTAAACTCTGTATTTATGCTAAACTGAATTGTTTCAAATAGAACTGTTTTGACATTTAAACTACGAACTTCTGCTTAAATGAATTGTTGAAAGATAAATTTTTTTGACATAAAATATATGTACTTATGCTAAACTGGATTATTTGAAATAGAAATGTTCGGGACAATTAAACTGCGAACTGATGTTAAACTGAATTGTTTGAAATAAAATTGCTTATATGGATTTGACATTAAATAACCTACCATGGTAGATATGCCATAAAACCCAACCCAAACCAAACGACAATAACAATTATACAACAAAAAACCTAACAAATAATATATATTAGTAATCTTCTAAGACCAATAAACGTCTGCACCTTACTCTGAAAGTCAGGTACATAAAATTACGAATGTTCAAAGATTTCTGATATTCTAATAATATATAGTGTATATGTTAGAATTTAATTTGTTCTTGTCTTTTTTGACAGATCAAGTAAACTAGCATATATATATATATATATTAATTTCTCTCTCACTCTCTCTCTCTCATTTTCTCTATTCTGTCAGAATATATATATATATATATATATATATATATATATATATATATATATATATATATATATATATATATCGGTCCCTGTTCTTTTATCTTTCATATTTTGATTTTAAAAGAAAGATTTAAATTCTTCTCGAAATTTTTCATTTTGCCTCATTCACGACCAATAGGATTCCTTTGTCCCAGTAAAATCCAAAACTGCTCAACCCCAAGGAGACACTGACTGAAAGCAAGCGCAACTGAATTCAACGTGGCAGAAAAGTTCCAAGCGAACGAAATTGAAACATCAAAGACAAGACTTACCATTCCACACAGTCTACTAAAAGACAAAATAAAAATTCCTGGAACATATCGTTTGGTACACTTATCACGTGACGTATCGATTGGTGAAACTCTGCTCGTTGGCTGATAAGTGAGAGTGAACGTGTCGGGTTGGGCAATATATCTGTTTGTTGAGTCAGGTCGTTGATCAAATGTCTGACAGAGAAGGAAATGAATCGCTATCCTCTTGGAAACGGGGACCATTTGAAATTACGATTTCCTTTCAAATCAACACCATTCAGGGACGCCGATATCACCTTTTATCATGATGAGGCAAACAAAGTAATACATACACAAACATATATATGAACATATACATCTACATGTATATATTTATGCATATGTATATGTCTGCAGATGTGAGCGTGTTTGTATGCAGTGGATGTAATAGATTGTATGTACATATATACTCTAATTTTAGTAAAAATACACACACACACACACACACACACACACACACATATATATATATATATATATATATATATATATATATATATATATATTAGTGTGTTTGTGTGTGTGTGTGTACATATGTATGAAGATTTCTGTACATATAATGGACATAAATGATTTTATCGATATATATATATATATATAGGGTGTGTATGTATGTAATGGTTATACATATGCGAGAATAAGGTGGAAATAATATAATTTGCGCGCATATATATATATATATATATATATATATAAAGCAAATTCAATATATATATGCAGCAGTAGATTATATATATATATATATATATATATGTATATATATGTGCATGTGTGCGGGATATAAACGATTCTGCACATGTATACTGAAACTGCTATCTCTTTTTCTCTATATATCTGGGTATATATATATATATATGACATAAGGTTACTACTAGACATGAGATACTCAGGCTAAAAAGTCCTGTCTTCCTGGCAATTTATCGATAGCTCGAGATAGATTAGTCGGATCCAAAACTTTCCCAATAGTATTAGTGCTATGTAAAATAACTACCAGCCTCACGTTGGATTTGAATACGTGTTACCGTATCTATTTACTACGATGTTAACCATAACACCACTGGTAACTCCATCTATATGTATCTGAATATATATATATATATATATATATATATATATATATATATATATGCACTCTTTATACTCTGAGAGAGTATTAAGAGTGCAAATATAAATGTATGCGCATATATATATATATATATATATACGAGGATCATTGAATAAGTTTCCAAACTTTTTTCGTATAGGCACTTTTATTATTGATAGTACACACATGAAACACAAGGCCCCTTCAGAAAATCTCCTCCGGCTGCAATTCATTTGTTGTACCGTTCCAACAACTTTTGGAAGGCCCCATGGAAGTCTTCTTGTCAATGACCTTCGTCACAGCCTCTTTCATCTTCTCAATTGTCTCATAACGAGAGACTCTGAGCTTTGGGAAGAACCAAAAGTCACAGGGAGCAAGCTCTGGACTATAGGGGCGTTGAGGAACTGTCTTGATGCCCATCTTGGTCAAATAGTCTGTGACAAGGATGGAGTTGTGGACTGGTGCATTGTCCTGGTGGAAATGCCACTAACCCGATTTGAAGAATGCTGGCCTCTTCTCGAGGAATCTCTTCCTGAATTCCCTTAAAACCTCAACATAGTAACCCTAACCCTAACCCTTTGGCCAATCAACTCTGGTATATTGACTCCCTTACTCCTCCCACACCTCTTATCATCCCTCACAGAGTCACTGCCTTCCTTGAATCTCTTATGCCACTCAAAAACTGATACTCGATTCATGCAAAATGGTCAAAAAACAGTCTGAAGCATCCCATAGATTTCTGTGGCATTTTTTCCAAGTTTAAAACAAAATTTTATTGCATATTGTTCTTCTAAAATTTCCTTACGTCCTGATTGCTTTTTTTGAAATTCACCAATTGTGACAATCAGGAGTTAGTAGGGTGTATTCCAATTGCTGCTGTAGCTGTTCATTTGAACTTGAAATCATAAAAAATTGGTCAGTCATTTTATAAGATGTATAGCAATGACATATTGAATTTTCAAGGGTCTACAACAATTTAAAATGCCTGCACACAAAGTCTGGAAACTTATTGAATGCACTTCATATATATATATATATATATATATATATATATATATATTCAGATTTAAAGATTGTATACTATAACAACTATTAATCCTCGATAGCACTACCTTGAAACACAACATGTTAGTCATTGGCGGAGACATGAATGCACAAATCGGGAAAAACGGAAACAACAAATACAGCCTCCACAACACGTCAAATAGGAATGGGCAACATCTAACAGATTTCATGATAGAAAATAGATTAGCATGCCTCAATACAAACTACCAAAAAAGAGAGGGCAAACTATGGACATACACGTACGCAAACAATACTAAAGCTCAGATAGACTACGTCCTTATAAACAAGAAATGGAAGAATAGTGCATTGAATTGCGAGGCATACTCCTCTTTTGAGGGTGTGTCCACCGATCACCGAATAGTCACGGCGAAAATACGGTTAAGCCTACGAAAAAACGACAAACGAACTGCGACCACCAAACACTATGACTGGGCCCTATTAAACAACAAAGATGTAAGAGATAAATACGTATTAGAATTAAGAAACAGATTCGAAACACTACAAGAAAAGACGGAAAAAAGTACACCAAACGACGAATACGAAAATTTCGTCAATGCACACCTTGAGGCAGCAGCAAAATACATTCCAACAAAAATTAAAACTAAATATAGAGTCCCATGGGAAACTTTAGCGGTGAGAGAAAAACGAGCACTAGTGAAAACAGCCTCCAAAAACTATCGAAAAAACCCAACAAACACAAATGCCTTAAAACTAAAAACGGCACAATATCAATTAGCAGGCATATATATAAAGGAACAGACAGAATACATTCAAAATCAGATAGATAAGATTAGAGACTCGGTGGAAGATAGACAATCTAGAATTGCCTGGCAAACAATAAACGAAGTGAGCAGAAGAAAGAACACAGCCAAAGCAAAACTTAAAGCAGCAAACCAACAAGAAAGAATAAAACTGTGGAAACAGCACTTCGAAAACTTACTTGGAAACCCACCAAAAATAACGCCTGAACCAATCACCAGAATAATTAGCAAATAATTAGACATTAAACTATGACCGTTCACACAAGAAGAACTCGACTCGGTTCTCAGAAAAATTAAAAATAGGAAAGCTACAGGACTGGACGAAATTCCCCCGGAAGTATGGAAGACCAGACAATTCGACGACATACTGCTCCGACACTGCAACGCAGTATACAATCAAAATCCGATAGATAGATGGACGAAGGGATGCATACTCCCCTTCCCTAAAAAGGGGGACCTCGGGTTAGCCAAAAACTACCGAGGCATAACACTTACATCCATAGCTGCCAAAATCTACAATGCCCTACTACGAAACCGAATAGAACCCAAAATCGACAACATACTTAGAAAAAACCAAAATGGCTTCCGAAGAAATAGATCTATGACCTCACAAATATTAACCATCCGCAGAATCCTTGAAGGTGTACGGGCAAAAAACCTACAAGCGACATTAATATCTGTCGACTTTACCAAGGCTTTCGACTCCATTCACAGAGGAAAGATGGAACAAATCCTACTAGCGTGCGGCATACCTAAAGAAACCGTAGCGGCAATAACGATTCTCTATAGAAACACTAAAGTAAAAGTACGATCACCAGATGGAGACACAGAATACTTCGACATAGTAGCAGGAGTACTACAAGGAGACACGCTGGCTCTGTATCTCTTTATCATTTGTCTAGACTACGTACTTAGAACATCGATTGACAAAATCAAAGAGAATGGCTTCGAACTGACGAAGAAAAGAAGCAGAAGATAACCCGCAACAACAATTACCGACGCCGACTACGCCGATGACATAGCGATACTGGCAAATACACCTGGCCAAGCCGAAACACTTCTGCATAGTTTGGAACGAGCAGCAGCAAGCATAGGCCTCCATGTTAATGCACACAAAACGGAATATATGTGCTATAACCAAACGGGGGACATCTCCACTCTAGAAGGAACCCCTCTTAAACTAGTAGACAAATTCACGTACCTAGGAAGCAGCGTCGAATCAACCGAAAAGGACATCGAAACGAGGTTAACGAAAGCATGGACAGCTATCAATAGGCTATCGACTATATGGAAATCAGACCTAACCGATAAAATGAAACGCAGTTTCTTCCAGGCAGTGGTCACATCGATACTGCTATATGGATGCACTACATGGACGCTAACAAAACGGCTGGAGAAGAAACTAGATGGCAATTACACAAGAATGCTGCGTGCAATCCTGAACAAGTCCTGGCAGCAACACCCCACAAGACACCAACTGTACGGCCACCTGCCCCCTATCACGAAAACTATTCAAGTTAGGCGAACCAGACATGCAGGACATTGCTGGAGAAGCAGAGATGAACTCATAAGAAATGTACTCTTATGGATCCCCACACACGGCCGCGCAAAAGCAGGACGACCAGCACGAACGTACATTCAGCAGCTATGTGAGGATACAGGTTGTTGTCCTGAAGACCTGCCTAGGGCGATGAACGATAGGGAGGAGTGGCGAGAGAGGGTCAGGGATATCCGTGCTGCCAGCACGATATGATGATGATGATGATATTTTCAGATTTAAAGATTGTATACTATAACAACTATTAATCCTCGATCGCACTACCTTGAACGAGAGCAGAAAAATGTTTTGCGTTATTACTTATCAGAAAACAAACTCATTCAAAAGTGTCTCGAAATAGATGCAACCTATTAATATGATAATGATTCATTACTGAGTCAAGAAACTCAAAAGAAATCTGCATGTTCGGGAAGCTAATATAATAGCAATTAGAAAAAACATTGATTTGGTGTTTCTAGCTCAAAGCACGTGCACCAAATGACCTCCATTGCGTTTGTCTCAGCAATAAATCATTATCATATTAATGGTTTGCATCGATTTTGAGTCACCCTCTCTCTCTCTCTCTCTCTCTCTCTCTCTCTCTCTCCATATATATATATATATATAATTCTTCGAAAAACTGTTTTGATCAGTAAGGTTAATATACCGCTCGATACCCAAAGGCTCTCAGCAAACGATCTACTGGTGAGCCTTTTTTAACACTCTAGAAGCCTTTTGCATTTTCTATGTGTTCTCAATATCTAGTGCAATATTTCAATCACGTGACGATTTACCTTAATCATGTGACTGAAACTTGTGCCAAATCACAAAACGCATTTTTAACTTCGTAGTAACATTTTGATACTAATTCTGATCTCTGCTTCACAGATTCCCTAAGAGCCGGTAAAAATATAGTACAAAATTACGTGAGAGAGAAAGTAAGACTTCGGAAATTTATAATACCTAATTTAATGGTATAACATTTCAGCAGAAAATAATATAATCTTGGTACCATTGGTAGAGAAGAATGTTAAATTTTTATAAAGAATTGTTTGGTGTATACTTATTTATAACTGATTCTCTCTCTCTCTCTCCCCCTCTCTCTCTCTCTCTCTCTCTTTATATATATATATCTATATATTCATCTGTGTGTATATTGTAGAAATGTTGAGAGGGTGAGAGAGTATTAAGAGTGCAAATATAAATGTAAGTGGATACACTCACTGACAGACGAACGTCTGAACTTCTCAAGGCAAATTCTTTATATGTTTTTAGACGCAATAAGACGAGATAAAAATCAACAAATATATAATTATATGACAGATTAACTAGTCTGTAAATTATAGATTATTGATAATTATTGTGAATTATAGCTATTGTAATTATAGATTAGGAAATACTAATCGATTCAAGGAAGTTCTAAGAAAATTTCTATAATAGATATAAAGAACAAAACCAGAACTCTTTTAAGATAAAAACATTTATGAGAACAAGAAATACTCTTCAAATCCCACTTTGAATTGCCAATGTCACAACACAGGCTGGACGCACGCATTTTCAGTTACTTATTTCTATTACTTTAGAAAATGCAGTTCATGATTTCGTTGGTTGGTTGGTTGGTTGTTTTATGGCTTATCAACCCTTGTGGGCACTTTAATTAGACACACACACACACACACACACGCGCACACACACATATATATATATATAAATATGATTGTTTTTTAAGTGAATAGTTTGTCGGTAATTTAATTTACAAACGAGTTAGGAATCCTTTGTTTACGCATAGTTAAATGGCTTCACATTTTGGTTTTAATGTTTGTAATTATTTTTTATTAAGTTTTCATATCTAAAAGAAATAATTTTCACATAGCTGTATGGTTTCAAATAACTAAAAATAAGAATCCTTTCTAAGTGACTGAACAGTTCTATTTGACACATAAATGGAACCCTAAGTGGTACTACAAGTCTGTGTTAGAGTGGACCTGAGAGTAATGGAAAGGAAGAGGTACTCCACATTTGTCAAACTCAAGATCTCAAGACTTACCACCAGATGCAATTTACTGTCACACCTAGGACTCCATTATTTAAGAACAGATCTCCGGGAGTTGATAAGATATGTTTTTTCCTTAAGTTTCAATCATAAATATGCAGTTTATTCGGTTTGTTAAAGTGTCAGCAAGGTCTTGCATCGAATCATATTGAATGTCAGACAACCCCATTGAATCAAATTACTATGAGCAGCTTTTCCCCGTTTTGGAAGGAGGGATGAAAAAACTCATCTTGAATTACCCTTTTGATCTTTAACCCGAGACCTTTTAAAACCATTCAGAATTGAGATGAAATACTTAAAAAGTTGCTTTATGCTATAAAATTTCTTAAGATTGTATGCTGATCTACAAGGAGCAAACAAGCGAAAAGG
>OY757907.1:32422721-32540221 GCA_963585895.1 Sepioteuthis lessoniana | reverse complement strand
TTATATATATTCTTGGGCTTCCATTTGAAGAGCTGAAATTTTGCGGATACTTTGGGTTATATAAATAAGCGAAATTAAAATCAAACTTTGCAGGGATTGATAAAGGCTGCGTTCAAAACAACCGATCGTGTGCTACGTGCATAATTCAATGCTTCTTTACTCTCTCTGGGAAGGCGCTTCCTAAGAGAGGTATTAGCAGTTAAGTCGATTAAATTGATTGCACTTAGCGACATGGAGCTTGTAACCGCACAAAGTGATGAGAATCCAAACCAATTAGTCATAATAAGAGCAAAAGATTTATTATTGCTTGAAGTACAACGTGCTCAAATGAAGAAGGGTACAATAGTAAATACATTCATAATTGAATGGGTTACTTCTCGCAAATGTTGGCTTGTAATTCTGCAGCAGTTGAAACTCAGTGAATTGAACGTTTGAATTTAGCTTTTTATACGGGTTTGGATGGATTAAAAGGCTCTTGTTTCTGTGTTTAGTGAGATGTGTATGGTGGCGGAAGTCCACTCCTTCAATCAGAGGCTGGTGGTAGGAAATTTAGGTTGTTATTGCAAGGTTCTGTGTGTCACGGTTGCTGATTGTCATAAATTGGGCAAGAAGAAGCTCAATTAGTTTTTCCCTTAATGTTTTAAAGCAGTCTTTTGTAATTTTTATGGTTGGTTGGTTGATTAATTGTGTGTCTCTGTGTATTTGTGTGAATATTTGCTTGTTTGTAAGGCATATCGACCTTTTGTCAACTGTACACGATTGGCCTAGTGAGTAGAGTATTCACCAATAGCCTGGTAGATCGGAGTTCAATCCCAGGTTGAGGAATCCCAAAGACTCAAAAAAATGGTACTTGATGTGGCCATGCTTAACACTCAGTATTTTAAGGTGTAGATCAAGGGTAAAGTGGATTAATTCAGGGAAAGAAGTTGCGCCCTCCCCTGCTCTTCGGTGTAGTAGCTATTGAAAAGGTAACCTTCAGGTTGACCTCGACAACGGTCGCCAAATTTATTTATCCAATCCTTTTAAACAAATACTTCATTATCTCCAAACAGATCTATTAACCCAAAGACAAAACGTAAAAAAGTATTCCGAGTTTATCCGTCTGCATAATTAAGAAATTCATCATTTCTTGCCTGCTTTCAATCAAAATTTCAGAACTTCCTAAAGGAATGCCAGAAAAGAGTATAAACGATACTAAGGGAACCGACTCAGCCTATTTTTTCTCCATCCCACATCCTCTATGTTTTAGTGTCCATCTCGCGGTAAAAAGGATTTCCCTTTCAGAGAGCTTACCTACTTTCTTGGCAATCATTACCAGACGGAGAGTCCCGTTGCATTGTGACCTTTGACCGAAGCGTCAATCAGAGATTCTCAGCACAGAACGTACATGTGAAAAATAAGCGGAACCAGTTACATTAGTGAACGGAAATGTGTGGGTATTATGAAATGATATATGCGATGCCCATGTGAGATACAGACAGAGAGTTTTGTCAGTCTCAGCTTGGGGCTAAAAGAGGGTAGTCAGTCACAGGGAGCGCCAAGAGCAAAAAGTTCTCACAGGGGCATTGAATATAACACAGCGTGGTATGGTCAAGATAAGATGTTATGGGTCAATATATTTGTATGTATTCGTTTCCCTTCGTTTGCCTCCCTGATTCCATCTGTCTCTCACACACCTACAGAGGCTTTGTCCTCTTTCGAGAGGAAAATATATATATATATATATATATATATATATATATATATATATATATATATATGTTTGTGCAAAGAAAGTGTTATGATTCTATCATTCATCATTCTTCCTTCATCACGGCTATATAACAGTCCTTGCTCATACCTAATATGCACTAAGACACTCTTTCTTGTTCAGGTGTCCTGCTGGCAAGATGGAATTAACTTGATTTCAACGGTGGCCAGAAAATAAAAAAAATAAATTGAAAAAGTAAATTCAGTTGAAAAAAAAATCTATCAATTTGTTAATAAAAGCAACCTAACATTCTTTATTTTTAATAATGACTATTTTAAAACTGTATTGAATGAGGGAAATATCAAAAACCACTATTTCCGAATAATTTTCCTATACTTTAGTAAAGGTGATGCTTTATTTTTAATAATGACAACCTTACAGCTCGTATGTAACAGGAAATAACTACTGCTACTTTGAACGCTTAAATACGAATGATTATCGTAAGCTTTAATAAAAGTGACCCAAGTCCTTTATTCTTAATACTAACTCTCTTACAGTCAGTATGTGATAACAATAGATAGTAGTTAAGCTGATATACTGAATTTGATGAAGTTCCTAAGGTCCATTATTGGAATGCCGGAAAAAAGGCATGTCAATGTCTCCTGTTGACAGGTGACACTACATAAATACTGGTAATTATGTTTCAATATTCAAAAACAGAATGTAAAGCATGCAGAGAACAAAGTGAACTGCGCGACACGACTGGAGAAAAGATGAGCTGGATAGAATTAAAAGTTCAACCAGAAGATAAAATCGCTGTAATGGAGACGGAGATAGACTAAGGAGATAATTGAACGGTGAGGAGGATCAAAAGGTCAGACCAAAAATATTTGGAGGATAGACCAGAAAGAAAATCAAAGGCATCCAGCGTAACTCTTAACTCTACCTGATCGTGAAGTTCAAATTTTGGAGATTTTTGAGAATGTACAGTACCTCTTCATTGTCATTAAGCCCAAGTTACTCTGATCCCGAACAGTAGTAGTAGTAGTAGTAGTAGTAGTACCTATTAGGGTCCTATCTATCAGTCAAATAGATCCACTAAAAATTAATCGTATTCAAATGAAAATATAACCTCTTAAGAGACAATTAAGCAAAAAATCAACATTTAGATGATTCATTAACCTCTTGACATTTCATCATCATCATCATGTCGCGTTGTAAGCACGGATCTCCCTGAATCTCTCTTCCCAACTGTCTCAATCGTCCATCACTTCTGGGAGGTCTTCAAGGCAATATCCTCAATCGGCACAGAGCGTGTTATATATAGGTTCTAGCTGGTTGTCCTGCCTTCGTGTCGTCCATGTGAAGAGGTCTACAGGAATATATCGCTTATGAGTTCGTCCTTACTTCTCTAGTAGTGTACCGAATGTTTGATAGGTCTAACTAGTATAGTTTTCGTGATGGGTGGTAGGTGTCCGTATAGCTGCTGTTTTGTGGAGTGTTGCCTCCAGGACTTGTTCAATATTGCTGGCAGCATTCTTGTGTAATTGCCGTCAAGCTTTTTCTTCATATGTTTCGCTAGCGACCATGTAGTGCATCCATATAGCAGTATTGACCCGACCGCTGCTTAGAAAAAACTACGTTTTATTTTATCGGTCAGGCAGAACTTCTCTATGACCAATAAACTATCGATAGCAGTCCATGCCTTTGCTAGTCACATGTTGATATCATTCTCATTTGATGAGACACTGCTTCCGAGGTCCACTTGGCCACTTGTCTACTAGTTTCAAAGGACCACCCTTTAGTGTGGAAATGTAGACTCTTTGATTAAAGCACGAGTATTCCGTCTTGTCTGCGTTGACATGGATGCCTATGCCAACAGCTACTTGTTCCAGACTATGTAGCAGGGTTTTAGCTTGAGTGGGTGTATTTGCCAGAGGCGCTATGTCATCAACGTAGTTTGCGTCCGTTATTAATATCCCCAAAAGAGTTGAAATTCTATTAAAATCAATAAATTAAAATAAACGAACGCCCTGAAACTTGCCGCAATATGTTTTTATTATACCATCTCTTTCGAGAAACGCCGTAATCTCAAATGACTTGGAATTTCAGCATTCCAAGTCTCTAAGATTCTTTTAAAACATTGTTGTTGATCTGCTTCTCCTGATCACCAGACGACCACCATTACTCCCCTTACATAACAGGAATAAATCAAACTTGGTATGGAAATAAATATGTTATTAAGAAAAATTTGACGTGAAACAAATACATTTTTAGGGGTTTTATTTTAGTTTGATCCTTTGAAAGAGTAAGCTTCTCGTCTTTTCACCACCAGTTTTTTTCCAGACTGCCACTTATAAAACCATGCACATCTGATGCTGGTGACCGTGCATGCGCAGTGTGTTCCGCTTAGCTGCCTGGAACGTTCTATTCTTGATTTAACATGCCACGAGACATTAACGAAACCTGAAATCGTGTGCTGTAAGGTTATAAACATGAGGTTCTACACTAAAGAACATTAAATTCACCAGCTGTCAAGAGCATAAAAATTAGGTCCTTGGCACCTTATATTTTTTTCCTGTCAAGAATATTTTCTTATATTCTTTTACTCTTTTCCTCATGTCCATACGTTCCAAACATCTAATTTTATTTTATCATATGCTTGTTTGTGTGTAAATAATACTACGGAAGGTTACGTTTTTGCTCACCAGCATGTATACTTGTGATACTACCAGATCTTAAGGATTGTTATAGCATGAAGAGGTCTTCTTTGGAAGAGTAACAAATAACAAGAAATACTTTCATTTAAAAAAAATTCTCGTTGAAATATTTTGAAAGATGTTAAAATTTTCGTCAAAACATAAGAAATTCTGTGTAAGTTTAAATGTGTCGAGAATATTCAATATCGTCAGACTAATATATTGTAAATTATTGTCAGTTAAAAGTTCGATACATTTAAAAAGTAATTACCGCATATTTTGCGTAAGGTATTTTAAAAATCGATTCGAAATTACATACTAGATTTAATCGAGGAAAGTATTTGTAATTAACATAGTTTTGTCACTGGTAAATCAACATTATATAATATTTTGGAAATGGAAAATTGGATGGAATGGGATGATGTGGATATTATATATTTGGATTTTTGTAGACATTTGATCGGGTAACTAATTATCATTTAGAAGTGAAAATAAAAAATAAAAAACTTAGAAAAAATGGTAAATATTGTAAGACATTTCTTGATTAGTATTTCTACGAAAGTTAAAAAGTAGAAACAAATATTTTGAAACTCAGAATATACCCAGTAGTGTTCCTGAAGGATCAACAGTGGGGTCTTCACTGTTTTTAATATTCACAAATGATTTACCAAATGAGAGATTCATCTGACTTTCCATCTAGTCAGATTTGACACAAGGTCATTTTATAGTGAGGGGCCACGAACGAATCAAGACTCATGTATGGTAATCACAAAAGATTCCTCTCCTCGGCATTTTCCTTTAAGAGCTCCCCAGGTACGAAGCAATGAACTCAACCCTGCTTAACAGATAATGCTTGGGTAGAAGACCCCCTCTGGCTATGTGATCAACTTTAAACCACCCACACTTAACAAACTGTCTTTTTGACTCAGGCTAGTAGTGAAAAAAAACCACATGTTTAGCTTATTTGTAAACATGGTTTTTTTTTTTGAGTTGCCGTGATGAATGAATAATGGACCATATTGAAGGAATAGGCATGACACTTCTTATTAAAAAAAAATATGTCTTCCTTCACTACTCTCGTAAGGGTATCGAAAGTTTAGTTGTGTGAGAGAGAAAGACGGAGATAGGGAGACGAAAATACACGGAGGGCTTGAAGGACTTAGAAACATGGAAACTGCCTTATTGACCCCTATATTCTTCCTATCTGCACCGAACCACATTCAGAGCTTTGTTTAAGATTTCTTTTACTTTTTGACGAAACGTACTCAACCGGAGGCCGTTGTGGGCCATTGCGCAACAGGGTGCCTGCTGGCAACTCTTCGTGACTGACCAAATCTTTTCTGGCTGCGAGACTAATACTCTCCATCACTCTGTGGTTACCTGTGTTGATATAATTTCATAATGCCTACGGATAATTTCATAATGCCTCCGGTTCCCCAGGCGAGCTACTTATACCTACACATCGCTGCCTTCCTTCCTTTCTAGTTATTTTGAGCGCATAAAATAATTCATAAAAACAAATGAAATCCTTCTAATAACATTTATTTAGGCGAACAGATTTCTTTCCTTTACTCCACGTTTTTCGGAGACTATGTTTTAGTTTCCATTTAACTGCTAAATTTTGACTGATAATACTTTTTCTTTTTATTAAAAAATAAGGGAAATTTTATAATAGATCACCAGGCGCAAAAGATAAAAAAGTCCCTCTAATTTCTGAGCGAACTTGCATGTGCACGTGTGCATACGCGTATGTGTACTGAGCGATTAGCATCAAAGATTCTTGCAGCGACTTAAAACGGCTCAGATAGAAAATTTTTGGTTTTTGTTGAATGGTCAATTGTCAAGTATCAACTGTAAAAACCAGCAAAAGCATAGAGATTTAATGGACTGTGTTTGTAAAAATTTAACCGGGCCATTAGCCTAATGAGTAGAGCGTTCGCCAATGGCCCGGGAGACCAGGGTTCAATCCAGGTCAAGTCATACCAAAGATTCAAAAAATGGTACTTGAAACTGCCTTGCTTAACACTCATCATTATAAGATAAGGACCAAGGCTAAAGTGGAGCAATCCTCGGTGTGGTAGCTATTGAAAAAGAAGCCTTCGGGTTACCCTCTACTAAAGTCGCCAACTTTACTTTTTACTTTTAGATGCTAAAATTCTTCTCATGTGTTAAATCATGTATATAGTAAATTTAATGACATAGAACTGTCATTACTCTATCTATCTATCTATTTTAAAAGTAAGATAAACGACGATGATCTAACAAGACGAAACTTGTGTAGTTGGCTTGATAAGCAACCATGCTTTTTAGAATTGGCGAATATCAATCCGAATTCCTGCTGAAGTAGCTGTTTTTCTCGTTGAATTAATTGTATTGCAAACGACATCATTCTATCCCTTAGAATAGATCATTTCAGAAATTACTCTCTGTTTCAGATATCTTGTAACGCATTACAGAGTATTGCATGACACAGGGAATGAGCAAATACACCCTCATTACCTCGAGAAATGCCACAAATTCTTAGTATATAACACAGATGATCTAAGAAGATATATATATATATATATATATATATATATACATTTATCCTGTCAGATCATCTATGTAATTTGTAATGATATATATATATATATATATATATATATATATATATATATATATATATATATGTGTGTGTGTGTGCGTGTGTGTGTGTGTGTGTGTGCGCGCGCTCGCGAATAAAATCATTTATTTTAAAATGTTCAGCAATACACCATAAAAGAGTAACAATTGTTCAGGTTTTACTCGCTTTTGTGTAGACAAGTCTTTTCTGCGTCACTTCCGACCGACTGGCTCCTTTGCACTGTCCCCAGAAGCGGGTCCTTTACAGTACTTACTATTAACAGTCCCTTTTTTAGAAGGAAGATGTCACTTAAACTTCTGTCTAACTTCCTTAAACGTAGCGGTTCTCGCCAATAAGTGGAAAGGAATAATTTGCGTACGTAAATATATATATATATGTGTGTGTGTGTGTGTGTATGTGTATACATATGTGTGTGTGTGTACATATGCGTGTTTGTGTGCCTGTGTGTGTGTGTGTGTGTGTATGCACGTCTTTGTGTGAGTGTATGTTATAGCAGGTTAACAATGAAAAGTAACAATGTTAAAACACATATGTAAAAAAGTCAGTTTATACTCTGGTTTTATTGGCTTGAGACAAGAAAATAAACCTCTTTAAATTCTATAATAAGTTATACTAATCTAAAACAACTTTGTGGACATTCATCCGAATCTTGAATCTTTTGAACTATGTTTAAACACATTCTATCTGGGGCTAGCGTCCCTCGGCCTGTAAATAAGAAAAACATTTTAGAATTCTTTCTTGCTTATTCTTTTATACCAAAAATGCATATATATATATATATATATATATATATATATATATATATATATATATAAATGAATAAGTTTACAAAGAGATTTTTAAATACAAATTCTTTATTTCATTCTTATGTTAGATAGTCATTTACATGTTCATGCAGCATCACAACGACACAACAATAAAGACAGATGCATGTAGGATAACGCAGGAAGAAACGACAGGAAGACTTCTTTAGAAAAATATTTACCTCTCACTTTATTTGTAATGTTCGAAAGGGTTGCATGTGAGAGGGTGTTGGAGACCGAACATAAACTTCATATTTTGACCCCACTGTTATGACCGTCACGTTGTGCCTTTCTTGTTCTCTTGATGTTCAACCGGAGGCCTAGGGCTCACTCTATCGGGGTTTTCCGAGAGCCCCCTCGGTCGGGTGTGGCCTTCCCTACCACATCGGGTCTCTAACTCTCTGGAATTCTGCTGGCAACTGCTTTGGCACCCAACTCAACTCAATTATATAATAATTCAACGCCCACACGATCGCCCACTGGATCTTTGGAATCGAATGTTTAATCGTCATCAAGTGGAAATAACTGTCATGTAGTTCAGAGGTTACTCTCTTCCGGTGCATCACTGTAGTGGCACAATGGGACCTTCACCTTGTCCCATATTATAAGCCTTAATCCGCCCACGCGATCTCTTTCGATTACTGGTCATTGGAATGTGTCACTTCCTTCCGGTGTATCCCCTTGGAATAGCATTTTTGGGCCGGGTCAAGGGTCAAAATATAACACTTACGTATGTGTATATTTCCAGATTATTGCTTTCGTTCAAGAAGATTTAGTAATTTATTAGGTATTTTGCTTACATTGGCACAAGGCTACCGGAAAGAGGCACGCAGTAAGACTCGAATCTACTTTTGTAGGTTTTTATTCGAATTACAAACCTACACAAGTTAATTCAGGTGTCATTGGGCACCCCATTCATGTGGCCAAGTACCACACTCAAGAAAAAAACCTAGTAAGTTACTAATTCTTCTCTGACGAAAGCAACTAGCTGGAAACATGCACGTATGTAAGAACGAAAGAAATAATTCTTAAAAAGATATGAATATCTTACTGGACCAGTTCATTCCGAAATATTACTTTTTTCCCACTTTGAACCGACAAAAAAGAAAAAAAATGACATTTATATATACATATATATATATATAAGTACGAGAAAGCACAAGATCTTTGGAGGAGGATGAAAGTTTAGTATGTACATTCATAAATAAAAAGTACTTAATATCATTGATAGTGCTTGGATATTTAAGTTAAGATAGCGTATACATAGAGTCAACGAGGCTTAGTAACAGTCAGTTTTTCGTTAATGCGTTCGTCAGATCAATACTTGTTCTGATGAACGCATACGCGTGAAGCTAACCATTACCATGCGCCGTTAACTCTATGTCTACTCTTTCCTAACACACACACACACACACATATATATATATATATATATATATATATATATATATATATATATATATATATATATTAATTCTTATGTTATTAATAAGGACTTGTAGTGGTATTGATCGAGGAAATTTTTTCCATCCATGCTTTTGTCTACGTGATTTTGAGTATCAGAATATATGTTTACTCTGAGAAACGTTTATCATTGCATGAGATCAACACATGATCGATTTAGAGTAAAAACTTTTATACACACACACACGCACCCACACACATACAAATCCTCTCTCTCTCTCTCTCTCTCACACACACACACACACACATATATATATATATATATAAAGTGTAATAAAAATATGCACTTTGAACAGCTCGGCAAACATTGCGGTACTGTATCAGGTTGTTGTCAGTGAATAAATGCATGTACAAATATATCGAAAGAAAAAAAAATCTTGAACAAGTGAACGTCTTAGTCAAGTAAACATCCGTGTACAATTACGCGTCAACAGGCGGGAAATGACGTATCACGTGCATGGACACCATTCCTTTTATTGAACAGACGTGTTTGTGAAGCTTAACACATTCACAAATTCAGCTGATAAATATCATGCTTGTAAAACGTAGATATGTTTTGCGGTATATTAGACTGTATGATCGACTATAAGAGGCGTTAGTCGTGTAATGGTTACCGTCATAGGAAATGGACGCGTCAACCTGTGTTCAAATCCTAGGAGTGACTGTTTGCATTTCATATAGCACTAATAAACTTGGAAAAAGTATGAATTCAAATATTCTGTAGGTAAATAGCGGGCCGGTCTCGGAGAAGGAAAACTGTTAAACTCCACTTAAAAATTGCTCTTGTGTTTCATTGTGCTCGTGAGTAAATCATTTGATTTTCATCTGAATGTACTAAGATGAATCAAAAGTTTTGCAACTGATATATATGCTTTTATTAGTGGCTGTCCAGAAAAAAATGATGGCGAAAAGACGAAAAATTTACTCTTTAAAAGGATCCACCAGCCAGCAAAAATGTACTTTGTTCGCATTATTGATTTTTTAATACGAGTTTGGTTTATTTGTTTCATGTAAGGGAAACTATGGCTGTATTTTGGTCGGGATCAACAGATTAGCAATAAAAGATACATTGAACAAAACCTCTCTTGTTCTTTTACTTAACAGACCTGTGGAAGTCCTCGTGGCAATGTGGCTAAAGTACTGCACTGTATCCAAGAAGAAAATGAGTTCGAACTCCCTACGTTCATTTTCGGACTATTACTCTTAGGAAAAGTACAGAACCGCCTAATTTTCCCTGCAATAGGTTAAATAGTATCATTAAGGCTGTTCTACAAAGATGGCTTTGGCATTAGATAATCTGCGGATGGTGATATGCTATTAAGGAAATCGATACCTAACTGTCTGTTGGAATTTTGGAATGCTCAAGTTCCAAGTCATTTGAGAAGACATAATTTTCTTGGAGGACGAGGAAGTGAATGGAAAAAATAAATTGCAATAGTTTGGTCGGTGTTAGTTTGCGGTGTATATAACACATAATTCAAACAGTTCAAACCCGCGGAAGATACCCACTGTGATGGGTAGTATCACTGTATTTTGTGCTCTGACATGTGGTCCATTTCTTTGCTCCATGCATGATTTGAAATTCACCCTGATGAATGTGCGAATGATTCTAATTTGCTACGAGTTGTAACTAGGCCATAACCCCACAGAAACAAATAAAAACATTTGTTGTATGGAAGTTGATTGTCTAGTTGATAACAGTAAGTATCCAAATTGTTCCTGAAATTTCGTTCGGATTGAAATTACCTCGACTATGAGGTAAGATTAAGTAGGTTGATTCCAAATCCGTAATCCAAACCATTGAGGCAAATACAGCGTGTAGCATTCAGGGATTATCTGTTGGTTTCGGGACCTCGCAGTCCAATGCAGTTCATCAAAGCATTTGGGGCTGCTAAATTGTGTCTCATGTTACCAAAATATTGCAAAACTTAAGACTCAGTCTACTTGTAAGAAGTCAGGTCACTATTTTTTGTGTACTGTTTATATTCTGAGCAGCGCTACTAAGACTACTTCAAACGAAAACGGGGAAACTCTGTTTAGATTAAGTAACACAGGGTCCAGCAGAATGACATCTCGCATTCCAAATTGCAACCAATAAGTAATTATAGCGGTGAGCTTATGGGATGTATGTCTTTGTGCAACAGCATTAGCAATGCCATTTCATTTGTCATCATGCCGTAGATTTGTAAACATCGTTCGTTTGTGATAGAAACTTATTCAAATAATGGCGACTCTATCATTACGACGCAGCGGGTCTTCTCATGGTCAACTATCTCATAAGATCTATCCCCTTGTGATTATCTCCCCCGGAGATCTTTAAAGGAACAAATCTTTTAATCTTCGGCCAAAGATTACTAAGGAACCGAAAGATTTTATTAGTCGCAAATCGCAGCAATACCGAAGTCAATTCGTGGATGACCACGCTCGAACACCAGGCTTAAGCTTCAGGGGTGTATAGCTCGTAAGATCAAGCATTCGGATGATATAATCTTCAAAACAAAATAATGATAATACTGAAAGAAAATCGATATAGTAGATATGTGTCTCTGTCGCTTAGTAGACAGGACTTGACACAAGGTCTTTTTTTTTAAATGGGGGTTTAGAGAAGGCGAGGTCGGGAACAAGCCGATACCAGTGACTTATGCTTGTTGTCAGCTCAGTGAAGTGTTTGTCAGATGAGTCTGCTGGACGTGGACTCACTCGAGTTCGGTATATGTGCTTGCCATAGCTAAAACTAGACCAAATTGATCTACTACAATGCTTTTTTAGTTGATACCCCATCAGGCACGAATGCTAGACGGTCAAGTTTAAAAGCCAGGTAAGCATCTTTCTTATATTAAGTGAATTTCTAATGAGATGTATGTTGTTTCTTTATTTATGCTCCAAACCTGAAAAATCCTTCAGCCAAAACCTGTAACATATTTCATCGTCACCATCGTTCGTCAAATTTTTTCTGCAGTGTTACCGAGCTCCTCCTTCGTAGACAGGACTTAATTTTTAAATGGAATATAACTGTTTTGAATCCAGAGTTCTCCCCTTAGATCATTTGTTGTATTGATATCAATCAACCTAGCCTTTCCTTTTTTTTCCTACAACTTGAAGGGGGAGAGAGGGATTCATGCCTTTTCTAAGGATTTCAAGTCTGCCCAGCGAGTCAATTTTTGCAATGATTACTGTTATGCGCTAGTAGTTTGTTTTATAACAGATTTTTCCTTTCCTTGTGTTACATAATGAGCTTTGGCCGACCCATGGGTTAGAGATTTCTTAAGCAGGTTGTGCACCTGTATAACCAAGGGGACAGAAGAAACGAATCACGTGAATTGGGAACAGGAAGAAAACGCGTGGCCGTTGAAAATATTATATAAGATACAGTTTTAACCCCCACAAGAGAGGCGGTCAGCCAGAAGAAGAGGACAGTCAGAGCATAAGCCACCTTGATGATAGACATCAAGTCAGAAGCACGAAGAAGAAAAGTACTCTGAATATAGATTCGCGAAGTGATTTAAGAAGATATGGTGACAACCACTGTAGTCTTGTGTCCGTTTCTCAGTCTGCCTGTCTGTCACTCTCTCCCAGCTAATTTAGACCCTTTCGTAAATAAGCAAGAAGTATATTTTTTATAAAGAGGTATTGTTATCTGAGAGCCTATTCTTGACTACAATTCGGTTTCTTTATTTAATAGCATATCAACCTTCGTAAGTTATTTAATGCCAAAAGACACTCTTGTAGAGTAGTGATATTATTTAACCCATAGCAGGGAGGATGAGGGCGTTCGTACTAGTCTGAAAGTGAATGTAATAGCATGACTGAAGTTTGAATTCGCTTACTACAATCCTGCAGTCCAGCTCTGTAACCATTACACCAAGAAGACACTCCTACAAATTGTCAATTGGTGTCGGAGAGAAGAGATGGATTCATGCCTTTCCCAAGAGTATTGATATGTTGGAAAAGGCTAATCTTGTTCAGAATTTTAACTTAGCATATTGTGTTCAGTTTTCTGTGACGATAACCATTATGTTACGTGAAGCTTCTAGTTCCACAATAAGTATTTTATATTTCCACGTTGTTGTCAGTGATGCAAAAGGAAATATAAAAACATGATCGTTCCGTTGTTGCATGTCTGCTTCGCTTTAAATATGCCTGTCTAAATTGGTTTTCGTTTCCATTTAAGGAATTTAATTTGGATGACACTAAACGAAGCTAATATGTGCGTGTTTAAATGCTGTCTGGAAGCTGAATGTAGTTCAAGGGATTTGTGAAAAGATAGACGTTGTCTTTTAATGGTTATTTAGAATCAATAAGTAAAGAGCAAATATACTCAGTGTAAAGGGACACGTTTTTACATATAGGTGTCTATGTGTTCGTGCATGAGACTGATAGAGAGCAGAGAAAGATAACAAATTATAAGGAAGTGAATAGAGAGTGATTTAGAGAAATAAAGAACCAGAAAAGCTGACAGAATCCCTTACAATTTCGGATGAGAATATCCCAATTCTTTTCTTGCCACCGATCCTTTGCAGCCGTTTAGGATGTCAACTGCAAAAGATAAAAACAGTCCGTCAACGCTGTTCGACCATGTCCCAGTTAGTACGGGAATAGTAACCTCTCTATTAAATATTTCTACAACACCAACCCACTCTGAAGAATCCTGGATCATCTTTCCACTATATCGGCCAACTTTTTAATATGTGCCTTCATCCAAAAGAGGTGTCAGAATTGCACGACTAAGCAGTTTGTTGTTAGCGAGGTTTTCCGATTTTACAACGATTAAACGGTTCCAGCTTGAATGAGTTCCCGTTTTATTCTGAGAAGATGCTCATATAGTCGGTCAATACTAGTCTATACTTTACTATGCGCATGTTTTTATCGCTTTCAGTTGATGAAATATTGCTACCGAGGTATACGAACTGGTGTACAAATTTTACAGGCTTTCTATTCAGTGGTAAGATGGCACCATCTTGATTGGCAGTAAAATATCAAACTTTGACAATAAATCTTATTTATTTGTTCTTATTTTTTATACTTACTTATTATAATGTTCTAAGTTGATTTTATCGAATTCTCAAAAGGTTTTCAACAAAATTTACGATAAAAAATTCAAAAAAGCAAAAACAGAAATTAGACCACTGCTAAATTAGTAAAATGTAAAGGATAATGTTTTTAAGAAGATTTGGACTTTTGAGATGTCTGCTTATTTTCAACCACTATTTTAAAAATTGTATCGAGCAAACAATTGCTTATATATATTAAACAAAACAATAGAATAACAGCTGGCTATCGAAGACAGTTATTTAGTAATACCTTCTTTTTAAAATCATTAAGCAAGTTAGGTATTTTGTGCCTGTGATACACGCCATTTGTTCGTATATATATAAAAAAAAAAACATTGCACGATGGTACTCCATATTAATGATTTAACACGTATTCTGTGTTAGATCGGATGAAGAAACCCATACAAAGACTAGTATTTATTTATATTATCCAAAAATGTTTTGGCACTATTCTAAAAATATATTTCAGCTGCGAAAATAAATATGACATAAGTTGAGGTAACCATGAACCGAGTCTCCTTACGGTTGATGATAGATCTAAGCAGTTTATGTGTATTTTTATAGTAAGTATGATAGTGTACTTTGTATAACCTATTTTGCTGCATCATTTTACTTATTTTCTTCCAGCTTCCGAAATCTGTTTGGCTCAATAAAGAGAATTTTTTTCAGACCCAAGTGACACTGGGTAATAAAAATTTTACGACTGGGATAAAACGCGTGTGTTTGAGACAGCATCAGGTATAATGTTTCTGAAATCGTGCTCAGAATATTTCAAGGATATCAAAATTTTGCGCAAAGCACAATATATGCCTCATAGTGGGTTAAATTGACTATTTTGCGGATATATGGATCGAAAATTGCAAATTTGTCAAAAAATTTATTTGTGAGTTCTAAATAGCCTGATATTGGAAAGAATTCAATATTTCTTTAACATTTGGCGCATAAGGAAAAGCGCAAAAATAATCAAAATATGACATCTAAAACTAAACTTTGCAGGAATAGTATATGGCTGTATTAAAGTAAATGCAATGAATACATAAAGTTTACCTTGTATTTTTGCTTTCAACAATAGAATTTGTATATGCCCTGTTCCTGATATTGATACGTGCCGTAATACCTAAAGGGCTATATTGCGAGATCGTATAGTGCAAGTTCAAACTCCAGCCCGCTATAATGTTCGCTTTCAGACTAATACCATTTGGAAAGGTACACACCCACTGATCCTCCTATCTATTAGTTAAATAGTAAAACTATTATTCTTCTTTGGCGTAAAATAACACGAGAAGGTTGATATGTGATTCAAAACAAAGATTGATTTTGATACAGGATATCAACTTTGGATACAAATAGTAAGGAATCTAAAGGAAATCTTCATTATGGATTTTTTTCCAAAGGGCCGAGGCAGAACGTGTTTTAAATATGTATATGAGTAGAATGTTCCACTTCAAGGCATTTTTGAGAGTTTTTACCATTAAAATCTTGTTAAAAAAGTAAAATTATATAAAAATCAATTATGTATGTATTCCTACACCTTTGCAGAAGTCACTACTCTAACGTGCAGAATAAACAAAAAGAACAACACTTACATGTTCAACAGCACCAGCTGGCAGAATCAAGTCAGTGTATACACACACTAATATAACATTTCACTGGGCTAGCAACCAATCACCGTCCAGAGAATGGACTTTGCCGCTTTAGAGCAATGGGATATCCTAATGTTCATATAATCTCGTCTCAAGTCGTAACATTGCTTTTTATGCAAACGAGTATTTGCTCACTGTTAACGCGCATTACGAACGAATTCCAACAACCTTCTAGTCCAAAAAATTAGGACGTTACAGGTATCCCTAGGGTTGTTTTTTTTTTTAAATTAGCATATCCCTTTGTTAAAAAAATAATTTTAAAGATTACACCACAATTTCGATGATAAACTTAAGCGTATACATTTTTACATTTCTTTTTCGATAAAACTGTCAAAAATTCAAAATCAAGCATATGAAAGTGTCCAATTAAACTAAGAATTTTCAAAAATTGTCAATGTTTGGCTCAAGGCCCACTGTGGTCGAAAAAGTATTGTTTTACCTTTTAAACCAAATTTTACTTTATGAGGAACTTTGTGACCTGCTCAAGATTGTTCTATATTTCAATAAGTGAATTTACAACCTGACATGGAAAAGTGACGTAAACTTGACAGGAGACATTATCATAGCAAATGAGGTCTGGTTTGTTTGAATTTAGCCTTTGACATGAAAACGAGACAAAAACTTCAAAGAAGTCATTTTGCTTTTATCAGTAGTCGGGAAGCCCAACGCAAAAGCGACATCAAACGTAATTTAAAGAAATATTTTAATTGTTCTTATATTTAAGAAAAATTAGTTTAACAACGTTTTCCTTTTGGCTGCCGAAGAAAGAGACCAGAACAAGAATGTCTTTCTTTACGGAGGAGCGTATCACCTCAGAAGAAGACTGGTTAATGTACCGCTCGAACCGTTACCTGTACATTTAAAAAGGGTTCAACTGCTTGAATAATTATTTGAATCTATTTTATAACGATATTTTTCGAGAAAAATGTATTGTGTGCGATATATACGACCTCTGAAGAGTAAACATTAAATTCGATGTATGCATTTACGAAATCCTTGCTGACTGGTGATGGGGAAACAGACGGATTTATGCATATCTCCCAATCATCAGTGCGATGTTAAACGCAAGCAGCATCGTCCGAAACTTGAACACGGATCACAGATTCTACTTCAGATGAAGATAACTGATACGCTAAGAATATTTTTGATGCATTTACCAACCCGCTCCTAACGATGATAGGATTGTAAATCATCATCATCATCATCATGTCATGCCGCCAGCACGGATATCCTTGACCATCTCTCGCCACTTCTCCCTATCATTCATCGCCTCCGGCAGGTCTTCTGGGTTACATCCTGAGTCCTCACATAGCTGCTGTATGTAAGTTCGGGCTGGTCGTCCTGCTTTTGCTTGGCCATATGTGGGGGTCCATATGCGAGGAACCCAGGAAGGAAGCCTTCGGGACAAAAGGTGGTAAATTATTCGAGACTCGTCTGCATCCCCTTTTAGAATGGCGCGTGCAAAAAAAAAAAAAAGAAAAAAAAAAAGAAAAACAAATCAAACTTTCCATTTTCTCTATCAATCTATAATACACTCCTCTTTATTTTTCTTTGTCATTTACACTATAGATGCAGGAGCTACCTGGGCAATGACTCTCCCAAAAAACTATGGTAAAACACTAATACTTATAAAATGTTCTTGTATCCACGTCAAATTTCAGCCTTGAAAGTGGTAACTACGAGAAGAGTATATTTTATGGATCCAACTGATTCGTTTGCTTTTCTTTGTTTAATGGCATATCAACCTTCCTGAGTTGTTTATTGCAAAAACAATCCTTATAGAAGAACAGCAGGGTTACTATCTAATACATTTTTGGGGGAGATACCTATCACAAAAGTATTTGTGCAAAAGAGAACGTAATAGCACGGTGGGTTTTCAAAGGTTCTTTTCATGCTCTTTTGCCATTATGTCAAAGGGACACCCCCATAATTAAAATGTATTCCCTTACACACACACACACACACGCACACACACACACACACACACATATATATATATATATATATATATATATATATATAACAATAATATCCAGCCAGCGTCCGAAGACAGTAGGTGTGGATTATTCGTGTATATGAGGAATTTCATATAAATCTATGGGAGTGCTCAAACCTGGTTAAATTGTCATTATAAATTTATTTCGGTGAAGAATATCATTATATTCTCCGTCTCATCTGATGACTCCACATATTTAATTTGAGGCTAAAAAAAAAGCAAATATGGATTACAGTGTATATATGTGTAGTGAAAAAAAAGAGAGAAAAGACATATACATTTAAAATCTCAGGCAAAAGCAAAGGGGGTTAAAGCAATAAAGTATTATAAAAATTAGGAAACCAGAAAAAAGAGTGCTCCTTTAAATTAACCCATCCTAATTTGTGCATATGCTTGATTTTTCGTAGCAGGTGGAATTTTATGAATAACGTAAGCTTTTAAAGTAAACGATTACCGATTCGTTTACTTCTTATACGTATGTTAACCCCCTCAGCTAATGTGGACTTATACTTCCTCCTAAAAAAACACAAAACTTTCGGCAGCCACCTGGTGCCTTTAATTATCCCCATCCCAAATGATCAAAGAGAATTTACTACTCCAGAAATTAAAAACCTAAATTTTGAATGAATTTCTAAATTTCCAAGAATCTCCTCCTCTACATAAATCTCACCGTCATATAATACGAGTAACTACTAAAATAAATGTCAATATTTCCAATAAAAATCATCTACCATCAATATTCTTGCTATTGTCAAGGGTAGGAGCCTCAGTGGCCTCCAGTCAACATAATCTAAATTTACTTTTATGGCTACATTTAAACACAAGCTTGTTACGCCCATTTAACAGTAGTCTGTGATTTTAAAAATTAATTATACTTATTTTTTCAACGATAAGCTAGTTACATCTACTATTGAAGCTATTGACGGCTGAAGACTGACTATTTTCCACTTTATTTGTGAGGTTAGTCCCTGATCCTTAAGGTTCCAAAAATATTTAGATCGAGTAGTTTGGTTTCTATGTTGCGGATTCGAGAAAGAATGCCTGTTGTTATACAGCCTTTGTTTCCAATTCCCAGCGGAGATACCTATAAAAACCCTCTCACCATCATTATTATGTTCCATGGGGGGAATGTAACTTAACTACATTTGCATGTGGAGGTCTAGTTCTAGATCTTTGGAAAGGGCTTGGTCATTCTTTCGAAGAAATTACTTCCAGATCCACTTTGAGTTGTAATGTTAACAGCGATTACGAAGTGTTTAAAGATTTAAAAATATTGTTAGGCAATTTTGAATTCAAACCAGCTTTAATCTGTCAAAAAATGACCTTGCATCACATCCTACCTGTGGCGAAGGGTTTGAGTAAATACATACCATATTTATAAACTCGACGCCAAACCGATTACCGTTCTCTAGAGGACAGTTAAGTGAACTCTTTCCAATTATTAATATAGATCGATAGAGAGATAAATAGAATTAGAGAAAGAGATAGATAGATAGATAGATAGATAGAGAGAGAGAGAGAGAGAGAGAGAGTGTGTGTGTGTATGTGTGTGTGTGTGTAAGATGAACAGACAGAACGGAAAAGAGAGATAAAGGGGTAGATATGAGATAGAGATAGAGAGAGAAAAGCAGGTTCCGTCTTCAATGATATTGATTCCCGTTGGTAAGAAATTACCGATTCCCTGTGTACCTTGGACTGGTCGAAATTCGTGCGCCAAACATTTCACTGTCCGTAGTAAGTTCAATTTATCAGACAATAATTCAGACATAAAGCCTGAAGACCACCCTGCATTTCTGGACTGAACTCTTATTATTTATCCAATTCTCGAACAAATTGCAACCTCAGAGAAAGATTCACGACTGACTGTTTATTTGACTCTGCTCAGGTCTCTATTTAGCCATGTCAACACACTTAACTAGACACGCAAGGGCAGCTCTTTGAGCATCTCTTTGTCCGTTACAGTTCTGATGGTCATAAAGACTTTGACGGTTGGAGGCAATGGTTAGCAAAGTAGACTCACTGACAATTACCTTCGTTTACTTTTAACATTATACAAAAATGACCACCAGAAGAGACAAAGTTTGGTGTGTCAGTAAAAAAAAAAACATATATGTACATTAGGGTAGGTTGATTTTTCACTTTTTTTTAAATATCAAAAAGAATAATGCACTGAAAGTTGCGTATATACCTATTAAATGCTCATAACAAAAATTAGATCTAAATCTTCAACGGTCTTTTGCTAATTTGGCATGAAAGATTTTGAATAAACACGTACTGAAAAGTCCTCGATTTTGCCAGATTTGGCCTAAATATTGATGTAAAAACCTAACAATTTCAGTATTTAGATTAGGAAATCTTATTTTATTTTATGGAAATATAATAGATAAATTATAGCAAAACTTCAAATTGAAAACTGAACCCCTACCCCACCCTGCTTTACCTGTGTAGAATCTAAAATGCTATTATTCAAGCAGTAATATTCGAATATACTGAAAAAAAAACTTTTTCCTGATATGAATTAAAATACAACAAACAAACAAATATGGAAAAACAAATAATTGTTTAATAATTTTAAATATATAGAATCAAATAGTTCCATATATGAGCCCTTAGATGAAAATGCTGGTTTCAATTGTTGGCACAAAACTTTTGCAAGTATGTGCTGGTGCCTTGCTTAAAAGCCGTACACGGAATTAGAAGCCTCCGTTACTAACTTAACTGCCCGTTCCACACCTTGGGAATGTGAAGGGAAATCTGGCAAGTTAATCTTTTCACCAGTTAACAATGAATTCTGTAATTCATCGTCAGAAAAGTCTAGAGTGAGTGGTGGCTCACAGACTCCATTTACTGACAAACCAATTAAATCAGTCGAGTGCACAGCTTTAAAGTTGATCATTAGGATCTTTTAAAATCTTTTCTTGACTGGCTTCCCTCTTCTGAAAGAATGTAAAAATAATTTGAATTTAATTTTTAAATGCAATTTGTTCTGCTTTAATAATATTTTGTGAAATCAGATGTAATCTTTAAAATGTTTCAATAAATTGGCACAAGTACTTCAACCAGTTTTGTATGAATAAATATAAACGTACCTAATGGCCAAAATTCTTTTTATACCCTCTTCTCTCACTTCAGGTTCATCAAATTTCACCATTGAAAATAAAACATTCTCCAGAAGTAATGCCAAGGCATTATACTGGAGGTTTTTTAATGTAATCCTTTGAACCTCAATTGGTTTCTTTCGTATCCTGTCAATCATATTGTAAATATAAATTTGCTGGTGATGGAACTTGTTACTTTTTTATATCAAACCAACAAATAGCATAAACATTCATAATCAAATTTACCAAACTACATAGTTTGGTCGAAAGATTCTGTGGATATGCCCCACGAGTCCATAGGCACATGAGCCTGATGGCCAAAGTTAACCACCTTGTCTGGTTTAATGGACCAATTTTCCATGATGCAAATCTAGGGTCCACCTTACCTCTAGAAATACCAACTGTATATTCATAGAGTAGACTTTGGTCACTACTAAGGCTATCCATATCTTTCATTCCAAAATGAAACTCCAGGGGATTCTCAACAGCTGAAAAAGTTTTTTTGGGTAAATTATGGCAACCATTTGCACATAATTTACCCAATGGACCATTGAATGTAGTGGGGCTTTTTGTGGTGCCATCTAAATGTTTGAATAGAGCTTTAAATGGAAGTTCATTTTGATGTAAGGAGCAACCAATTGTGTGAAGATTTATTTTTTTTTTTCTAAGTGTAAACAGTCCACCTTCACAGCCTGTATTTGCATTCGTGTTGTCAACAAGGACAGCCTTAATAGTGTACCAGTCGTACCAATATCAGGAAGAACCCTGTGAGTCAAATATATACTCTCATTTGGTGTCTCCTTTGTAATTGTCAAGTGGCATTAGGTCCTTTGGCTTTTTTCAGAATTTTACTTCCATTTTCCTCCACTGATTCCTTGTAGTGTAGTGTGTCTTTTTCCTCCCATCAACTCCTATACAAAGAAGATTCTCCACATTTTCATTCTGCTTTTCATAGGCATTTTTTTTCACTTCAGCCTTTGCTCTATTTTACATTTATCCATATAGATATTCTTTATATCTATATAAGGGATAAAAAAAGCCAATAGCCCTTAAATCCAAGAGCAAGGCATGGGCAAGGCTGGCTCCAAGATTAGAAAATATATAACCCCTAACTCAAGAGCATACCTTGGAATTTTTGTGAGGTTATAAAGCACTTGGAGAGGACTATCTAGCTGTTTATAATCTTCTGTTTCATCACTTGGAGAAGATGAGTAAGAATGGAAAGAATCACCCTGAAAATATAATGTTAAAGCTATTGGTGGGGATATTTTCATACTTTTTTGTTGGCTTTCTTGTAAGAGGACAAGTGCAGATGATGTTCTTAGTCTGGCAATTTTCTTTGGTGCATTTGACATTAATACTGTCACAACTTAAAATTGGCAGGTTGCACGAACATGATGATATATCAAAAAATGCATCCAACTTTTCCTTCCAGAATTTTGTTTGGGCAGCAGGTAGATGTTTCCTATTTATTTGCTTTGCCTTCTGAAAGCATAGAATTTTCACCTTGTTGACAACACTAATTTCCTTTAACAAAGGCAAACGAGGGTTGACAGCCTTCCAAATATCTATCACGTCCTTTGCTATTAATTTAGAAATACCTAAACAACAAAAGTGAGGATAATTGTTCATTAAAAAATAGCAGTATTGAATTATTTGTTGACAAGTTCATGGCTCCGTTTTATCCAATGGTGATGGTAAACCTGAAAATTTAATTGCACCTTTACTTCCAGTGGAAACTCCAGTGTTTTTTCCTGCCATTTTTTAATCAAAATATCTGTAAAAAGAATATATATATATATATTGTCTGAAAATACACGAAGATGTTTTAAAAACATTGTAAATAAATTTCGAAATTCATTAAAAAAAAGTAATGTTTACTCACCAAACAGCAGTATTGTACTGTTTAGTTCCAAAATTAACTCGTAAACCGACTTTTCACTTAAAAAACACTAAATTTTAAAATATAAATGAATTACAATAATTATAAAATGTTTAAATATTTTAATAGTATGTCTACTTTGTGAAATATATATATTTGCGTTAATTATAAGGGTAATAACATAAACAAACCAAAGAACTCCGGAGAGATATTTAACATCGGTGAAAGCCGAAAAAATATCTAGTAAATAAAACGAGGTTTAGTAAGTCGTTATTTGTATTTTGAACTATATATTTTCATGTATTTTATTTTTGTTTTTGGTCATTTAATTAAACATAATATGAAAATGGATAATAAACTTAAAAATATCAATTATTTAATAAATTTTATTGTTTAATTTTCCTTTAGTCTCAGTTTTAATTTTATGGATATAGGTTTCCAGCGTCACCGATATCACGACAAAAACCACAAAATATTATGTCTTTAAATGCGATTTCGCAAAAAAACAAAAACAAAACAAAATTTGGAAAAATATATTTTGTGGGGTAATTTCTGATGTTATTTCGCAACTTTCACCGCATTATTCTTTTTACAGTTCCAAAATCGACCTACCCTAATGTACATATCAGGGAATCAATACGCGTCAATGTTATAAGACACGTAACGACGTGAACGACTTGGAGAAATGATGACCGGGCGAGATTAATTAACCATTACCATCGTATACGGAGGTCGATTCTTACTGAGTGATTCATTCTACTGAACTTGTATCGATCTAAACTTAGCGAAGAAATTATATAAGAATGCTGGTCCTCTCGCATAGTAAAGAAACAGGTGTCGAAGAGGGTGTCACTTGGTCCTAATGATAGAAGAAATCGACAAACTCGTTATAACAACAAAAAAATGAATAACACTCACAATCGCATCGAATACAAATGATTTTCATATATGTTTGTTTTAACCATAGACAGGACCCTAACAAGTAATATCACTCCGCTTTATGGAGTACATGAGAAAGGTGGCATTAAAAAATACTCCACACTCCACAGAGCTCTTTATTTAAGAACGCACAAGGGGATGAATTCTAATGTCATATCATGGACACTTGAGTGATTTAATAGTTAGCAAGCTAGACTACAACCTTTCAGAAGTGGGTTCTAGTCGCATTCGTTGCCCCCTTCATACGGCCTTGTGCCACATCTGAGCAAAAAAAACTTAGTTAATTACTTACGTGGACACCTCTCTTAGAGTGGTTCTTACCCCTTCGCAGAGGATACAGTCGGCGTATTTTAATTCAGTGCTGATTATTTCGTAAAGTTATCACAGACACAAAAGGTTGTCACTTGATCCCAGTGGTTATAGAAATCTACAAACACGTTACCGGGCTGTTGGCCTAATGAGTAGTGTTTGACAATGGTCTAGGAGACTGGGGTTCAATCCCAGGTCGAGTCATACCAAGGACTCAAAAAATGGTACTTGATACCGACTTGCTTAATACTCTACATTATAAGGTAAGGATCAAGGGTAAAGTGGAACAATCCATGGAATGGAGTTGCGCTTTTCCTTACACCTCAGTGTAGTAGCTATTGAAAAAGGAGCCTTTGGGTTGCCATCGATAATGGTCGCCAACTTTACTAACTTTTACTTTGACAAACACGTTGTTACAAAAACGTCTTCACATTTTTAATGGATGTCAGTTCTTTTTAACCGTTCTAGTTAATAGAAAGATGTGAGATGGTTTTGGTCCAGTCATAAGAAGAAATATACATACTTTAAAAAATTGTAGTCTGTTTTCAAAAGGGAGCGGAGGGTCTCATTTAAGCTCCCAGCCAATACTAGTTTCCCTTATTGTCTAAAACTCAACTCCTCACCATTTTAAATCTTGCTAACTCTCTTCTAATTCATACAAGACAGACCACAATGACAATTATAGTTTCCTACGGATGGAGATTTGAACTTTGACATGCAATATCTCAATCACTCTAACAAAACGTTCGCCATATCTGAGAGGCTGGTGGGAGAGGCCATTACATAACAATTACAACCTCATTAAATAGACTCACGTCCTCATCTCTGTGTGTCAATATGCGTCTGTTTCTCTGTTAGGATATACATAATTACTTGAACGACTTTGGGCAAAGGTTTGGAACCCAGTATTATTGATCGTTGTCACTGTGTATTGACTTCGATTATTACTGAATAGCCAATAATTCATCTTGTGCAAATGGTTTAGTTTCTCTGTTTAGTGGCATATCAACTTTCGTGGATAATTCCATGCCAAAGCCATCCTTCAAGAAGAACAATCATGTTACTATTTAACCTATAGCAAGGAGAATCGGGGGTTCGAAACTTTCCCAAGAGTATTAGTCCAAAATTAAACGTTATTGCTCGACTGGAGTTCGACCTCGCTTACTAAGATCTTACAGACCAACATGTTTGCTACTATACTATGGGGATTACCTCCTTGTATGTATGGGACACCCAGTGAAAATAAAACTGTCCAGAGGTGGTCTGTTCGTTTAATCTAGTGCCTACTTCACTCGAATTAAACAAGCATATCACAGACTTTGCAGAACACCAAAAGTATGAACCACTGAGCCGAAATCATCCTCATAAGTATGTATTTACCAAAAACTCCTCCCCTAAAAGCAGAATGAGACATAAAGTCCTTTTTTGAGCAGGGTACAACTGGTTTGAATTCAGAATTTTAAAAAGATCCTAACCAACACGAAATAACTCCGTATGCTCTAATATTTACCCGTAGCTATGGGACAAAAAAATGGAATCATATTTTTTCTAGAGGCATTAGAACGAAGTGTAATGCAAACAGCCTCATCCAGGATTTGAACGTAGAATCATCAGTTCCATTTGCTATGACGATAACCGTTATACTAAGATCACCCACTGTTTAGCATTTCAAAACAAGATTGCGAAATATTTCTTGTTCTTTAAAACAGACAAAGCTAATGAGAGTGAGGGTAGTTGGTGCTTCTCCCCAGTGGCTAGAGAAAAAAAAGTCAATCGTTTCTCGAAAGAAAAGAAAATACAAGCCGAATACCCTCGTTTTACTGGGAAATTCTTTTTTATTTGGAATTTTCTTTTTATCTATTTAATGATAATGAAACTTAATTCTCTATCTTTAGTTCATCTGGCCCGGAACAACAGAAGGAAAAATAAATAAACAATTAATGCTCGGAATAAGGGCTCCCTTGTAAGTTGCAAATATCCAATTTGAAGTTATTAAAAAAATAATAATAATAATAACACACCAAAGAGATTCAAATTATTGAGTAAATACCTTTTTAGAAAACTTGTTTTTATAGTCATAATTGTAAAGCGGAAAATACAAAAATCCTAATTTAGCACATACTGATATCAGTTTCGATCTTTCTTTTTGTATAGTAAAATTAATCACACCGATTAAACTTATTATGTTTGATTTCTTTATTTCATAGCATATCAACTTTCGAGGGTTATTTAATGTCAAAGCCATCCTTCTACAAAAACAATAATGGTACTATTTGACCCATAACTAGGTTAATAAAAGGGTTTATATCCTTCCGGAGGGTACTTGTCCGAAAGTGAACGTAATTTCCCGACGGAGTTTTCCTAACCCGGAAAGAAGTAAACAACGCTGATGTATAAAAATATAATCTGTTTCGTTTCTCATTTTTTTATTACTCGATATGGGTTTAGTAACCGCGAGTCGAAGATGGCTGAAGTCGGGAGACGGTGCAGTTTTTCTGTGAAACCTCTTTGCCTCTCTCTTTCGTTTTCCTGGATCGAAAACTTCCCTGGTTAATATAATTTTCCCAGTTGGTTGCGCAATCTTCGCATATACTTACCAGCTACACATTGCCCGTTGACACGCCTCCGGTCAAGCATACCACCCGCACACGGCACTTTTGCTGTGGAAGCAGCATCCTCGTCACTTTAGAAAACATGGGTACATCCTGTTATGCCAACTACACAACTTATTGGACATGTTAAAGGTATCTTTCCGGTTAATATTCAACAGGAGGTCGAATTCACTTACTGCAATGTCGTTCTCCTGCACTTTAGCTACTACGCTCCGGGGATTGCTGTCAATAAACCCGTACAAAGTTATATGAAAATAAAGACCGAGGCCATATACTTATATGAATACTTGTGTGTACACGTGTATGTTTATATTTTTGCTTTATTTATCGTCGTCACAAAAATATTGATTGCTATTTTTTTAAGGATAAGATTTACATTTTTTGTATAATTGTTTTTCAAGCATTTTTTGAATGTTTGTTTATATTTGTATACATTTATATCAGTGGTCCCCAACTCATTATGGGCCATGCCCCACTTTGGTATTTCTAAAATTATAACCCTACCCTGTTTTATCTAAATCTTACTTATTCAAAATTTCACTGCAATTCACGTGAAGGAAGTTTTAAAAGCCATTAACATGGTCTCTGAACATGTCCAACCGGTGGACCATGCATTCTACATGGGGAATTACTGATTTATATGATATCACTTATTCCAGTTTAATACCAATAATTTGCTCACAAATGTGTGATTTCAATTTTCTATCAAATGTTTATATGATTTCAAGAGAATATTTATATTTAATATTATGTATTTGTTTGTTCTTGGTTTCCAGACACTAATCATACTCCATAGCAAAAATAATAGCTTAAAGTAATTATTCATCATCATCATATCGTGCTGGCAGCACGGATATCCCTGACCCTCTCTCGCCACTCCTCCCTATCGTTCATCGCCCTAGGTAGGTCTTCAGGACAACAACCTGAATCCTCACATAGCTGCTGAATGTACGTTCGTGCTGGTCGTCCTGCTTTTGCGCGGCCGTGTGTGGGGATCCATAAGAGTACATCTCTTATGAGTTCATCTCTGCTTCTCCAGCAATGTCCTGCATGTCTGGTTCGCCTAACTTGAATAGATTTCGTGATAGGGGGCAGGTGTCCGTACAGTTGGTGTCTTGTGGGGTGTTGCTGCCAGGACTTGTTGAGGATTGCACGCAGCATTCTTGTGTAATTGCCATCTAGTTTCTTCTCCAGCCGTTTTGTTAGCGTCCATGTAGTGCATCCATATAGCAGTATCGATGTGACCGCTGCCTGGAAGAAACTGCGTTTCATTTTATCGGTTAGGTCTGATTTCCATATAGTCGATAGCCTATTGATAGCTGTCCATGCTTTCGTTAACCTCGTTTCGATGTCCTTTTCGGTTGATTCGACGCTGCTTCCTAGGTATGTGAATTTGTCTACTAGTTTAAGAGGGGTTCCTTCTAGAGTGGAGATGTCCCCTGTTTGGTTATAGCACATATATTCCGTTTTGTGTGCATTAACATGGAGGCCTATGCTTGCTGCTGCTCGTTCCAGGCTATGCAGAAGTGTTTCGGCTTGGTCAGGTGTATTTGCCAGTATCGCTATGTCATCGGCGTAGTCGGCGTCGGTAATTGTTGTTGCGGGATATCTTCTGCTTCTTTTCTTCGTCAGTTCGAAGCCATTCTCTTTGATTTTGTCAATCGATGTTCTAAGTACGTAGTCTAGACAAATGATAAAGAGATACGGAGCCAGCGTGTCCCCTTGTAGTACTCCTGCTACAATGTCGAAGTATTCTGTGTCTCCATCTGGTGATCGTACTTTTACTTTAGTGTTTCTATAGAGAATCGTTATTGCCGCTACGGTTTCTTTAGGTATGCCGTACGCTAGTAGGATTTGTTCCATCTTTCCTCTATGAATGGAGTCGAAAGCCTTGGTAAAGTCGACAAATATTAATGTCGCTTGTAGGTTCTTTGCCCGTACACCCTCAAGGATTCTGCGGATGGTTAGTATTTGTGAGGTCGTAGATCTATTTCTTCGGAAGCCATTTTGGTTTTTTCTAAGTATGTTGTCGATTTTGGGTTCTATGCGGTTTCGTAGTAGGGCATTGTAGATTTTGGCAGCTATGGATGTAAGTGTTATGCCTCGGTAGTTTTTGGCTAATCCGAGGTCTCCCTTTTTAGGGAAGGGGAGTATGCATCCCTTCGTCCATCTATCTATCGGATTTTGATTGTATACTGCGTTGCAGTGTCGGAGCAGTATGTCGTCGAATTGTCTGGTCTTCCATACTTCCGGGGGAATTTCGTCCAGTCCTGCAGCTTTCCTTTTTTTAATTTTTCTGAGAACCGAGTCGAGTTCTCCTTGTGTGAACGGTCCAAGTTTAATGTCTAATTGTTTGCTAATTATTCTGGTGATTGGTTCATGCGTTATTTTTGGTGGGTTTCCAAGTAAGTTTTCGAAGTGCTGTTTCCACAGTTTTATTCTTTCTTGTTGGTTTGCTGCTTTAAGTTTTGCTTTGGTTGTGTTCTTTCTTCTGCTCACTTCGTTTATTGTTTGCCAGGCAATTCTAGATTGTCTATCTTCTACCGAGTCTCTGATCTTATCTATCTGATTTTGAATGTATTCTGTCTGTTCCTTTATATATATATATTTCAGGCATATATATAAAGGAACAGACAAAGTAATTATACTTAATACAAATAATTTACAGTTATCTGGTATCAAGTATTCTAATCGAATAACTATGATTTCTAAACTTATCTATTTGACCCGTAGTTGCAACCCTTACAGCTATTACTACTCCAGGTCAGTGTGGATCTGGGAGTAATATCAATGCGGTGTACTCCATGCTCCCTATATCTGCAGACCTGGTGCCACACCATCAGATGCAGTTTAGTGTCACTCAGAAGACTTTTTGGGGTGTCAGAGGTTTCAACTCTCCATATGGAACGCAGTCAGCGTATTCTAAGTCCCGCAGATTAGGCACAGAGAGAGAGAGAGAGAGAGAGAGAGAGAGAGAGAGAGAGAGAGAGAGAGGGTCATTCTTCAAGAATTTTGATCTCCATTGCTTATGTTCCCCTATAAAAGAGATTGATAACGGAATTTGAAAATCTTTTGAACCGGCTGCCTGGAAGGCTTCCTTCCTGGGAGACACGCATTAATCCGACCTTGTGTATTATCAAGTCACCGTTCTCATAACGGGTAGTTATATATAAACATCTTCCGGCTTAATCAACTAACATCAATTTGCATTATGAAAAGGAAGATGAAAAACATCTCTTTCCATTATAAACAAATGAAGTTATTTGTTTTTGAAATCACAGTCTTTATTTGCACAAAATTCACGTAGACAATCAAATGAAGCATTTCCAGTGCCAAATTAAAAAAAAACGAGTGAAATTAAAATTTAATTCAATAAAGAAATTTGTTAAACTTGCGGCATTTATTCATTGATTTTTGAAATGCAAGATACCCTGAAAATTTTTATTGCACACTCCTTTCCTTTTCTTTAACTCAGCAGATGAAAACAGAATCAGTAAAAGACGTGGGTGTCCGCGTAACGTCTATGCGTCTGTATGTGTGTGAGCTGCGATGCAAAATAGCTTTACACCGTCTTATGAAATTTCTCTTTGAAAACTAAAACTAAACCAAAAACTAAGACTAAACCAAAAACTAAAACTAAAACTAAAAGTAAAGAGGGAGCTATGGTTGAAGAGCTTGATTGCGTCATCGGAATAAGCGAGTTCGAATTCCAGTTGAACTATTGTTTATTTTCGAACTAATACCCTTGGGATAGGTATGAATCCCCTTATTACCTCCAGTTAAGGATTTAATAGTATCACTGACGTCTTTTTTTTCTACAAGGAAGGCTTGGGATTTAAATAACCCACGAAGGTTGATATATCATTAAAACAGGGAACCTGTTAAGATGAAAATAAAAATTGATTGCAATGAATTGAATCAAAGGAATAGAACAAATCAAAATAAATTATATAAAAATAAATAAAATAAATAAAAGTATATACAAATAGAATGAATTAAAATGAAACAAAAAAATAAAAATAAATTAAAGTAAATAAGAATAATATGAAATCAATAAAACTGAAAATCCCGATGAAATAAAATAAATAAAAATAGAAATTGAAATATTGATGCATTTCATAATTACATACATCCCTTTTTTTGCAACAATAAAAAACTTGTACATATAGTAATGATGTACGTATGAAGCTTTTTTGTTACATTTGCATGGGCAGGTGAGATTGTTAAAGGGAAGTGATCTGACTAGTTTTTCACTTTTCAGCTTTCGTCTATATTATTACATCGTTGGGTATCGTAGATTTTTAGAAGTGTATTTTTAGAAGCGTATTTAGAAGTGTATTTTTAGAAGTGTATTTAGAAGTGTATTTTTAGAAGTGTATTTAGAAGTGTATTTTTAGAAGTGTATTTAGAAGTGTATTTTTACGATATTTGCAAAAAGTTGAGACGATATATTTAAGAAATTAGTGTTTCCAAAATGCAATGTCGTTTTGGATACGTAATGTATGAGTCAGAAAATTTGGTTGCATTGTAAAGTTGTGACTCGTCAAAACAATAAAATAGATAAATAAATAAATCAATAGATAACAGATTACTTGAGTTGTGAAAATGTTTTTAGTTGCGAGAATTAACAGAAAACCCGACTCATGGAAGGGAACAATCCAGTAAGTGACCTTTTTGGATGTATCACAGACTTGTTCAAATCAGTTCAGTTAATTTATTTCTTAATATTTTTCCTCTCTGTCAATTATCTAAAATTGACTTTCGTATCAAACAGTTTTTTTGTATCAAACTGAAATGGGGGTGATGAGATCAGTAGCTTTCAAAGATTTATGTGGTGAATTCAATAAGTGTCCAGACTTCTTTTGGTACAGAAATTTCGAATTGTTGTAGACTCTTGAAAATTCAGTATCTTATTGCTATACATCCTATGCGATGACTGACCAATTTTTATGATTTCAGGTTTAAATTAACAGCTACAGCAGGAATTGGAATACACCCTACTAAAGCCTGATTGTCACAGCTGGTGAGATTCAAAAATGCAATCTGGACGTGAGGACACTTTAGAGGAACAATATGCAATAAAATTCTGTTTTAAACTTGGAAAAAATGCTGCCACAGAAACGTATGGAATGCTTTAGACTGCTTTTTGACCATCTTGCATGAATCGAGCATCAGTTTTGGAGGGGTATAAGAGATTCAAGGAAGGCAGGGAGTCGGTGAGGGATGATGAGCGGTGTGGGAGGAGTAAGAAAGTCAATACAGCAGAGTTGATGGGCCAAATGGTCAGGGTTAGGGTTACTATGTTGTGGTTTTAAGGGAGTTCAGAAAAGATTCTGTCGGAAGAGGCCAGCTCTCTCTTTAAATCGGGTCAGTGGCATTTCCACCAGGACAATGCACCTGTCCACAACTCCATCCTTGTCACAGACTATTTGACCAACATGGGCATCAAGACAGTTCCTCACCCTCCCTATAGTCCAGGCCTTGCTCCCTGTGACTTATGGTTATTCCCTAAGCTCAGAGGTTGTCGTTATGAAACATTTGAGGTTAAGGTCATTGACATGCTCACACAAGAGGACTTCCATGGGGCCTTCCAGAAGTTGTTGGAACGGTACAACAACCGGAGGAGATTACTTCGAAGGGGACTAGAGTTTCATATGTGTACTATCAATAAAAGTGCTATACGAAAAAGTCTGGAAACTTATTTAATGATCCTCGTAGAGTTGGTAACCCTTTTTTTTCAAGGTCTATCTCGTGGATTCCCATATAAATAAAAATCAAATTTATATGGACTTTGATTACGTTATTTGCATTCCGCTTAATAAAAGCCTGATTCCTTCTCTTCTTTTACCAGCTCTGGGTGGATGAAAGAAGCAGACTAAGTTCTTGAACCTTGGAAGGCAACAGGGATATGAGAAAGAAAAACTTTAATTCAAAACCAGTTTGCACGGGAGTCCTGACTTCTGTCACATATAAACCTACTTGCTTCTGAAAACGTGACACCTTCACTGACTGGATGTGGTTTCGGATTTACACTCCTGAAGCTCCATACTCTTCAAGGAATCTGCAGCCCGATGCTCCTCAAGATGTCTGCACGATGCAGTTATTGTCTCTGAAAATATTTATGTATATACCCAAATTTCCTTTGTTTTTTCTTTCCTGTATTTTTATCTTGTTTCGTTTGTGTTATCATATATAGGAAATCAAATAAAGGATTATCTCCAGATTGTATGAAATTTGCATTGCATTGAGATTGGAGATTTTTTTGTGGTGATTTACAAAGCTTACCTTTCTTTGGAAGACAGCAAAAAGCTTAAAGTGTCTGGTATGATTCAAACTTGTTTATAATGATCAGCTAATCAAGCTCGCAAATTATTATACCCACGAGACCCCTAAGAATATATCTCAAAAAGTGACTTTAATTTGTTGTTTTTTACTTGATGACTTTTATATTTTAATGTATCTTGTCATAATTAATTACATTATATTTTATGATATTCTATTCTACTTTAAATTCAATATCTTTACTATATTATCAGAATATAAAAATGTTTTCAATTCTTATTCATGTAGCAAAAGAAAATCATATAACATAAAACAAATAAAGTCACAATGGTTATTATCATATAGATATGATACAGGTTCAAATTTTTGTATGGAAATCTCCGTGACATATTTGCTAAAGTGTTGGTCTTCAGTCGTGCTATTACATTCACTTTCAGACTAAGGAAAGGCATGAACTCCCTTATTCCCCCCAGCAATTGGTTAAATTGTACAACTATTTTCCTTCTCCAAAGATGACTTTAGCGTTAAACCTACAAAGGTTAATAGGCCAGAAAACAAAGAAATCAAACATAACCGGTATTTTTCTTGCTGATACATGATTTTCAAACCGGCCATTGGCCTAATGAGTTGAGGTTCGCTAATGGTCCGGGAGACCGGTATTCAATCCCAGGTCGAGTCATACCAAAGATTCCCAAATGGTAATTGATGCCGCCTTGCTTACCACTCAGCACTATAAGGTAAGGATAAAGGGTATCGTGAAGTAATCTAGGGAATGGAGTAGCACCCTCCCCTACATTTCAGTGTAGCAGCTATTGAAAAGGGAGCCTTCGGATCACCCTCGATTGAGGTCACCAACTTTACTTACTTTACTTGACTTTCTATCGTTTTTATATTTATGTATATACATTTTTGTGCGTAGAAGTGATGAGACAATAAGTAACAAGGTAATACGTTATTAGTTGCCTGATCACTTTTTCTTACAACTTTTACTTGCGTATTTGCCTTAATACTTCTTATTTTACTATTCCGTAGAGTTATCCAATCATCCAGGGCCAGTTCGTCATTATATTCGATATTATGTGAGCTTTCATCGTTCGTGAATGATTGACTATTCATCTTGGTTTTGCTATCAGTCAAATTCAAATCGAAAATTTGCCTCTCATTGTGCATTCTGATATGAAGGTTCATTCATCATGCAGGGACCTTTGCGCAAAAGGTCCCGGTAAGCGCAGGTGGAATTTGAAATGTCATCACTTGCTTTATCGCTCGTTACGACTGGTCACCCATTTCTCATGCTGTCAATATCAAGGTCTGCTTTGTAAGTGGTTGTCCCACGGTCACTTTGTTCCCTTAGGATCAGTGTTTGAAATTGTCAAAAGCATGGATTTACAAGATAAAGCAAGCAAGTCTGCTTCCCCGAGAAAATTAACGCCGCATGACCAAAAATTTACTGCAGTCAATGCATTCGTTGGTTCAGTTGACTATATGGTATCCGTCATCATCATCATCATCATCTCACACTGCCATCAAGGATCTCCCTGACCCTCTCTCGCCACCCGTCTCTAACTTCCGTCGCTCTCGAGAGGCTCTCCAGGTTACATCCTGTATCGGCACAGAGCTGTTGTATATAGGTTCTAGCTGGTTGTCCTGTATTTGCTCGTCCATGTGATGGGATTCACTGGAGTATATCGCTTTTGAGTTCATCCCTACTTCTCCAGCAGTGTTTGGCATATCTGGTTCATCAAACTTTGATAGTTTTCGTATTGGGTGGTATGTGGCCGTACAGCTGCTGTTTTGTGGGGTGTTGCCTCCAGGACTCGTTCAGTATTGCTAGAAGCATTCAAGTGAAATTGCCGTCTAGCTTTTTCTCCATACATTTAGTTAGCGTTCATGTCGTGCATCCATATAGCAGTATCGACACGACCGTAGTTTGGAAAAAATGCGTTTTATATGTAATAAGTTGAATGATGTCAAAATATCTTCCTTGTAATCAATTTTAATTCTCTCTCTCTCTCTCTCTCTCTCTCTCTCTCCCTCTCTCTCTCTCTGCTTTTTCTCTATCTATCTTTAAAAAATAATGTGCAGCAATCATTAGCCCATGTAACTATATAGACAAATAAATAGAAACAGACTTAAGGTGATAAAGATACCCGAAGAATTACGATGAATCCTAGTTTGTTTTTTTATTCATAATGGAACTGCGAATATAAGTGTGTCAGATAGAAGTTTTACTAACTTAGATATATAGGACATTGATCATGCCTAGCTTATTATTCTCTCGAGAAAGACAAAAAAAAAAATGAAAAAGAACTGGAAACCCTAATGCACACTGTTAGAATATACAGTCGAGACAGAGGAATGCAATTTGGCATAGAAAAGTGTCTAATGCTTGTAATGAAAAGTGGCAAACGGCAGCTAACTGAAGGAATAGAACTACCAAACAAGGATAAGATAAAAACGCTCGCAGAAAACGAAACCTACAAATACTTGGGAATCTTGGAGGCTGACACCATCAAATAAGTGGAAATGAAAGAAAAAATTCAAAAAGAATATCTCAGGAGAACTAGGAAAATACTCGAGACCAAACTCTCCAGCAGAATCCTAATCAAAGGAATAAATACTTGGGCTGTGCCACTCTTTAGATACACGGGAACCTTTCTCAAGTGGACCAAATATGAACTTGAACAAATGTACCATAGAACTAGAAAAATAATGACCATGCACAAGGCATTACATCCTAGAGACGATGCTGAGAGACTATATGTATCAAGAAAAGTGTGAGGGAAGAGGACTTGCCAGCATCGAAGGCAGCGTTCACGCATCGATACAACGACTCGAAGACTACATAGAAAAACACGAACGAGGACTGATTACAGCCATCAGAAACAATGCTGATAACACGATAGATAACAGAATGACAATAACCAGAAAACAAAAATGGGAAGAAGAACAACTCTATGGGCGTTTTAAACAACTAATAAAGATCTCTCACGACAAAACCTGGACATGGCTAAGAAAAGGAAACTTTATGAGAGAAACAGAATCTCACCTAATGGCAGCACAAAACAACGCCGTAAGAACCAATCATATCAAAGCGAGAATAGATAACACTCAACAAAATAGCAAATGTAGGCTATGCGATGACAGAGATGAAACCATCAATCAAATAATAATCGAATGTAGCAAATTAGCACAGAAAGAGTATAAGACTACACACAACTGGGTCGGCATGGTAATCCACTGGGAAATATGCAAGAAATTTAAATTTGACCATACAAACAAATGGAATATGCACAACCCAGCACCTGTCCTAGAAAATAACACACATAAAATCCGATGGGACTTTGACATACAGATGAATCACCAAATCTCGGCCAGAAGACCAGACCTAATAATAATCAACAAAAAAAAAAAAAACAAGAGAAATTGCAAAATTGTCGACTTTTCTGTTCCAGCTGATCACGTAATAAAACTGAAAGAATGTGAAAAGAAGGATAAGCACCTCGACCTTGCGAGGGAATAGAAAAAAACTATGGAACATGCGGGTGACAATTATACCAATTGTAATTGGTACCTTTGGAACAGTAACTAAAGGATTACTAAAGGGACTGCAGGACTTTGATGTTGGCGGCCGAGTGAAGTTAGTTCAGGTACTTAGTCAAGAAATAAGCTATAAAAATAGCAGATTAATGGACTAAGTTAAAACTTAGGTAATTTTTCTTCCTTTGTTTTTGTGAACCACTGTTCATGAACAGTCAGTGTAACTGTTCTCGGTCACATCTATGCCAGACACGCAGATAATAAACAACCCCTGGGGCTGTTATAGCCACAATATACCACCGATGATAAAGATGTTGAAATAAAATATAACAACGTCGGACCCAGGCAACAGGTCTGGTTGTCATGATCGGCTTTGTTGTCCCGACTAACCACAGAATAAAATTGAAAGAATGTGAAAAGAAGAATAAGTACCTCGACCAATCTAGGGAATTGAAAAAACAATGGAACATGAAGTTGACAATTATACCAAATAGTGCTTTTGGTACAGTAACAAAGGGATTATTACAGGGACTGGAGGACTTGGAAGTTGGAGGGAGAGTGGAGACCACCCAAACGACTGCATTATTGAGATCAGCTAATCAAAGTCCTGTAGACTAGAGGAGACTTGCTGTCACTCAAACACTAGTGAATAACGATCCGCTAAAACTGATGTGAAAAACTCTCAATGAGTAAATAAAAAAAACCATCCTAGAGAATGAGACGCATGAAATGGTCTGGGATTTTGAGAGACAAACTAATCACAGGATCCTGGCCAGGAGGCCACCCATAGTGATGATTAAGAAAAAGAAAACTTGCCGTATCGAGAAAATCAAAGAAATCGAAAAGAGGAATAAGTACTTTTGGAACGGTCCCCAAAGGTTTGGAAAGTGAACTAAATCGGAAGTCGAATCAAGACTATCAGGACCATTACGTTGCTAAAACCAGCTAGAATACTCAGAAAAGTCCTGGAAACCTGAGAAGACATACGAGGGTCATTAAATAAGTTTCCAAACTTTTTTTGTATGGGCAATTTCATTGATAGTACACACATGGAACTCTAGTTCTCTTCGAAATAATCTCCTCTGGCTGCAATGTACTTGTACCGTTCCAACAACTTGCCAACGAGCGTGTCAATGACCTTCGTCACAGCCTCTTTCATCACCTCAATTGTCTCATAACGATAGCCTCTGAGCTTAGGGAATAACCATAAGTCACAGGGAGCAACGTCTGGATTATAGGGACGGCGGAGAACTGTCTTGATGTTCATCTTAGTTAAATAGTCTATGACAAGGATGGAGTTGTGGACTGGTGCATTATCCTGGTGGAAATGCCACTGACCCGATTTGAAGAGTACTGGCCTCTTCCGACAGAATCTCTTCCTGAACTCCCTTAAAACCTCAACATAGTAACCTTAACACTAAGCCTAACTCTTTGGCCAGTTAACTCTGGTCTATTGACTTCCTTACTCCTCCCACACCTCTCACCATCCCTCACAGACTCCCTGTCTTCCTTGAATCTCTTATGCCTCTCAAAAACAGATGCTCGATTCATGCAAGATGGTCGAAAAGCAGTCTGAAGCATTCCGTACGTTTCTGTGGCATTATTTCCAAGTTTTAAAACAGAATTTTATTGCATATCGTTCTTCTAAAGTGTCTTCATGTCCAGATTGTATTTTTGAAATTCACCAGCTATGACAATCAGGCTTTAGTAGGGTGTATTCCAATTGCTGCTGTAGCTGTTCATTTGAATGTGAAATCATAAAAATTGGTCGGTCATCTCATAAGATGTATAGCAATAACATAGTGAATTTTCAAGAGTCTACGACAATTTTAAATGCCTGTACAATAACACCTGGAAACTTATTGAATATACCACGTATCTCAGTACAATACCCTTTACTCTCTTTCTCTCAAACACCCACTCATACATACACACTAACGTAACCACATATATGTTTTTTGTTTTTGTTTTTATTACTCTTTAAAATCACGATGATTTGTTTAATTGAACTTTCATGAAAATTTTCTTAGAGTATCATCAATGTCAACCTGCGAAATGAAGAAGGCCATATTATTCAGGCCGAATAATGATGGATTATGTGGATCACATTTACCTGACAACAAATCGCCATCGCTGTTGTGAATAAGTCGTTCATCTCCTCTGTTACCAATTTTTGAGAACGTAGCATTTCGACTTTTCTTCATCGCTGACGAAAATGCAAAGCTGTTGGTAGTGACAATGTCGAAAACAAAATTGTTTTGTATCCGAAATCCTGCTCTCTCCCGTGTTGCTATTGTGTTTCCCGCATCTGTTGTAGGTTTTATCGAAATAAATAGTAAATGTTGTTCTTGGAGTTTCCGATACATTTTATGTATTGCTTCCTTTTTTTAAACTCCTTGTAAGTTTTTTTTTTAAATTACAAATCCAAACAGACTAGATTTTACTCGGGTAGGTAGAAAAGTCCATCGGTTTACTTTCAAAGAATTTGGCCAAAGGGGTAATTTTTCAATACAGTCCCCCTTAGAGTCGACACACATTTTCTATCGCTGCTGCAGTACTTGGATCCTATGGCTCTAAAACTGATCAACGGCAGATATGATATCATTGTATAAACTTTTAAAACCATGAACCTTTTAACGTACCCTCGTACATAAACTCGAGATTGGGCGTCTCAGTAGCGTAATGGTTTGCAATTATTAGTAACTTTGGAGTTTTAAACTAATTTTATGCCGCTACAATGGTGTATTTTCTGAATTAGACTAATAAAAAAAAATTCTTGTAAATTAGAAATTTAAAAATATACTTAAAAGAAAGAAAGAAAAAAAATTAATGTTTCTATAAAAATCGCCATTCTCTGAGAAAAAAAAATCTCGACAGAAGAAAACCTTCTGGGAATAAATAATGCCCCCCCATTCTAATAATTAAAAAAAATGTGCATGAAAATGATTTGTTAAATGGCACGAAAGAAGCTTAAGTTTGTCAATTAAAAAAAATCATTTCAAAAGTTTATAATCATTTCCCTGTTAAATGTTTGAAAGGGCTTTATAGCTGCTAAACAATGTTACAAAATGGAATTTACTGCGAGGGTAAATTTTCTTCTGTTTTCTGGAAATGACAAAAGCGAATGCCACATAAAATTCTTGATATGCGTATTCTTGCATTTTAAACAAATAATACCTGGGGACAAAGAGATCAGTTACCAAAAAAAGAAAAAAAAATCAGCAGCCAAAAGGAAGATGAATTGACTGGGCTCAAAATTAATTCCACTGCGTCTGCTGTAATGTGATACGCTTGGTATAGCTCTCCAAACTGAGGTTACCAGGTTTAAGGGTCGATGTGTGTCAGAAAATATCACCTACTCGAGGTGAAAGTGGAAAGAAGGTGTTCTGTGAACCCCAGTATATATATATATATATATATATATATAAATGGGATCTCCACTTATGTTTTATACTAAGAAAAGCGTTAATTTTTGTACAAACCTAGGCTCGAAATGCTGTAATTATTGAATCTTTCAACCAGTTGGCGTATTCATACAAGTTTTGAAATTTCAAGACACTTCGCAGCGATCAATATTCGACTTACCAGGAAAAATTTGAAGGATCCAAATCAAAAATGATTTTAGAAATATTTTCCTTCCACATATACTAAAAATATAATTTTGGGGCCAATTAGATCCTTAAATAAGTCGTCATTTTTTTTTTATGCTAATTTTGAGCAATCATAAATTGTACAAATAAACGAAAGAAATAAAATATTTCTTCAGTAAGTTTGGATGTTTTTCTACTGACTCAACAAACAGTAAGTAATTAATTATTACTTACTCAAATACCGTTCGGTTTAATTTTTTCTTTCCCGAATACATTCCATTTGAACTTGTTTGATATTTCTTAAATCATACGAATGTTGTATACATTTGTATTTGTGCCACCAGCAGCAGTTCACTTACATATTACTGTAAGGCATAATTACATTTTCTCTCTCGCGTAGAGATTTACTTACAGAAAATAATTTTTACACACAAAATATGACTCTTTATTTCAAGATAACAATTTCTGTTATATCTATTCAAGATATCTTCGCTCTGGCTAACATTATTTTTGCTAACAAGAAAAGATTTTGTACTTTGTTTTTCAGCAAATTTTTCACCGAATTCAAAGAAAAAAATATATTCGTTGATGGGGTTTTAATTTTCGACCTGATCCGACACACACACACACACACACACACACACACACACACATATATATATATATATATATGTATGTATACATCCAGTCAGCGCCCGAAGACATTGGATGTGGATTATTCACATTTTTCTCTCTTTTTTTTCCCATACACCTATATAGACTGTTATCCATATTTGCCGTTTTTAAACCTCAAATTAAACGTGTAGAGTCATCTGATGAAACGTAGAATATCATCTGATGATATTCTTCGCAGAAATAAATTTATAATGACAATTTAACCACTTTTGTGTTTCCTTCTAATTGCATTATACATACACACACATATATATATATATATATATATATATATATATATATATATATCACGAATTTCGTGACCTTCTGCTCTTTTGTTGGCTGGGGTGCGAGGAGACAAACGTTTGCAGTAAACGTATCAAAGGTATGAGAAAAACTCTTTTGCACCATGAGGTGTCTTTTCTTCATTTTTTCTTACTTTTACGGCTTCAGAGATTGGGCTAAGAGTAAATAAAACTACGGAAGATCCTGACGCTAAACGTAGAATTATGTTTTTTGTATTTTTCTCTCAGAAAACTGCGAATAGTCAACACTGATGTAGCAGTCTTCAGAGAAAATCTTACACAATACAGTCTGGATGTTTTTGAAAATAAAAACAACTATTCGAATGGGAGTATCCAATACCCGATAGAAATCTTCTATGTCGTCCTTCGATGACATTGTTTGTCTTTAGAAAGTTAATTTTACTTAATGCTTTTTTCACAGTATTTTTCGCTTGGGGCTTTTTACTTCGACTCCATAAAACAGCTTTTTTTCTCCAGGGAAAGAAATCTTTTCTTTTCATTTTTTTTCAATTGTCTAGCCTAACACGGTTGTTCAGCTGCGCAACCATATAGATAAGACTGTCATCAATTTAAGACTCCAAACGAACACCTGTGCTGTCTATGATTGAATATAAAAAAAAAATGTTTGGCTGATATTTTTTATCTCTTCATGTTGGAACACTTTTCAGTTTTAAAAGTAGCTAAACATATAAACAGTAATCTACTAACACCGAACACAATGTTGAAATATAATTGTAGTCACTTGTTATACTTTTCTTAATTTGACGTAAGGCTGGAAGTATAAAATAATTTGTGAGACTTAAAAGCCAATGATCTTGTAGACTTACTTTGTAACCATTACTCCAGGAGTAACTCTCCTTTATTAAGTTTTGCTGGGTTTAGCACAAAACCTCCGGTTTGCTAACAGCACTTGTTCGTAAATGGATATCGATGTAAATTCTTAGCAGAATCAGTGCTGCTAAACTGATAGTTTATAGAATTTTATAAGATTCGAATTGTCTGTCATGCAGACCTCATGTAACAAACAGCACTAGTCGTTCGAAATAGTCACCCATCTAAGTTCTGAGCTGGCTCATTGCTGCTTAACTTCTGTTATCGAATTTAGAATAAGAACTTTAAATGTTACCTGGCTGTCAGTTCTTATGTTGTAAATTTAGTTTCTGTTTGAATAGAACTCACTAGTAAGTGTCAGTTAGTTTAGCTCTATAAACATTTTACTGGGACTTAATCTTAGATTTGATTAGGTTTAGTCAATTTGTTTAAAGGCATATCAACTCCTGATAGATTATATAACACAGACATTTTATTCATACAGCGATTTTTGATTTTTATAACTAATGTTTTCAGTGTTTGATTGTTTTTATTAAATATACTTTTTTATTTTTCTACATTATCTCCTCGTACACAGCTTTTGAGTATGAAATATTCTTCTCAAATATTAATTATTCAAGTAATTATATGGTTTCAAGTAATTGTTTCTATTTAATTGTATTTTGTTTCTATGCAATTATATGGTTTCTTCTATCACTTCACAACACTAATAATCTACCAACAGATCTCTGTGGCCTAGAGAAGAGCCTCAAATATGTACAGCCACTCTGCGCTAAAGCTGACTAGCGAGTAATGGCAATGAAAGAGTATTCCAAACTCTATCTCTCTCTTGAGCCCCAGAAGTTGAATCACACCACCAGATATGAGTAAATACCATAGCCAGTAAATCCCTTTTGTGGGTGAGTATTTTTCCTTTGCAGAAGATTTAGTGGATACTAAGCTCCACCGACATGGATGACTTAGATTCTACATAAGGTCAAATGCACACGGTTCCTAATGAGGATCACACTCATAACTCAGTTATAACTTATCTGTGAGACTAGATTCTTAATCATTACAGCACGAAAAAGAATCACTGACTAAAGATTTGCTTTAGCAGAATTCAGCCAGAAAAATATAATTAGTGTGGATTGAACTCATTATTAATTGATCTGCAAGACTACCATGTTATCATGCGATCAATGACACCAAGAAATTCGGTGATTTTCGTAATGTATCCGAGAACAAATTGTTGGAGTCTTTGTGCTCATTGTAAGAATTCATTTACTATGGCTCAAGGTTTGGCGTAAGAAACTCCCAATGAGAAGTGAATACACTTGTAATGGTCAGTTGGAATAGCTCGATACCCACTACACTGGACACTCTTTGTACTAGTCTATTACACACCTTATTTTGATCAAATTAGGGAATGACCTATGGGATGAGCTTTCTGTTAGTCTAACCAGTGGCAATAACATGAATATCTTAACCACGCAGCCGATCATTGCTTAAAGGAACCGATAAAGTTTTTTTCCGTTTCAGCAAAATTTTCTGTTTTAGTTTTTACTCATTTATTTCTAAAAAAAAAAAAAAGAACTTTTTCTGATTGGTTCTGACGCGTGATTCTATTCATTTATCTGATGTCAGTTGTACAATCATATCCAAATGACCAGGTGTACAAACTCATTTGACTTAAATCTAAATAGAGTTGTCTTTCTTCCGATTGATTTATTCTTTTTGTGCTAATTGGAAAGAATTGTAAAAATAGATAGCAATAAATAAATGAATAAATAAAATAGATGTATAAAAAAATAGAACAAAATGGTGCAATGAGAACTAATCATATCAAACCAAAAATTGATAATGCTGTGAAATTAATGAGTGTAGACTTTGTGCTGATTCATATAATAAGCAAATGCTGCAAACTGACACAAGAGGAACAGAAGACAAGATGAAAAAATGATCCTCTGGGAACGGAGTTATAGAACAAAGATTTGCTATTCTGACAGATGGTATATGCACAAACTAGAATTTGTGCAAAAAGTGAGACGCAAGGAAAGTATGTGGGACTTTGAAATACAAGCGGACCATCCAATTCTGATCCGAAGATCTGATTTAATGTTAATTAACAAAAAGACAGCTATCATATCTCGGATTCTGCAGTTCTAGCAGATTAAAGAGGGCAAATAGAAAGTAAAAAGATTGAAAAACACCTGAACCTTGCTAGAGAGCAGAAAAAGTTGTATAACATGAAGGTGATACCAATTGTAGTTAGAACTCATGAAATAGTCTTCAAAGGCCTAGAAAAGGGACTGGCGCCTGAGGAAGAAGAATCGAGAAGATCCTGACTACAACCCTTAAAATTAGCTAAATATCTAGAAAAATTCTGCCGAAGATCTGAGGAGACTTGCTATTACTCAACTGATAAAACAAATGCGAAAAACTTGAAAAGAGTGAAATAATGATTGCCAGAATCTGTTATGAAAGATAAGAGGTAAAACTCCAGTGTGATTTTGAAATATAAACCAATCACTAATCCCAGGCCTGAAGATCTGATCTAGATTTAATTAATGAGAAAAGCGGAACTTGTCACCTGGTCAACTTTACCGTTCCAGTAGATCACAGTATAAAAGTAAAGAAAAGCTAAAAAATAAAAAAAAAAGAAATAAAATCAACAGAAAAATTCCATTGATCTTGCCAGAGAGCAATAGAAATTGTGGAACATGGAGGTAATAGTGATACAGATTGTAGCTAGAGCCTATTGAATAATCGGAACGAAGCCCTAGAAAAGAACCTGAGGAACTGGATATAAAAGGAGGAATTGAGACAATGCAGACCATTGTGTTAATGACATTTTGAAAAAAAATATTCAGCTAGAATATTTTGAAAAGTTCTGGATAGCTGATGGGACTCGTTGTCGTTTGTACTTCAGTGAAAAGTTTAAGTTATTACTGGTGCGAAAAAATTTGTAAAGAGAAATATCAATGAACTATATCTTAGCTTGAGATTTTAAGAGTTTTCTTTAGGATTTCCGATTCTTTTTTATTTGAAAAAGTTATATAATTCATTAGCTCAGTCAGCTGGGGCAGGACTGTAGAATACACCGACTGCATCTTTACAGAGGGGTAAGACTGCCCCCGCCAACAAGTATCCTGGATCTGGCACAAAACGATCTGACGGTGAGGCTCCAGTAATGCTAGAGCTTTGGAGAATGCTGAGTTCTCTTTCATTGCCATCGCTCCCAGGTTCACTCTGGTCTGGAGTGGTAGCATCTGATAGGGTACTATCTATGGGTCACACAGAAGTAAACCATGTACTTATGCTAAACTGAATCGTTTGAAATAGAACTATTTTTGATATTGAACCTGAATACTTATGCTAAACTGAATTGTTTGAAATAGATCATTAAACTGTGTGTAAACAAATGGCTGTTTAATTGAATTGTTGTTGATAAATAGCAATTCTTGGAATCATCTAACTGTGTGCAAACGAATGAGTAAATTTGAATAGAATAATTAGTGTTAAATATAAATCCTTGAAATCACTTCATTGTGTGCAAACAACTGATTAATATAGAATAGAATTATTAGTGTTTGATAGCAATAATGGAAACTATTTAAATGTGTAGAAACAATAGCTATACTAGTATGCAAACAAATGATCTCTAACTCATTTAAAAATGAAATTACCAACAAACTAATCACTTATATATCATCTATATCTATTCAAATGTGTGGTAACAAATGGCCGATGCTAAATTGTTAGTGTTCTATAGCAATATTAGAAACCATTTAACTGTGTGCAAACAAATGATTAATAGTTAATAGAATTAATTGTATTAGATTGCAATACTTGAAATCATTTAACTTGTGTCAAAAAACGAGTTCAGTCTCGTTTAAAAATGTCATCAACAAAATATGCTTGCAAATCATTTATATTTAATATATATGTATAAATTGGATTTGGCATAAAATAAACTATAATAGTTGATATGGCATAAAAAAAACCCATAGATCATCCATATGCAAGAAGTGGTTTATCTCTTTTTGTGGTTTCAAGCTTTCTTTTCACTTTCTTTATGCTAAGTTATATACTAAGATAAAGCAAAGCGCGTTATTGATTCATAAACTTAGATAAAAGATAAACCTCCACCTCTACAACGATGATGTCACTATTTTTGCCAAGAATAAAAAATAATTAGAAAACCTCATGCAACAATATCTATAACCAAGGTTGCCGGGTAAGTATAAGTCATGAAGAGAGAGAGAGAGAGAGAGAGAGAGAGAGAGACAGACAGACAGACAGACAGACAGAAAGAGAGAGGAGGGAGTTGTTTGTAAGTTGCTTCACTAGAAGACTAGGAGAGGTCTCATGACAAAATGAGCCGGTATATCGGCTGGTTTTAACTTCGAAAGAATGGGTTCCAGATTGGTGAGAAATGGTGCCGTCAGACACCTGGCAAAATAACACAGAAAGACTCTAGTAACATTTCTTAGGAATGCACTATCCAAACAAACAGAGTAACAAAGTTCAAACGACCAGGTATTGTTATGTTTGAAAAGTGAGGCCGAGCGGGGAAATTATTGGAGAAAGCTCTCCCAGGTGATCTCAATATAACGTACATGGATTTCTAAAAAAATGACAATTGCCCATAGCTTCCAGTTGAACTTTTAAGGTCGTGAAGCACAAAAGATGAAGTTGTGTCTATAGTGATTTGGGCTTTCGTCTTCTTTTTTGATTGAGTTATTTGGTTTAATTTATTTAAGTGCACATCCACCTCTTATGGGCTAATTAATGCTCAAACTTGATTTATTTGCGAATGTTTGATAACAATTGTAACTTTATATATTCAACCTTTGATAGAAATCTTTTTTTATTATTTGCCTATAGTAGTGTTATAACACAGGCCTAATGAGTAAAGTGTTCGACAATGGTCCTGGAGACTGGGGTTCAATCTCAGGTCGAGTCAAACCAAAGACTCACAAATGCTTAACACTCAGCATTACAAGGTAAGGATCAAGGGTAAAGTGAAGTAATTCTGGGAATTGAGTAGCACTATCTCCTACACCTCAGTGTTGTAGCTATTGAAAAGGGAGCCTTCGGGACACCCTTGACTAAGGTCGCCAACTTTACTTATAACGATATTCCTTTCTTTTTACGGTCTAGTATTCTTATCTAACTCATTATCAGGACAATTATATAGTATCAAGTATTCTTATCTTATACTGATAATGTATACCTAATGATAGGTTTGCAAGTAACCATTCCAATTTTATAATAATCGTATGTTTGCACAATAATATAGTTTCATGTATTCCTATTAAATATTTTCAAGTAGTTCTATTTACTATCCCTGTTGCCAACTATTATGGTGAAATTCATCAAATTTATTGACTTAGAGTTCGCACAGAGCTTTTCAATAATAATTTATTGTCCAATCAAATACATAAAAAAATAAACAGATTTTACCCATAGATGCCAATGTTACCAAGGGGTAATAGCTGTGTAAAGGTACTCCAAACCTAAATCTCAAAAGCTGGAGCCTCACCGTCTGATATAGTCTTGTGTCATACCCAGGAACTCTTTTTTTAGGTGTCTTACTCCACTGTAGCATATTCTAAGCCCCATCAACAGAGAGAGAGAGAGAGAGAGAGAGAGAGAGAGAGAGAGAGAGAGATTTTGAACCTTTAAGGTTGATTCTCATTGTTTGAATCTTTTAAATGTAAGTGGCAATGAAGAAGTATGCCACACTCCACAGAACTGAAACCTGGAGCAGTAAATTGTCATTCACAGGACACTCCTTTTGCGCAAGTCTTACCCATCTACAGAGGATGCAGTCAGACAGAACCTAGAGTACGCCGACTGTATCCTGTTCAAAGAGCAAAACCACAATGAAAAGGGACGCCCTAGATATAAAACCAAACTGTATTCTTTTGCGAGGCTTTAATATTGGAGCCCAAGCAAGAGTGGAGTACCATTTTGTTGAAATAACTTCCAGGTCCACTGTGACCAAGAATATTAGTATCTCTTAGGTTTTCATGTAGATCTTTTTGAAAATTATTAGTATCAGATAGAAATGTTTCATACCATATAATTGGGCAAATGATTTATGTTAGATATGACGGCGTGAAACCAATATAACTGCAAACAAATTATTACGATTACTAAAGAAATAAGTTACTTAAAATCATAAAAAAAACTGTGAATGAATTATCAGTATTACGAATAGTTACTTGAAGTTAGCATCATTATCATCAAGTCACGCTACCAGCACGGATTTACATGACTCTCTCTCTCCATCCGTCCCTATCATCCGTCGCTCCCGACAGGTCTTCCAAAATACACCCTGAGTTCGAACAGAGCTGTTCAATATAAGTTATTGCCGGTCGGATAACACTGACATGTCTATGTGAAAACGTCCATAAAAGAACATCACTTATAAGTTTGTCACAGCCTCTTTGGTAGTGTCGCTCACGTCTTGTTCGTCACAATTATGGTTTTAGTGATGGGATGGATGCATCGATGTTTTTGGTTTTATGGCATATCAACCACAGTGGGTCATTTAATGTCAAACACAGTTTATACATAGATATGATATGTATAATTTGAAAACAACGAGTTCATGGGTTGTAAAGTTTAGATCAGCAAGGCTCACTTAGTGAGTCAAACCGATTTCAAGCACTTGGTGTTTGTTATATAGGAGTTGGAAGTAATTTATTTTTCTAGGTACTCTATTATTTGAGAATCAGGTACATCTTTGAATAGCAGAACAAGGGTTGTTGCTTTTCTTGCGAATGTTCTCATATTTTTGCAGCCAATCAATACATGGCTAACCATGAGTAGTTGATTGCAGCAGGTACACCAAGGTGCAGTTTCTTCCTTGAAAAGGTAGGCATGAGTTAGGTATATGTGTCCAATTCTGATTCTGCTTAATATTATGTCTTATCTTCGGTCAGGTAATGGTTCTGCAATTTCTAGTTTAATTATGGGTTGATGTTCATAGAGTTTATTTCGGGACATGTCCTATATTGTTTGCCATTTTCTTCTTATGTAGCGTTTGATTTTGGTTTTGTAGTCTGTGAATAGAAGTTTAAAAGTTGTTATCAACATTTTAGTTGCTTCTTTTGCAATTATGTCAGTCATTTGATTTTACTACCGGGAATTAAGTGGAATTACAGCTATTGTTTTATGTGGTGTTGCTTCCAGGATTTGTTAAATATATCTCGTAGCCTTCTTGCTCCGTTCCCATTTAACTTTTTCTCTATACCTTTTGTCGGCGTCCATGTGGTGCGTCCATACCGTTATAGTGACACAACCACTGCTTGGAAGAAATCCTATATATTTTATCGAATAGATCAAACTTCCTTATGATCGATAGCCTATAGATAGCAGTCCCTGCCTTTGCTAAGAGCATATTAATATAACTTTGAGTCAATGAAACGCTGCTGGTGACATAATTGAACTAGTCTACTAATTTGGTCAAGTGGGTAGAGTGTTCGCCAATGGGCCATGAGACCTGGGTTCAATCCCAGGTCGAGTCATACCAAAGACTTTAAAAATGATACATCATTGCTTAACACTCATCAATAAGGTATGTATCAAGGTTAAAGTGGAGCAATCCTGGGAAAGGAGTAGTGCCCTCCCCTACATTTCGGTGTAGTAGCTATTGAAAAGGGAGCCTTCTGTTCACCCTCGACTACAGTCGCCAACTTTACTTTTACTTACTAATTTCAGCGGACCGCAGTTTAGAGTGGAGATAGTTCCTCTATTAAAACATGTACTCCGTAAAACATGCCTCCTGATGCCGGTTCCAGGTTATACAGTAGAGATTCGGCTTGGGTTGATCTTTGTCTTCTGCATAGTCTGTGGCTGTTATCTATTCTGCAGGATATCGTCTGCTTCTTATTTTTTTAACGTAATGCCATTTTCTTTTATTCGAACTATCGACGGTCGACGTATGGAAATTTACTAAGCTTTTTGCTTAGATGTGGCACAAGGCCATATGAAAGGGGCACCCAATGAGACGACGGTCAACGTATGTAATCTAGGAAGATTATAAACTGATGTGTCTATGTATCTCCTTGCATAACGCCAGCAACAATGTCGAGGATGTCTCTGTCTCCATCCGGTGAGCAAACTTTGAATTCCGTGATTCTGTAGAGCATCATTATCGCTATAACTGTTTCTTTGGGGAGACCATAAGCTAAGCGTATTTGCTCCATCTTCCCTCTGTGAATGGAATCAGATGCCTCGGAGGAATCTATGAACAATAGGCTTGCCATGAGCCTACGGGAAATGCAGAGCATTAAACATAAACTTGAAGCAATAATTGTTTGTAAATGTTTTATATTACTTACTTGTAATCATGTAACTGCTTTTAAAAAGACATCTGCATTAAATAATTAAACAAGATCTAATATGCAATAAAACCAACCAACTATTCAACCAACCTTTGATCAATCGACAAGGGACACATGAGACTATCTATCGTTTTAGTTAATTTGTTTTGTTAATATTATCCTTAAAATGACGGTTCTGTTTATAAGTCTAACTGCAATTCACTAATCACCAGGTAAGTTGCTCATATCCAATCAACGCTTATATTCATTAAACCTTGTCTCTTAATATGAGTTAGTGGTGTACCTTTGGAATCTATAGACACATGCTTGTACTTAATCTATCAACAACTTTCATAGACAGCATCGCCCATTAATACGTGGGCTCCTAACCATTTTTAAAAATGAAATAATCATTTTCTTCAAAAGAAAAGCAATCAGGATTTTATTATGTCTACTTATGTATCAACAAACGAAACGGATATAATTATCAATAATTTATTTCCAAAATCTAGAACATTGAAAATCCAGGTATCTTGTGCAAATATTCAATACAGTGAAAAAAAACTGTGGATGAACCTTTTCTTCCGATATTATGTGAAGCTGCACCGTCGTATTTAATTTAATGTCTTCCACGTCCTCAAATCAGAGTCTTATGGTGAATTTTCAATTTAGAAAACTACAAAAAGTTGCATAGACCCATGTCTGGCCAATTTGGAGAGCCCTGCATTAGAAAAATACAGTTTTTTTGCCAAATAACTGATGTTTATAATATATAGAGAATGCTGACCAGAACGTACCGAAAATTGTCACTATCTCTTTTAACCGTCTAGACATCATCATTTTATATTATAATTTTGTCAACTCTGCCGACATCTTTATTTATATTATGCATTTAAAAAATGTTGAATTTATATGTCTTGATATGTATTTAACGCAACTTGCATGACAGTAGATGGAGTGAATCTTTCTAAAAGAAAAACTAGAAATACAAATATCCTATGTTTGTTTTGTTTCTACTCATATTGTTAAGATTTGAGCTCATTTGAACGCAAATTAGTGAAGTTCTGAGATTACAAAAAAATATTAACATTTCTAAAACACCCTCGATAATAACTTTCCTTATTCTTACTAAATTCTTGTAATTTTTGTTACTATGTTTGAAAATCTGGAACAGAATCTAAGCACGACTGTTAAAAATACTCGACCGAATACTGTCAGTTAAAATCAAATCGATTATAACAAGAATGCAAGCAATCGAGCGAAAATTTTCAAGAAATAAAAATTAACGTAAAATGAGATTTAACTGGGAAAGAATTCTTCTTTGGAGATGGAAGCTTTTCTTTGAAATCTCGAAGACAACGATGGAATCTTGCAAATTAACAGTATGAAATCGAACAAATAGAAGGGATTAAAAATAAATTTGCCCACGAAAGGCAAATTATCAAAAGGAAAATCTTCATTTTTTTTTGGAAGATGAATTCTCTATTTACTGACTTGAATTTGAGAATTCTTGTCTACGGAAAAGTAAAAGAGAAACTTGTTGCAATTGAATGATGCAAAAAGGGCCGGGTATTTTGTAGTTATTTCATCAGAAATCGGTTACTGGCCCCGGAGCAAGCAGCTTATGGGATTAATGTCTCATTTCAGGATAATAAAGTAATTAAAGCATCATGATAGAAACTGCATAGTTATTGATGGATATCCAAAAAATAAAAAGAAAAAATATATAGATTAAACATCTACAATCTGTCTAAATCTATAAGCGTGAATTCATCGCATGTCATTTCCGATTAACGAAGTTAATCCCCTTTTTTTTCATATTTGACAAGCTTTAACTATTTCACTGCCGTATTTTTCACTTTTCTATTGCTTCTAGTGCAGCACTTTTAAGAGAGAGAAAGATAGATAGATAGATAGATAGAGATGAAAAGCAAAATTTGTTATACAAAATTTTTCAGTAAATAAAAAATAATCACTTGAAGGGAAAATATTCTATTAAATTCTGTTATATTTGAACAAAACTAAAGACAAGGAATTCAGCTATATTTTTTACATGAAACTGGTACTATTTACCAACCCCTCCGCTCGGGCAGGATATGACACAAGGTCAATTTTTAAGCGGAGTTTAACAGGTTTGAATTCAGAGTTTTCCTTCTCCTAGACTAGTTGCCTCACTAAGGCTGAAGAACCTAGTCCGTCCTACTATTTACCCATAGCTGGAGGGAGAATAAGGGGGTTCATACCTTTCCCAAGGGTATTTGCCCGAAAGTGAACGTAATAGCGCGACTGGAGTACGAACTCGCGTACTACGATTCCGTAGTTCATCGATTTAACCATTACACCACGAGTACACATGAAACTGGTCATTCTATCACCGTGTAATGGTTGACTAGATAGTCTCGTAAACACATTGCTGCTGAATAGTGATTTTGATCTTTGTACCAAAGTTATACTTAGTTTAAGGACCACGCACGCTATAATGGTCAGAAAGCTTAGGTTATCAAGTATCTGTTATTCAGTTTGATTTTCTCTGGGTGAACAACATTCCTGACTATGAACTAAAATAAGCTTGTTTAATTTGATGACAGCCTTATTGCGAAGACATTTAAAGCACTGATTCTCGCTAGATCACCAACGTTAACCAACATTAAACTTGTACATTCCTTACATAGGTAACCACGAAAGAACTGCATGAACTGTAAGCAGAGGGGTTGGTAAATAGGGTAAGCAATCTGAAACTTGTGTGCCTAACTAAGCAAATATTTGCAAAGTCCATATTTGCAAATTGAACTGCAATAAGAATTCCACTATCATCGCATACAGAACAGCTTTAGAAATCTGACAATGACACCTCGCAACTAATGTTTGATAATGTCTCATTCTGCATGTGGTGATAATTTCGTATGACACAGCGCCGTAAACAAAACTTGATTTCTCGATTTCATTTTACTATCATCATGTTATGAATAAGGCATTTCAAAAAATTTCAATTCTAGAAGAAACGTGAAGAAGCTTCGTGCTAATGGCATTTAGCTCAAGAAATTCGGATTTCTAATTTTCGATATGGAGATGCAGAATTGGTTCTTCGGATTCGTTTTTCCCAAGCTGATAAGCGATGACTCTATCTCGCACCTCAATATCGAAAACTAAACATCTGTTTGGCATTTTAATCCAATTTAAATGGTGAAAAATTTAGACTGATAGATTCGACCTGATTTAAGAGAAATACCAAGTTTTGTCAAAAGAGGTCAAATTGTTGTATTATTGTTCTACGGTAGATATTGTCAAAATGCATACGTGATCGTTGTCCATGTACTCATTGGAAAGAGTTTTCAGTTCAAGAAACAAGAAAAAAGACTTATTGTGTAATATTTGATGAGTATGAAAAGTGGCCCTCTGGCACAATAATTTCCTTTGCAAATAATAATAGGAAAATTAAAAGTAATAATAAACTATGGAAATTGAAAGTCATGGTTACACCAATTGTAATTGGTGCAGCTAAAGGGACTAGAGGACTTGGAATAAAGAGGGGAAGTGGAGACCATCCAAACTATAGCATTGTTCATATCGGCCAAAATACTAAGAAAGGTCCTGGAAACTTGAGGAAACTTGCTATCACTCAGACTCCAATGGAAAATCATCAGCTGATGCTGGTGTGAAAAACTCTCCCGTAATAATAATAATAATAATAATAATAATAATAATAATGATAATTGACAAACAAACAGATCTCCTAATCTTAGCCAGACAATCAGATCTAGTCAACAAAAATAAAAATTAGAGAACCAGCCAAATTCTGGACTTCGCCCTTCCGGCTGACCACAGGATAAAAATGCAGGAAGGCAAAAAGAGAGATAAAAACCTGGACCTTCTTAGAGAATTTAAAAAAATTATGGAGCATGAAGGTGACGGTGATACCAGTTGTACTTAATACACTAAGAACAATCACCAATTGCTTGGTAAAGGGACTGGAAAATTTGGAAATAAGAGGACCAGTGGAGACCATTAAGACTACAGCGTTCTAAAGATCGGCCAGACTACCGAGAAGAGTCCTGGAGATTTGACATGATTTGCTATCAATCAAACCCGGGTGAGAAACCATCAGCTAACGCTGGAGGGGTAACTTCTCAACTGAGTAAAATAATAATCATAAATTAAATTAAAAGCTGTTCAAAAATATCTAAAATAGAAATTGATTCGTTAAGGCAGATTTTCAGACAATTAGACATAATTACTTTATTCTATAAGTTTGTCAGCCATGCGTATATCTTAATTTCGATTTTTGAATTATAAGATTATAACAAAATCAGTCTCGATACTTTTTGATTTCACCACGTTTATGTTTTGGGCCTCGTTTTGTGAAAGATAAATCAAAAAAGGAAATTCAAATGCTGTAATTAGTGATGCAATGCTATTTTTAGAAAAGGTTTAGAAGATTGATTTTAAAGCAATTTAGATAACTTTAACTTTATTTCTATTCGTCTGTTTGCTTTTGCGTAGCAAGAGTTATGTCGTCTATATTTTTGCGGTTACTAATAGGATCCAGGAATATGTTTAAAATATTATTTTTTTGAAAAGTTTATTCCGTTTTAGAATATTTTAGCATGGGGTTTTGATTTACTATGTTTAATTGGTAAACTGAGTCCTAATTTTATGTCCACTAACCAATTGATTATGTAAAATATGTACGATGTGTAAAGTTAGAGAAATTGGACACGGTGACCCGAATTCAAAACTTGAACGAGGCTGCTTTTTATGCATAAATAGCTAATAACATTGAAAAAGGTATGAATCAAACTATTACCCCTCCGTCTATGGGTAGATAGTAGGGCTAACTGGAGTTTTTAACCTTGGCATGGTTGGCAACCGGTCTTGGAGAAAAGAAACAATGAATTTAAACTTGTTAAAATGACCTTGTATTGCATCTCCCTGGAATGGAGGGATTGGGTAATTAAGCCTGAAATAATCCACAAGATGAAAATTTCGTCGCCAGGAGTACGCAGCATAACATATCTTCAGCGATTTTTTTGGGCTATTTTTTTCCAAGTCAGAGAAAATAAAAATCTAAAAAAGTCTATTGTTGAATGATTTGTCGTACAAAGTGTAATTACCAAAAGGAGATGATAGATGTTTACTGATCTATATATCCTCAGGAAAACATTGTCCTGCATTTCTATGACAGACAGTCAGACAGACATACACAGACACACACACAAACAAATTAGAGTTATTTCTCTCTAGACACACTTACTGTGGAAGAGATTTGATCAAAAAGAATATTTCAATACTTACATGTTCTTCTTAAACTACTGAACTGACTCGCCATTTAAAAACTATAGGAAAATTGCTGTATGAAGGGAAAAACCAATAGTAATCAGGGCCAGTTGAAGACTTTTACTCAGTTTCTATGAATAGGAATTACTTCCCTCTCGGTGTGGAACTTCCCAACAAAACTACAGGGTGTTTAAAAATGTTAACATTTCTACAAGAGGTTCTTTATGATATGATTTAAATGTCTCTACCTGTTCACTCTCCCTGTTAACATATCATTGGAATATTTTTGCTGAAAACCAGTTCTATATTTCTAATAAAGATAATTCTATAAAAATATAAACATTTTTTAATCACTCTTGGGAAATTATATCATAAAACTTCTCTTATAATGGAGTTAATATTTTTTAAAGCACTCTTTATTTTGAAGGTGATAAAATTGACTTGTATTCAAGCTTACTAGTTTAAAATTCATACACTCTGTCATATTTCAAATATTCCATATGCAAACTTAACAACTATGATTGAACTGGACAATAGTTATTTACGAAGCTTAGTGGATATCCAAGGCCAGATGCATGATGCATTTAGTGAAAATCGAACTCGCTAGTAACAGTCTACCAGTCTAACGTGCTAGTAATGGGAAGTGACCTCGCAAAACTTATAAGTAAAGTTGGCGACCTTAGTCGAATGTGACCCGAAGGCTCCCTTTTCAATAGCTACTCCATCGAAGTGTAGCGGAGGAAACTACTCAATTCCCTGGATTGCTCCACTTTACCCTTGATCCTTATCTTTTAATACTGAGTGTTAAGCAAGGCTGCACCAAGTAACATTTTTTGAGTGTTAGGTATGACTCGACCTGGGATTGAACCCTGGTCTCCCAGACCATTGGCGAACACTCTACTCATCACTAGCTTATACCACGACAACGTTTTATTTGTACCGATGCCAACCCACTTCGATCTTTGTTTAACTCACATTTGACCATCCTTTTAATTCAGTAGAACATTGATATCATGAAGGTGTATTTGTCCATTTGAAATCTTTGCTAATGGTGTTTACTGTCGTTATTGTTAATTAAAAAAAAACCCAAATAATCATTGCATCGGTACCCACCTATAAAGCATTAAAAATTATATGCGTCCAAATCTATTTCATGCTCAGTTGGAGTCAGCACAATGTGTTTTTGGTGTGTCTCCAAATCACCCTTATTTATTGTGATGTGTACGACGATGTTTAGAGATATTTTAAGGCTAAAACTATTTGGTGCGACTATTATTTTAATTGCCTGACGATGTATAAACAGAGAGAGAGTTAAGGTTAATGCATTGTATTTTTGTTCTTTCTTTCGGTCTGTTTGTTGATGAGACTTTATTTATCTTTTAAATTTGTTTTCTTCTAAATGTATTTGTATTCGTTCTTCTATTATATATGTTTCTTTCTATTTATCAATCAATCTATCATGCTTTGTTAATTATTATATTCTCTCCTTCCTGCGCAGGGTAGGGGTGATGTCCTCTTGGTGTAATAGTTAAAGCGATGGACTGCGGAATCGTAGTATGCGAGTTCGTACTCCAGTCGCGCTGTTACGTTCACTTTCAGACACATACCCTTGGGAAAGGTATGAACCCTCTTATCCTCCCAGCTATGGGTTAAATAGTACCACTACTGTTCTTCTCGTAGGATCGCTTTGGAATTAAATAATCAACAAAGGTTGACATGCCATTAAAGAAAGAAACCAAACTTTCCTACACACACTATCTGTCCGTCTCCCTTTCTGTCTCTGTCTCTTTACATATGTGAATAAATCTGTACGAGTGTGTGAACTATGATTGGGCCAGTTTTAGTGCACTTGGTACCATGCAACCCAAAATTACCAGCAGCATTATTGCGTGAACAGATACTAAACCGGTAATATATATATATATATATATATATATATATATATATATCTTCATCGTGTCGTACTGTTAGCACAGATCTCCCTGGCCCTCTCTCGCCACCTGTCTCTATCGTCCATCGCTCTCGGCAGGTCTCCCAGGCTACATCCCGTATTGGCACAGAGCTGCGGTATATAGGTTCTAGCTTGTCGTCTCGCCTTTGCTCGTCAATATGTAGGAGTCCACAGGAGTACATCATATACGAGTTCATCCTCACTTCTCCAGTAATGCCCCGCATGTCTGCTTCGTCTAATTTGAATGTTTTTATGATGGGTGGTAGGTGGCCGTACAGTTGCTGTTTTGTGGGATGTTGCCTCCAGGACTTGTTCAATACAGATCACAGCATTCTTGTGTAATTGCCGGTATGGAGAAAAACTATACGTTTAGTCAGCGTCCTCGTGGTGCATCCATATAGCAGTATTGATCCGACCGTTGCTTGGAAAAAAAATTACGTTTTAATTTATCAGTCAAGAATGAAAATCCCTTCTGTTCAGATGTTATAAACATATATATATATATATTGAAAGTCATATATATATATATATATATATATATATATATATATATATATAACATTTGAAATGAAGGGATTTTGATTAATCTCTCTGTAGTGATCTCATAGCTCTTAGTTTCATCTATTTATGAAAATACAATCATCAGATGAGGCTAGTTAAAAAAAAAAAGTATTTTAATTATTTTTAAAATTAGTCTCATCCTATGATTGGATTTTTCTGCGAACAAGATTCTCAATTTCCCAACAAATATTCCATAATCATAAAAGCGAATACGTCATGTATATAAACTTTATGGCTGAATCAATCTTGGAATGTTCTTGAGCACTTCTTGATGATGACCAAAGGTCGAAACCGGTCACAATTACTTGGCCTTACGAACGTTTGTCAGTCGAATTTTTTTCATTCACACACACACACACACACACATAAATATATAATACCAAATAAACATATACAAATCTTACATCATTGAATTAACGGTATATCATTGAGATCACCTGCACCGATTTTTCACTTGAATATAAAGAAATATCATTATCGTTCAGTGTATTGACGTGTCATCAGATCAGTTAATTCAAACGTTACATGACTGAATGAAAGCTTCGCAACGGGAAAGTTAAGAATAGAATAAAGGATTAAACGAAAGACTCTATTTTGATTTGACATTCCCAAAATGAAACGAAGAATCACCAAAGTTTGGCGGTATTAGATAAGGTACTGCAGAGGAGCTCGGGATTTGTTGCAATGATGCATTGGCTCCAGGGTTATCATCTAATGAAGGTTTTTTAGGAGGCTGAGATGCTAATACTTTGTAACATGTTTAATGAGGTGGGGAGAGAGAGAGAGAGAGAGAGAGAGAGAGAGAGAGAGAGAGAGAGAGAGAGAGAGAACTTGGCAAGTAATTCTTTTTGCCTTTGTGTTATATATATATATATATATATATATATATATATATATATATATATATACGAGGATCATAAAATAAATTCCTAGCCTTTTTTCGTATGGGCACTTTTATTGACGGGTCACTGACCCGATTTGAAGAGTGCTGGTCTCTTCCGGCGGAATCTCTTCCTTAACTCCATCAAAACCTCAACATAGTAACCTTACCCCTAACCCTAACATTTAGCCAATCAACTGTGGTGTATAGGCTTCCTTATTCCTCCCACACTTCTCATCATCCCTCACTGCCATCCTTGAATCTCTTATGTCACTCAAAAACTGATGCTCGCTTCATGCAAGATGGTCGAAAATCAGTCTGAAGCATTCCATACGTTTCTGTGGCATTTTTTCCAAGTTTAAAACAGAATTTTATTGCATATCGTTCTTCTGAAGTGTCCTCACGTCCAGATTGTATTTTTGAAATTCACCAGCAGCGACAATCAGGCTTTAGTAGGGTGTATTCCAATTCCTGCTGTAGCTGTTCATTTGGACCTGAAATCATAAAAAAATGGTCAGCCATCTCATAAGATGTATAGCAATAACATACTGAATTTTCAAGAGTCAACGCTAATTTCAAATGCCTGTACAAAAAAGTCTGGAAACTTATTGAATACACTACATATATGTGTGTGTGCGTGCGCAGGCGCGTATTTGTATATTTTTCCGTTGTGGAAATTAATATCTCACTATAGAATTAGAATTATGCAAGAACTATCCAATGTTCATAGATTTCAATTACTTTTCACTGATAAATCCCATGATGAAGACAGCGGGAGAAGTTACAGTTCAATTCATATGAATAAATACAAATTTCTGTGCGTGTTTCCGAATCTATGCTAATATCAAAACGGTCAACAATATGTTAAATCGTGAATGCAGATGATCAATATTCACTGTGTATTAGTATGCACTAACAAATAGTATTTGTCTCAGTCGTGACATATCTAATTTGAATTATGTTTTTAAAAAGCAAATTCTATTGAATAACTTAGGTGAGTAATTTATTTGTATTATTCTTTTATTTTAATGCTTATACATAAGCTAATCTTTAGTATAACATTCATATGAACCCGTTAAAAAAAAATGGATTTCTTAAATGCTTTCCTATTTGTTTATTCAGCAATGTTTTATTCAGTAAAATTATCTGAATATTTTTTGTGCATTTCAAGAAGATCGAATTAAAATGTAAAAGTGGGATTAATAATAATAATAATAATAATAATAATAATAATAATAATAATAATAATAATAATAATAAGAAGAAGAAGAAGAAGAAGAAGAAGAAGAAGACAATGTGACTTACTTGTAAGGGCTTTCTTCAGGTATACAATTAAAAAAAGTATGAGATTTGAACGATTTATTTTTTCCTGGAAAAATTCTATATTGTTTGTCTGTTAATCCTCGAGGTAGAGGAAAAATAATATATTTGAGGAATGGTCTGAAAGCATAAATAAATTGGTCGTGATTGATTTAGAATCGAAAGTTTGCGAATGTCACGTGACCTTTTATTATATATAAAAAAAGGAACCGTATAGATTCGAATACCTGCCGGCTACGAAGTTTTAGGAACAAATCTTCGCTGTGTACTATTTGCTATTTGAATGAAGAAAATCGGTTTGTAAAACTAGTCTTTAGTTTATAATGCATAATTGATTTTATGTTGTGTCCCTCAAACTAAAATCTTTCCTGAATATTTGTAATTTTAATGAAGACAATGCGACTAGAGAATTGAAAAAATTGGGACATGAAGGTGATAACAATTGTAATTGGTGCGCTTGATACAATCATGAAAGTATTGATAAAAGGACTGGAGGAGATGGAAATCCGAGGACAAGTTGAGACTATCCAAATGATAGCCTTATTTAAACCAGCCAGAATACCAAGAGTCTTGAAGATTTGTGAATTTGGTTTGGTTTTATGGCGTATCAATAATTTTAGGTTATCTAATGCGAAATTTATTTTTATAAAATACAGTTCTTTTTCAAACAATTCACTTTAGCATAAGTACACTGTTTAGTTTTATTTGACCCATAGATAGGACTCTCTCAGGTGCTACCATTCCGGGTCAGAGTGGACTTGGAGCGATGATATTGAAGGGGTACTCCGCATTCCCCATAGCTCAAGCAGTACCATCAGATTATTTAGTGTCATGTCCAGGACTCTCATTAAGGGGGTCTTACCCCTCTGCAGAAAAGCAGTCTATGTATTCTACCGCCCCAGCCGACAGGGCAAGAAGATTTGAAGACACTTGCTTTCACCCCAAATCCAGAGAGAAAGCTGACCCTGTTGAGAAAAACTCTGAAATGAATAAAATAATCAATTTAAAAAAATGAAATAGATAAGTAGGATATATCAATATAGAAATCAAGTTTAATAATTAACATTCAGTAAGAAATAAAGTATTTTTACTTTTTTGAGTATTCATCAATCACTAATAATCATCATTTAATGAATGGTGTTTCCTCGTAGTGTAATGGTTAACCCGCTGGACTGCAGTCATGCTATTACGTTAACTTTTAGACAAGTACCCAGGGGAAAGGTATGAACCCTCTTGTCCTTCCAGTTAAGAAGTTAAATAGTACCACTAGTGTTCTTCTAGAAGTAGGGGTTTGGCATTAAATATCCTTTAAAGCTTCATATGCCATAAAACATTTTATGAGGTGCCCGTGGTGTAATGGTTATCGTCGTAGGAAATGGACACATCGACACGAGTTCAAATCATGGACGAGACTGATTACATTTCACATACTACTAATACCCTTGGGAAAGGTATGAATCCAATTATTCTCCTCCCAGCTATGGGTAAATAGTAGGGTAAACTAAGTTTTTTATGCTTGGTGAGGCAACTAGTCTAGGAGAAGGAAAACTCTGAATTCAAACCTGTTAGACGTTGCTTAAAAATTGACCTTGTATCAGATGCTGCCCGAGCGGAGGGGTTGGTAAATATGATATGCCATAAAACAAAGAAACCGAGCCATTCAATGAAATGGGATCAAATTGTTTTGTAAAGACTATAATGAACATTAGATAATAAGTATACAGAGATATATGACCACATGGTTTCATTTTCATGGTGTATCTGTTTCATTTCAGGAGGTGTTCGTTGTGTAATGGTTATCGTCGTAGGAAATGGACACGGCGACACGAGTTCAAATCCAGGACTAGGCCGGTTGCATTTCACATAGCACTAATACACTTGGGAAACGTATGAATCCAATTATTCTCCCTCCAGCTATGGGTAAATACTAGGGCAGACTAATTCTTCAGCCTTGGTGAGGCAATTAGTTTAGGAGAAGGAAAACTTTGAATTCAAACCTGTTAAACTCCGCTTAAAAATTGACCTTGTGTCATATTCTGCCCAAGCGGAGGGGTTGGTAAATAGGATCAGTTTCATTTCAGCCCAGTCGGCTGGAACTGTAGAGTACCCTGACTGCATCTCTGCTGAGGGGTAAGACCCCCCAACGAATATCCTGTTATGACTCTAAACTGTCTGAAGCTGAGGTTTCAGACCTGGAGCATTGGGAAATCTGCAAACACCTTCATTGCCATTACTCCCAGGTCTACTCTCACTTGGAGTAGTAGTACCTGTTAAGGTACTGTCTACGGCTCAAATAGCGCTGTTTAGATTTTTAACTGTGTGCAAAAAATTGCCGATGTTAAATTGAATTGTCAGTTCTGCATAGCAATTTGAACCATTTATCTGGGTACAAACAAATGGGTAATATTGAATAAAGTTATTAGTGTTTGACAGCAATACTTGAGATTAGTTAAATGTGTGCAAATAAAACTATTAGTGTTCTATAGCAATACTAGAAACCATTTAAGCGAGAGCAAACAAATGATTAATATTAAATAGAATTATACATCTTTGATAGGAATAATTGAAACTATTTAAATGTGTGCAAACATATATACTCTGGCTTGTTTAAAATGTTACTTATTAACTACTCGCTTATAAATCATAAATATTTAATATTATAAGTAAGAACGGAATTTGGAATTGAATAACCCCGACGGGTTGATAAGCCGGAAAATCCAACCAACCAAGCAACCAACCACCTTAGATTTATCCGACCTCGAAAGCAGTATTTGTATACAAAAGTGTGTTGGAAATAGTAATCACTCAGTACTAGGTTACATTTTTTGTACCAGAATAAATAAAATAAAAACGACTTTACTAAAATCATTTTTGCTTCAGGTATCTTCCTGGTTTATAACTTTAAAAATTCGAAAAATTTTGTTTACAATTGTGTTTAATAATAAAGAAGAAGGTGCTCATTATATCAATTTATTTTCATTTTGTAATATGAGTTTACCCAATTCCTCAGATCAGTTTTTAAGCAAAGTTTAGTTTGAATGCAGAGTCTATTTCTCCTAACCTGGTCGTCTAACCAAGGCAAGATAACACAGTATGATCGACTATTTACCTATAGCTAACATATCAAGGTTTGAAGGTTGAGTCTTCTTTCTCCTAAACAGGTTTCCCAACCAAAGTTAGATAACACAGTATGATCGACTATTTACCTATAGCTAACATAGCAAGGTTTGAAGGTTGAGTCTTCTTTCTCCTAAATAGGTTTCCCAACCAAAGTTAGATAACACAGTATGATCGACTATTTACCTATAGCTAACATAGCAAGGTTTGAAGGTTGAGTCTTCTTTCTCCTAAATAGGTTTCCCAACCAAAGTTAGATAACACAGTATGATCGACTATTTACCTATAGCTAACATAGCAAGGTTTGAAGGTTGAGTCTTCTTTCTCCTAAACAGGTTTCCCAACCAAAGTTATATAACACAGTATGATCGACTATTTACCTATAGCTAACATAGCAAGGTTTGAAGGTTGAGTCTTCTTTCTCCTAAATAGGTTTCCCAACCAAAGTTAGATAACACAGTATGATCGACTATTTACCTATAGCTAACATAGCAAGGTTTGAAGGTTGAGTCTTCTTTCTCCTAAATAGGTTTCCCAACCAAATTTTAATAACACAATATGATCTACTATTTACCAATAGCTAGATAGTAAGGAATGACATTTTTGTGAAATGAAACGAAAACAGCTTCGTCCAGGTTTTGAACACATATCACCGATTGCGTTTTTTCAGCTATAACCGTTTTCCTAATCATATCATAATCAAATCATTAGAAATATACTAGTTAAATTTTTAATATAAGTACCTTTTCCGATGAAGATTAATCAAGATAGCAAAATTAATTGAAAAAAAAAAAAGTTTGACAGTGAGGTGCGAATAATCAGCTAGTAGATTAATATCTTATGTTAGTTTTATTTCGAGTTTGGCCACTTATTAAGATACCAATGTGACTTCGACTTTTTAAACTCTTTGATCGAATTTATTCAAGATATTAGCAGGAAGTTATAAAAACTTACATTTATCTTTTAACAATCTAATTCTATTAAGATTAATTCTTCAGAAATTGTCAATAAATCATTTTTATAAAAGGAACGAACACGCTGTCTCCATCATTTGCTAAACTGTATGAGGTCTGAATCACAAAAATACCACAAACACAGACACAGATACACACACACACACACACACACACACACACACATATATATATATATATATATATATATATGTATATGGCTTCGTGTTATAACGGAAACCCCCGTACAAATTACGCGTGGCCCGAACGTTTGTGCATCTTGCATAGAAACCACGTACAATAGTTTCTGTGCTGGCAATAAGAACCTACGTGAGATCTTCGTTTATTTTACAGAAAATCATGAATATGACCTTATGACACGATTACATTTTATGTTTTTTCATCAATATATATATATATATATATATATATATATATATATATATATAGTTTCTCTTACATAAAAGCGTATGAGTAAGTAGCCTTGGCATAATGGTTGAAGTTCTAAACTACAAACTCAAAGTAAACGAGTACGAACTCCAGTAGCGCTATAACATTCACTTTTGGGCTAATACCCTCGGGAAAGTATAAACTTCCATCAGTCGTGGCTTAAATAGTATCACTGCTGCTCTTTAACAAGAATAGATTTAAGGTCAAATAACCCATAAAAGTTGATATGCTATTAAACAAAGAAACCTAAAGAAACCTAACCTAACCACGTAAGTGTTCGTAAACCTTCAACCGCAAATTTTATTTGCTTACTCATGTTTGAAGGTGAATCTCTCGTGGCAGGATTCTGTTTGTGTCAGTCTATCTATTTTTATCTCCTTCAAATAATTCTTTTCTTTACTCTCATATGAGCCCTCGTCTTTGCTTCAGAGCCAGTAGATCTCCTGGAGAATATAATTTTATGTTTAGATCAGACACCTTCTCTGCACTCGCTTCAACTTTTCCTTTGTGTGCAGAGAGAAATTTACAACTCAATCACCCTATCCACCCAGTTTAAATCCCGCTACTTGATACAGTCACCTGAAGTGCGGTTGCTTGGTTCACTCATATAAAAACCTTGTACTGTGACGAGTAGACGTCGGCGAGGTGTTCCACACTTACATGCGTTCTCTTTCCATATATAAAATGCTCCACAAATAAAATACCAGCCTCAGCATTTATTTGATAAGTCACCTTGACTCTTTTATTGGTATAAAGTTTAACCCTCACGAAGTGCACTGTTATCCATCCCTGCGAAAGGTTTGTAAATATCAATAATGAGTGTTTATATGTTTATAAGACAATTAATTTAGCAAGTATTGCAAGTCAATTTGGATTTTGAGTACTCACGTTTTTATTCATAGTAGTAAAATTCATGTTTGTTTGTGTTTAATGGCATATCAACCTTTGTCGGTTATTTCATCCCAAATCCATTTTTATACAAATAAACAGTTCTATTTCAAACATTTCATTTTAGCATAAGTAAACAGTTTAATTATCAAAAACATTTCTATTTCAAGCTATTCAGTTTACTCAAACAGTTCTATTTCAAACAATTCAGTTTAGCGTAAGTACAATTTCAATGTCAAAAACAGTTCTATTTCAAATAATTCAGTTTAGCATAATTACGCTGTTTAATTGTCAAAAGAGTCATATTTCAAGCAAATCAGTTTAGTATAAGTAGACAGTTTAGTTCTATTTGACTCATACATAGGGCCCTATCAGGTGCCACCAGTCCGGAGCAGAGTGAAGTAGGAGCGATGGCAATGAAGGTATACTCCGTTTTCCCCAAAGAACCTCACCATCAGATTTTTTAGTGTCGTATCCAGGACACTCGTTGGGAAGGGGGTCTTACCCCTCTGCAGAGAAGCAGTCGCCAGCCAACTTGACAAATGAAATTCACGTGCACAAATAATATGTATATGTATACAAGATATCAGGGAAAACTAAAATGAATCTAACGGTATGTAAATATACAAAAAGGAAAATAACAAGGTAATTGGTTGGTTGTTTGGGTTTTATGGCATATCAGCTTTTGTAGGTTATTTAACGCCAAATCAATTTTTATACGAATGGTCAGTTCTATTTCAAACAATTCAGTTTAGGATGAGTACATATTTTAATTGTCAAAAACATTTCTATTTCAAGCTGTTCAGTTTAGTCAAACAATTCTTATTCAAGAAATTCAGTTTAGTATAAGTACATATTTTGTTTACACACAGTTAAATGTCAAAACAGTTCTATATTAAACAATTCAGTTTAGTGTAAGTACAGTTTCAATGTCAAAAACAGTTTCATTTCAAACAGTTCAGTTTAGCCTTAGCACACAGTTTACATGTAACTACACAGTTTAATTGTTAAAAAAATTTCTATTTCAAGCTATTCTGTTTAATCAAACAGTTCTAATTCCAACAATTCAATTTAGCATAAGAATGCAGGTAGTTCTATTTAACCCAGAGATTGGGCATTATCAGGTTCTACCATTCCGGAACAAAGTGGACCTGGGAGCAATGGCAATGAATGGTACTGTGCCTTCCCCAAAGCTCCAGCATCACTGGAACCTTACCATCAGATTGTTTAGTGTCATAATTAGGACACTCATTGGGGTGGTCTTACCCCTCTGCAGAAGTGCAGTCAGGGTATTCTAGAAGTCCCAGCCAGCTGGACAAGAACGAGGTATTCACAGTATAATCTTATTTATTCTTGAATAAGATACCAATGTTAAACGTTCCTGTTAAACTATCATCAAGGCAGTGTTAATATATGATGTTGTATCTTCTGAATTTTATTCAATTTTTAAATGAAACAAAAAAAAAAAAATGAGCGAACGGAAATTTCTATTAGCGTTTGTGGCGTTCTGTTTCCAAACTATGTTTGTTATGTAACTTTATTAAATTTCGTAATTCATTCGAAAGCGCATCGTATTTGCTAAAAATGTACCTTTTCCTTCTCTTCCCTCTCTCTATATCTTTTCTTTTTCTTCCTTTCCTTTGTTTTTCTCTTCTTAAGTATACAGCTTACTGTAATTTAGGAAGAATTATGATTAGAAATGTTATTGAAAAATACTGAAAATGAGAATGAATAAAAATAATTAATGAAAACTAATTAATTTAGATAAGTAATCTTGCAATTTCTTAAAACTATTTTGACTAAATAAAGAGATGAGTTAAAAAACTTTGTTTAATAGTGCTTTGATTAGAAATTGTGCTAGATTCAGCATTCTTTCCGTTTCTTTTGATATGTATATTAATCAACATCTCAGATTCTTGAAAATTAAATTTTTTAATAGTTTCTAAATTAAGTTTGACAAATACATTGTTTTCGTCGCCGTTTTTTTATGTCTTTGTCTTTGTCATAAATTCGTTTTTTGCATTGATCATGAAGTTTCACCCACATAATATTATAACATCTTAATCACTGATTGAATCATACTAACATCTAAAACCGAATCGTTTAACATTGATAAATAATTCAGATATAATTAAAATCATCCTCTGAATACCTTATTTGTTCTCTTTTATATATTTTCAAATCTATACAAGAATAAGAACCTGGCAGTACTCGTATTAAAAATGATATAATACAACACACTCACATTTGAAATAATTAGTGTCTATATTGGTATGGTTGTTGACACTATGATTTATCAACTATATGGTGCTAGGAAAGATATGGTGTGGTTTTCTACTTGCCAGGTTCCAATATTAGCATTAACATATCTATTGATACACTAACACTGAATACACGAAAGGAAAGACGGAATAAACTCTTGAGACCATTTAATACATTTGATAAATGCATATGATAAAATGCAAAAGAAATGTTGTAACAATAAGCAATGTGTCCCAAAACAGAAAAATTACAGCGATTGTTTGACTAACAAGCAGCGTAAAAAAGAAGTTCAAGAAGAGTGAACATGTCTGACTTATCTTCGATGCTTTTCATGCTAGGAAGAAATTAAGTACATCACTGGAGTTGGAGACAGATGTTTCTCGTCACTTCTACGAACAGGTATGACAATCAAGTCCATATCACTCCACAGATGAGAACTGCAACGAAAAGGTCTTATCCATTCAACAAGCGATGTCAAAAAGAGTAAGTTTTTAATCGTCGGATGTTCACACGTGACCAACGGACACGTGATTTTGTAAGCTATGCTCCTAATCCAAAGAAAGACAAATATGTATTCTGATCGGGGAGACCGGGTTTCAATCCCAGGTCTAGTCATACCAAAGACTTAAAAAAATGGTACTTGATACCTCTTTGTTTGACACTCATCTTCATAACGTACGGATCAAGGGTAAAGTGGAGCAATCCAGCGAAAGGAGTAGCACACTCCCCAACATCTTGGTGTAGTAGCTATTGAAAATGGAACCTTCGGGTCACCCTCGACTGCAGTCGGCTAATTTACTAAAAAAAAGAAGACAAAAAAAAAAGAAGACAAAAATGATATATAATAGAAAACTATTCAAGATATTTGTACCCCGATGAACAATTTTGTCAAGAAAAACGAAATTTCAAACTGAACAATTTATCAATTCATTGCCGATGGTTAAACGGAAATCAGTCATCATCTTAAAAATTCTTGTACAATTCCCTACAGAAATAAGACATATAGATTTGTCTTTGATTTTGACTTGGCTGCATTTTACAAGGACTCATTTCAGCACTTTCAGTCAAAGTCGATTTTAAGCAGATTACAGCTGGTTAGTAACCAGAGTTTTTTTTCCTTCTCCAACACTGATTGCAAAACTAAGATTAAATGACCTCATCTGAACCGCTATTTAATCATAGCTTGAGGGATAAGAGATGGAATCATGTCTTTCACAAGAGCATTAGTGTGAAGGGAAACACAAAGAGTTTCGTCTAGTATTTGAACTCGGGTTGTTGATTCCATTTACAACGACGATAACCTTTATGCTACGCGTGTTTCCCAAAGTCCAGTTGTTGATGAATTCTCTTGTAAACGGGGATTTACCGAAATGTGTTTTCGGACGGTATTAAACTGGCAAATTTTTATAACGCTTCGTTCTTGGATAATCTTCACCTACTCTTTTATAATGATTTCAATCTCGTACCATGTCGAATACCGAGTAATGAATACTGAATAGAATGTTAACTGCTGTGCAATGCAATATTACACAATGGTACCACAGTACAATACTACAATACACTTAGGACTTCTGTCTGAATAATTCATATATTTACTATTTCTAGTCACGTGACCCCAAGGAGAACACTCCATTTGAATAATTGTGTTTTTGCCTGGAGATCCGGGTTCAACCAAACGGGTCGATATCGGCACATTCTTCTTATATAACACAAATTCAAGCACACAAAATGCCTTCTCATTAGGTATAGTGTTTGGTCTCCCAACGGTGTAAGGGACTGCTTGTGTCTTAGTAATAATCTTCAACATTTTCTCTAAATAGTATCTACCATAAATATCAATATCTTCAAAAGTTTTTTGTAAAAAACTGGTGAGTCTCTAATTGCTTCAAGGATAAGTTTTCGAGCTCATTTCATATTACGTTGGAATGATGCTGTTCTGGATAGAATTTTCAACCCATACTTGTGTCGATTTTCTATACGGAACAGTATCATCTCGACACAACATAAAACGAGCACAAAAATCTCTTACCCCCCCAAAAAAAAAACAACAAAAAACAAAAAGCAAAATAAAAAAAAAACTGTAACACATTAGCTAGATTAAGGTATTGAGTTTTCTTGCTGACATTTGCTCGAAGGCAGAACTCGAAATGTCCTCAAGTGACCAAACATATTGACAATAACGTTGTTTTTATTTTGGATTCCACTTAGATGCTTCAATTAGATCCGATCTGCTTTTCTGTTGGTTTCAAACCGTAATTTCATTGAATGACACATTACATTTTCTTCATATGTGTTAAAGCCCTCCAGAAATGGTTGACTATTTCAGTGGTCCCAAAAAATCCAGCTCATTTGACAACAACAATAACAAACAAACAAACAAAAACCTTGACTCTTTCTTCTCTTCTTTCGAGTCAAGTGATTTTTTATGCCAATCAATCAGCACACATTCATTATTTCAAATCGATGGTTTTCTTTCAGTTCTCACGCTGGTTCACAACTTTTGTTCTCTCAACCATCCGTCACTGCCTCTGCAGGTGTTTGTATTCGGGGTTATGCACAGTTTCCAGGCTTTGTACTCGATGACACGTTATCTTACAATAACTATTAATATAGTAATTGATTTTTTAAATAAATAATTAAAATTAACGACTTTAGAGAGACTCTACCAATCTAGCACTCATAATCAGTTTTCTAACATATCCATTTCTATATGAGATTTTAATTGTTTCATAAAATTGTGCTTTCCAAACTTCGCTTAAAATGTTGATATTTATCTGTGTACACCTATTATGGCATGTCAATATGTTCAAATCATGCCACATCGATGCGAAGATTGCAATCGTTATGTTACTACTTGAAATTTAGTCTTGTTTCAGTTTTCTTTTTCTTTATTGTAGGCAGCGTAATTATCTTTCATTTATTTCATCGGTTGATTTTTAATTAATAAAAATGATACGGTTCATGAATTGGCCTTATCGCGAAAGTTAAGTAAAACTTCAAGTTCCATTAGCTAATTAAATTGTAAAAAATGAATTTATTGTTTCTCAGAAGCATAATCGGCACTAAACATCTAATTAGCTTCTTTTCTTGCACACACACACACACACACACACACACACATAGACGTGCACGCGCACGCGCACACACACACACAAACACAGACGCGCGTACACATACACGTGCATGTGTGTGTGTGCACGTGTGTGTAATTTAGAATTTTTATTTTTTCAAATCATATATTCTTATTTTGAATATATACGTATTGCCATGAGTTTTACACGAATTATGAATTCTAAATATCACATTCATGTCTCTCTCTTTCTCTCTGTCACTCCCTCTGTCTCTGTCTCTGTCTCTGTCTCTCTCTCTCTCTCTCTCTCTCTCTCTCTCTATATATATATATATATATATATATATATATATATATTAGATATAATTATATTCTAACGTATTCAGGCCGTTACTGACTTTCAATTCTCCAAATGTAAAGCTTGGTAAATAAATAACAACTTTTCATTTTTATTGTCCTCTTCCGTATATTTATTTTGATATATTCCGGTACTGGGGATTTACAATGTGATCAAAATATCCTTTTTGATAATCGGATTCTTGTTGACAACTGTGAATGCTTTTCTTGACTCACAAAGTGTTCTTCCCTGTTCTTTGAATTTTTTTCTAAGTGAGTACGTTATTGAATTTCGTTATCATGAATTGTTCTGTGGAAAGTAGCGCTTGAAATTACTTGGATTGAGGTTCGTTGCATTTTATTTGATGGAATAGAAGAAAGAGCGACAAAATAATGAAAACTAAAATTTTCCAATGAGGGAAGATTTGAGATAAAACGATATACTACTTTCCTCGAAAGAAAGTTGAGTGGTGATATAATTGGAACTTTTAAGTTAATCAAAGGGATTTCTAGTTATGGTAGATATTTTTAGATATTTCTCCTCCCACAAGATTTTACGGTTAAGACAGATTTCAAGATGTTAGATTACTAACTGATTGGATTTTATCGCTTATTGAGTAAAATATTTTTAAGAATAAATTGCTTAATTAAATGAAAAACTGCAGTAGTTTAGAAAATTCTAAGATTTAATTGGCTGAAGATTTTAGAAAAATTGAAAGAAAAGAATATAAAAGGTTTTTTTTAAACAATCGAATGAAATATTTATCAGAATTTAATCTGTGTATAGATATTGCATTAACTGTGTAAATATTCTGTGTAAAGGTTCCTGTTTTCTTCAAAAGAAGAATGGTTGATGTGAGAAGATAGTAAAAAGCGGAAAAGCCCACGGAGACATAAAAAAACAAATAATTATAATTTATCCCAATTATTTAACCCACAATCGTTAGTTCTATAATTTCATTTGATGATGGGTTGCAGTTTGACGTAAAATGATGAATATTTTGAATTCGGCGCTGTATCTAACTACTCTTTTGAGACGTACGACACTGCACTACCACACTGATGTTATTTCCATTTGTTTTTAAAGCAAGTGAGTTACTCATTAACATTAGACAGAAAACACTTAATTCATTCTCTATCGCTCATTTCTGTTTCGTAAAATATGGGTATGGACATCTTTGAATTTACCAATTGTGATCAGACTGCAAATATGTTTAAATAAATTTGTTCAATAGCATTGAACATTTTCATCCAAAAATGTGCCGTGGTCATGTTTGGATTGGATACTGATCTATGGTAAAAATGAAAGATTTGATACCACCATGACTGGCACAACTCTCTGTTCCTGCTGAATTGGTCTTACTTTGTTCTAATCTTGACGTCTATCTTCAACGAAAGAACCAGTCTAAAAATATCCTGTGTTCTTTAGATATAATGAAAGTCTCACTGAAGGTGTCAAAACGTCTCAGCTGGCAAAATGGCCTAGGATGTTCACAAATATACTAAGAATTGATTCGACTGACCAACAAAAGTAATCCTTGTAATAAAGTTTATCAGAGTTTGTTCAGTCTGGGTACAATGGTTGCAATTGTAATTTTTCAGGATGTTGTCATATTTGGGTTGGTTCATTCAAACTTGGCAAGAAAATAATTCTTGAAATCAATACTGGCAGTTTTCTTAGCAAATTTCAGTCTCAACTCGATGCTATATCCATAAATACATGTCGGCTTTTCAAAAACTGTAACATTCTTAATCAATTCAAACAGCACTTTCCAGTACCCACAGCTAAATGCATCTATCAAATACACTCTGAAACTAACCCCACTACATTTATTAGCCTTTAAGACTACATAAGATTTTCAGATCAAAGAAAATAATTATGATTTAAAATTCCAAGATAAAAAATAGACTTACTAATTTATAAAGAAAAATCTTTAACCTGTTTGCTGTGTTAAACGATGATTTTCAACCAATTCTACTTTGCCCAGTCGGACGGAGCAGTAGAATACACCGATTGCTTCTTTGCAGAAGGTTCCTTCCATCGATTTTCCTAATCATGAAACTAAACAATCTGATGATGAGGTTCCAGTAATGATGGATCTTTGGGGAATGCAGAGTACGTCTTGATTGCCATCACTCTCAAGTCCACTGTTGCCCAGAGTGTTAGCACCTGTTAGGGTCCAATCTGTGCATCAAGTAGAACTAAGCTGTAATTACGCAAAACAGATTGTTTAAAATTTACAGTTTTTCCATTTAACTTTGTGTAAAGAAAAAAAAACTGTTTACTCATGCTAAACTAAATGGTTGGTTGGTTGTTTTGTTTTACGGTGTCTCAATCCTTTCCGGGTAATTTAACACCGAATTAAATTTAAAACAATTTAGTTTAGTATACATATAGTCTTTATTTACAAACAGTTAAATATCTAAACAGTTCAGTTAAATGTTAAAACAGCGCTATTTCAAACAATTCAGTTTAGCATAAGTACGCAGTTGTTAAAAGATGGATTTGATTGTATAAGAAAAGTCCTTTCCACGAGTCCATTATCGAAAAGCGTTTATACAACGTGCTACAATAAAAGCTTTTAAATTTCACAAATAAAAAATCTACCTAACTAATTCCAATGACATTTTTCCATGACAATCCATGATATCGATATATTATTCTATTACTCAAAAATTCAACGAGACATATCATTTAAAAAACGAAACCAAAAAAAAAAAAAAGCAAAACAAAACAAAACAACCTTTCAAAACCGTTTGTATTGAAACAGTTAAAAATTCTTCTAAAACAATTAGAAACGTAATTGATCAGAAGAACAAGAATCATATCAAATCTGAAGCAGGCATATATTCAATAACGTGTACGGGTTGTGATAAAAACTATATAGTTGAGGCATTAAAATTTGCCTAAAAGTGCGTGAGTAAAACATAATTCAGAAACTAACAAGTTTTGATTTTAAAGTTAAGATGCATAAGGAAAAAACATTCAAAAAGTTTGTTGAATCTAATATTATGTCCAGTTATAATATTTTCAAAAAAGGCTCTATCCTTTTTTAAATTATCTACATGTTTAGGCATATTCGTTCTCGCTAGTTACAATACCCTTTTATTAAATTAGTTTTTATTAATCATGAATAAATTGTACTCGCTTTTAATAGGTACGATATATTTTCTTATCTAAATATTTTTGAACAACGCTTTTCATTCAAACCACAAATAATAATAATAATAATAATAATAATAACAACAACAACAACAACAACAACAACAACAACAACAACAAATCTTCAATTGTATTTTAAATGTGAGTTATATATCTCCAAGTATAAGTTCTAATTTCCAGTGTGAATAATAACTGAACAAATGATATATGCACAACCCTGAATCCGTCCTGGAGATTGAGACGCATAAATTCCTCTGGGATTTTGAGATACAAACGGGTCACCTAATCTTGACCTGAGCAGAGGACATAATGATTTTTAACAAAAAAAAAAAAAAAGAGAACTTACCGAATTATGTACTTTATTGTTTAGGCTGACCAAAGAGTAAAAAAAAATGAAAAAAAAATGTGCCTCAACGTTGCTAGAGAATTGAAAAAGCTGTGGAACATGAAAATGACGGTTAAACTAATTTTAATTGGTGCTTTTGGTACAGTCACCAAGGGACTGAGAAAAAGATTGTAGGACTTGTAAATAAGAGGACGAGTGGAGACCATCTAATCTACAACATTGTTGAGATTGGCCAGAATACTGAGAAGAATCCTAAAGACCTTAGAAAACTTACTGTCGCTCAAACTCTAGTAAAAAACCATCAGCTAACGCTGATGTGAAAAACTCAAAAAGGTGTGAAACAATATAATACAGGATCTCTTCTCACAACTATGTCACACGGAACAACTATGTTAAAGAAAAAATAGATAAGATGCAACAAAATAGCAATTATGAGTTATTTGGTGAGAGAGAAGAAAAAGATTGATCACTTAAGGGAATACAGTAAATTAGCACAAAAAAAAAGCACTAGACACGACTGGGTGATCAAGGTGATCACTTAGGAATTAAGCAAGAAAAAAAATTGACGATACGAACAAATGGTTATTTACAACCTTGAATGCGTCCTGGAGAATGAGACGCACAAACTTCTCTTGGATTTTAAGTTTCAAAGAGACCAACTAATAATAATAAACCAGACCTCATAATAATCAACAAAAAAAAAAGAAAATTTGTAAAATTGTCGACCCTGCTGTCCTGGCAGACCACAGAATAAATCTGAAGGAAAGTGAAAAGAAAGATAAGTACCTCAACCTTGCGAGAGAATTGAAAAAGCTGTGGAACATGAAAGTAACGATTGTGCCAATTGTGATAAGTGCGTTAGGCACAATAACTAAAGGATTATTAAAAGGCCTGGAAGACTTGGAAATAGGCGGACGGATAGAGACTATCCAAACGACAGCATTGCTAAGAACGGCCAGAATCCTGAGACGAGTCCTGGAGACTTGAGGAGACTTGCTGTCACTCAAACTCCAGTGAAAAATGATCAGCTAAAACTGATGTGAAAAACTCAAAAGGAGTAAATAATAATAATAATAATAATAATAATAATAATAATAATAATAATAATAATAATAATAATAATAATCTCTCCTGGAGAATGAGACGCACAAACTCCTCTGGGATTTTGAGATACAAACGGATCACTTGATCTCGGCCAGACGACCAGACCTTATGATAATCAACAAAAAATGAACTTGCAGAATTGTGGATGTTGCTGTCCTTGATGACCACCGAGTAAAATTGAAAGAAAGCGAAAAGAAGGATAAGTACATTGGACTTTGCTAGAGAATTAAAAAAAAAACGTGGAACATGAAAGTGACGGTAATACCAATTTTGATTGATGCACTTGGGTCAGTCACCGAAGGATTGATACAAGTGCTGGAGGACTTGGAAATAATATTGAGATCGGCCTGAATACTGTGAAGAGTCCTGGAGACTTGCTGTCAATGAAACTCCAGTGAAAGACTATCAACTAACGCTGATGTGAGAAATTTTTAAGGAGTAACAAAAAAAAAACTGTCCCGGCTGACCACCGAATAAAACTGAAAGAATGTGAAAAGAAGGATAAGTACCTCAACCTAGCTAGGGAATTGAAAAAAACTGTGGAACATGCAGGTGACAATTATACCAATTGTAATAGGTGCTTTTGGTACAGGGACTTGGAAGTTGGCGGACGATTGGAGACCATCCAAACAACAGCATTATTAAGAACGGTCAGAATACTGAGAACAGTCCTGGAGACTTGAGGAGACTTGCTGTTACTCAAACTCCAGTGGAAGACCATCAGCTTAGCTGATGTGAAAAAACTATAATAATAATTATAATTATAATAATTATAATAATAATGTTTTTAAAGTGGACTTCGTTTTTTACAAACTACACTTAGTGACGTTAGTTTTGAATAAAATTCACAATTCTTATAGAAGTTTTAATTTTAAGAAATTAAAGACATTAGCAAAGACGTTATCCTTTTTGAAAATAATCAAACCCTATATACGCCAATGTATTTTTAAAGTAGAACTCTATAAACGATCACAGAATGCTTGATATTTTCTCATTTTTTTCATTTCATTTTCTTTTTCGGGAGAAGCATCATAACATCACATTCTAACATCACTGTAAATACAGATCCGTAAAAAAGAAAAAAAAAAGAAGAAAAAAAAGGTAAACGTTGACATATAATAACATATAGATAAATAGATGAATCATCAGAATATTTGTTTTTTTCATAGTTTTGCACTCACGCTCACACATATATACCGGCTCATTTGAATAATGGTAAGAGGGTTCACCAATAATCCATGAGACCGGAGTTCAATCCGACTAAGACTCAAAATGGTATTCAATACTTCCTAACTTAAAACCCACCATTATAAGGTACGGATTAAGGGTAAGTGGAGCAATCCAGGGAAATGAGTGGCGCCCTCCCCTACATCTCGGTGTAGAAGCTCTTGGAAAGAAGCCCTCGGGTCGGCCTAGACTACGTTCGCCCAACTATATATATATATATATATATATATATATATATATATATATATATATAATCTTATTTGCCACTCTGAAATTATTTTTTTCGGGCTATTTTCTCAAATCTATTAATTTCGTAGCAATCAAAGCAAGTCCTTTGGTTGAACTTAACGTTTTCGCTCGAATCATCATGAATAATTATTTCAACTAATTAACTTTTCTGGCTTTATCTTATTTTTACGCCCTAAAATATCGATTAAGATAAATTTTACTGTCAGTGTTCATTATAATGTTACATGAACAAAAAATAACTAGACTAGTTATTTCAGGCACATTAAGATAAACCGAAAAAAACAAACGAAATTCTTCTAATAAAATAACCCAGACAAATACATTTATGGATGAAATAATTAATAAGATCTTTCAAAATCTCAAATTTGTTTTACTCCCAGATTGTCAGAGGATGTATTTTTGTTTCAAATTAAGATCTAAATTTTGACTGTGTCTTTAAGTGTGTGTTCAGTATTGTGTGTGTTGTCTTGCGTATTGTGTGTTGTATGTGTGTTGTGCTAGTGTCGTGGGTGGTTTTATGTGTTTTGGTGTGCGTATGCGTTTGTGTGTGTATGTGTGTATGCATGTGGATGTAATTCCGTGATCTGTTCCGCTGACCCAGACATTGGCCGGTTAACATCAAATATTCTAGTGGCGACTATGATATGAGTCAAAGACATTTGCTTAAAAAAAAAAAGAAGAGAATATCAATTAGCTTTTGGTAGAATGGCCAGTTGTTCAAACCTACACAGGTACTGAAATTTGATTAATTGTATTAAGAAGAATTGTAGTCGGATGCCCAAATTCTTCTTGTATTCTAAATTATGCATACAGTAAATGATATCAAAAATGATGTTTGAGTAACATCGATGACATAGAGTCGCCAAGCACCAACCAATATATATATATTGGTAGATTGTCAATGATTATAAAGATTATTTTTTCACATTATTACATTATACGCACCCATAAGTATTATCAAAGACCATTATGAGCATAACTGTTACATTCATTATTATTATCATTATTATTATTATTGTTACAAAAGGTACCCAAAACCTATCATTGTTTTTATTATCTGCCCATAAATAGTAAAGTTGACGACCGTAGTCGAGGGCGACCAGAAGGCTCCCTTTTTAATAGCTACTACACTGAGGAGTAGGGGAGAGCACAACTCCTTTCCCTGAATTGCTCCACTTTGCCCTTGGTGAGTGTTAAACAAGGAGGTATCAAGTACCATTTTTAAAGTCTTTGGTATGACGCGACCTGAGATTGAATCCAGGTCTTTCGGACGATTGGTGAACACTCTACCCTCGAGGCCAATGAGCCGGTTTACCATACCATAAAAAAGAAAGAAAAAGTAACGAGATGATGATTTTAATTTTAATCATCGTCATCACTCAACAAAATTTCCCACAAGACAGACATTTCATATTCAAATTAAAATAAACCTTCAGCTACCATTAAATTAGAAAGAAAAAGGAATTCTGATTGCAACAATCCATTTTTCCTACTCTTCCTTCTACACACTTTCTTCCTCCGCCTCAACACTTCCCATCAACCGACAGCTGAAATCTGTGTATATATGTAAAGGTTCATGCCAGTACATACGCAAACATACGTATATATGTCCGTGCAATAAACATCACATACACAAATATAGTAACATTAATAGCACACAAATAATCCCCACTTTTCGAACAAAAAACTAACCATATTAATCACTTTTTTTAAGATCTTCACTTTGTCCGACGAATGTAAAATATATGAAACCCAGAGTCACAGATACATCGATATGATATAATATTATATATATATATATATATATTCATTCGAATGCAAACACTCAGGTGTACGCATCTGTATCAAGTGAATTTGCGCGTGTTGTATAGAAATACTATTCAAAAAGAAAAAAAGCTATGGTTCACATTGGCATAGATGCCAATAAAAAGGAAAAGGGGCAAGAATATAAACAACGCATTTCTAGGAGAAAAAACAAAAGACAATAAATAAAAAAGCAAATCTAAAGTGCTTACATACTGATTTAAATATACATATTTATGCAGACAAGTCTTATTAGATATGACGAACAAGGAACGTCGTTTTAATTTTTATTCACGTTAGTAGGAGTCAGGCATGGATGTAGTCTTCAGAGAGAATTAAGATGGACAAATATTCTTTACAATAGTCAAAGAATAGTTGCAAACGCGTAATCCTTATAGACGTCCCTTTGTAAGGGAAGAAAAACATTCAATAAAAATAATACTAAAACCTTCTTTGTCAGTCACTTTTGATAAGAACTCCTAGCCTGAAAAATCACTTCATATATTCAATACACACACACAGACACACACACACACACACATATATATATATATATATATATATATATGTATATATAAGTTAGTAGGAAATAAAAAAATGTATTTATGAGTTATTCTGAAGAAATCCTGGAAGCAGCACCCCGTACAACAGCCACTGTATGGGTGACTGTGTCTAATCTAACAAAACATCCAAAGTTAGACGAACAAGAGATAGTGGTGGTAGCAGAAAAATTAAGCAAAACTCATCACCGAAGTTCTCCAATGAAATTCTACACTGGAATACACCAGGGCTGGTCATCAACAAAGACGTACATAAATCAGCTTTGTGCGAACACCAGATATCGTCTAAAAGACTTGTTAGGAGCAATGAACCATAGGAACGGATGGAGAGCGAGAGTCAAGGATCTCCGTGCTATCAGATGATCATGATGATGACGATATATAATAGTGATAGAGCCAGTGATTATCGAAATCATTATTCAGAAATCATATTCAAAATAAAAATAGGTGAATAAATAAACAAGTAGTACTGGAGGATGTTTAACTGGACATGTAGTGTGCTGTACTGGACGAAGGCTTTTTTTTTTTAAAGGGAATTTAGAAAGCTGGTCGAGTGACAAATAGACAGATCGGATCGATTTGAAGATTAACATGGAAACATAGACAAACATAGACAGACGTAAGTAAAGGCAGACCTAATTGTTAAGCTGTGTGCATTTAGTCCTAGCCGAAACTATTGAACGGACCAAGATTTACAGTGGTCGTCTACTGGAACTTGCTATGTTTTGGCGGGAAACTTTGGCGAGGTACTTCAACCATCAAGAAAATGATAGAAATGAAGAGGAAAGTATTATAGAGAGGGTGACAAAAGAAAGAAAAAGAAATAAAGAAAGAATACCTGAAGAAGACAGTGAGGTAATTGAAGGAAGCAAGAATAAAAATAAGAATTATTAAGTTAGAGAAGAAAAAACGAATAAAGAAAGAAAATAAAAGAAGGTAATGAAATATTCGTCTTAAAAATAATGTAAAAGAATAAGTGAAAAAAGGCAGAAAATATAAGGAAGAAGTTGAAGAAAAAGTTAGAAGAAAAAAGGGGCAAAGAAAACAGGAGGTTTAATGAAAACAGTGACACAAAAAAAGAAGAAATTAAGGATTAACAAAGCGAAGAAGAAAGTAAAAAGGAAGCAGGAGAAAAAGAGAAGAAATGGAATTTTGTAGAAAACGCAAGTAAAGAATAAAACGATAATATAAAAAAAGAGGTAAAATAAAAGAAGAACGTAAAAGAGAAAAAAAAACTAGAGTGAAAAAAACGAATATAAATAAAAGGAAAACAAGAAAGGAAAAGAAAAGGAAAAAAGAGAGAAAATAAAAAAAGGAAAGAGAAGAACGAAAAAACAGGTAGAGAGAAAAGAATACAGAGGAATATTGAAGAAGAAAGATGACAGGAGACAGGGATAATGAAAAGAAAAAAGAAAAGAAGAAAATAAAACGTAAGCAGTGACGAAGGAAAATGGGAGAGAAAGAAGAAAGCTATACCGAAGGAAAAGGGTATGAAGCAAAGAAGATACAATGAAAAAGAAGGAAAGAAAAATAGAAAAAGAGGCAATTAGAAGAGAAGAAAGGAAAACACAGAAAAAAGAAAGAAAAATAAAACAGGGAAACAAAGAAAAGAAAAGAAAAGATAGAAAAAAGAAAAAAAGAAGATTCGAACGAATGCAGAAGAAATAACAAAAAAGATAAAACCTGGGAAGAACAAAGAAAATAGGAAAGAAAAGGCGAAAAAGAAGACAAAGGAATACGCAAAAAACTACTACAAAGAAGAAGAAGAAGAAGAAGAAGAAGAAGAAGAAGAAGAAGAAGAAACGGCCACGTCTCACCATAACCATTGCAGGAACAGCAGCACCAGTAATAACAATCGTGTCAATAGAAGTGTCGGGGGAAAACGAAGAAAATCGATATCGACTGGTATCTGAAATAGATGACCGTGCCAAAAGCCAATATGTGTTACACGCAATATTTCGATGTGTTGCAGGTGGGCAACAGTGGCGAGTGATAAGTATGGACACAGGAGAAATTCTTATCCTCTCTGTCTCGTTCTCCCTTCTCTGAAAACCTGCTCGAATGCAGGCACTCAGGTGTATGCATGTGTACTAAGTGAATGTGTGCGTGTTAATTAGATGCAGGCAAGGGTTTAAAAAAGATGAGTATAAACAATCGTGTACATAGACATGGATTCCACTGAATATAGAAAGCAGATGAGTATGTAAACAATGCATTTAATCAAAAAACAAAACAAGCAAAACCCCTCAAAACACACTAGCTGATCATATATATATATATATATATATATATATATATATATATATATATATTGTATATTATTAATGATAAACTGGAAAATTTTTGGTTTATTTTTTATCGAACATGTTTCGCTATATTACATATTATTTTCGACGGTAATTGTAAAAGGGATTGTTTGTTTTTATGTAATGTTGTAGGTAATAATGTAACGTTTGTGTTTGAATTAATGCAAATGTTTGTTAATGTTATGTTCTGTGATGATCAACTGAGCCAAAGGTGAAGATAATTGAATTTTTCCAGATTTTTGTATCATTGTTTCTGTGAGAAGAATAACTGCCGATTCTATGGAAAATTCTATGTAATATAGCTAAACATGTTCGGTAAAAAATAAACAACTTTTACCAAATATCTTTCCAGTTTGTCATTAAGACTACGCAACATACAGTCAGAAATATGAATTTCTATATGATACACACACACACACACACACACACATGTATATATAGATATACAAGCTCTGTTAAATGTAACAGACAAGGAACATGATTTAAACTTTTTTTTAAAATCTAGTTTGAGTTCGACATAGGTGTTATCTTCGAATAAGGCTGTCATGATGAAATCTTGAAATTTCCTTGTAAAGGAAGAAAAAAGTTCAACAAAAAGATTATATGACATTCCCTGTCTATTACTTTTAATAACAACTGCTAAAATGAGAACTTGCTGATATATATATATATATATATATATATATATATATATATATATATATATATATATATATATATATATTCTGGACGAGGCTGATCATATTTGACATTGCACTAACACCATTGCGAAAGGTATAAATCCAATTATTCTACATATAGCAATGGGTATAATAGTTGGGCAGACTGGGTTCTTTAGCCTTGGTTGGGTAACTAGTCTAAGAGAAGGAAAACTTGGAATTCAAACATGTAAAAATCCTCTTAAAATTAACCTTGAGTCACATCCTGCCCGTGTGTAGGGGTTCGTAAATACGTACGTGTGTGTGTGCTTCTCTGTGTGTGTGTGTATGTGTATGTGTGTGTGTGTGTGTGTGTGTGTGTGTCAGTGTGAGTAATTGAAAAACAATTAAAACAGTATGATATTCAAAAACAAAATGTCACCAAACAAAAACATTATACTTATAAAATAAATTCCTCAATATAAAAATGCGGACTAATACAGTAAACCAATCGTGCAATTGAAGAAAAAATAAGTGTCTATTATAAGCTAAATATAATTTACAAAGCACCTGTAAAGAAGTGTAACGCTGGTTTATTTAACGGCATATCAAATCCTTATGGCTAATTTAATGCCCAAATTTTATTCCCTCGTAAATGTTTGAATATAATCATAATTCAAATTTTCAACGTTTCATTGCAATGATTTTTTAATGATACTTTTTAATTCGAAGGCAGACTCCGTGTCAAAGTGGCTAATGTAATAAATTGTGACATTGTCGTAAGAGAATTCAAACTCTGGTAACGCTATTACATCAACTTTCGGATTAATGTCCTTAGGAACAATAAAAAACTCCCTATCCACCAGACATGAGAAAAATAGTACCACTGTTGTTCTTATCAGGCTTGTATTTGTCATTAAATGAGACACAGAGATTGATATGCCATTCACCAAAGAAACATATAGAGATATAAAATCATTTGTCTATGTTTCTTTAGTTAAAACTATACAAACAAACAATTATTGTTATAGAGATATAAAATTATCTGTCTAACAATAATCGTTTGTTTGTACATTTTTATGGTATCACATATTCCTATATAATAAAAATAATTTGCAAACAGTTATTTTGCTTGAAAAGCCCTTTGATATACTAATGATTTGTTCGTGATTATATCGTTTAAGTAATTGAGTAGAGTGTTCGCCAGTGGTCTGGAAGACCGGGGTTCAATCCCAGGTCGAGTCATACCAAAAACTCAAAGAATGGTACCTGATGCCACCTTGCTTAATACTCAGCATTACAAAGATCAAGGGCAAAGTAAAGCAATCCAAGGAATGGAGTAGCTCCCTCTCCTAAACTTCGGTGTAGTAGCTATTGAGAATGGAGCCTTCGGGTCGCCCTCGACTACGGTCGCTAACTTCACTTTTTAGCATATTGTTTCACGTATTCCTACCCAATAAATAGTGGGGTGTCCTCATTGTGTAATGGTTAAAGCGATGGACTGCGGAATCGTAGTAAGTGAGTTCGTACTCCAGACGAGCTATTACGTTCACTTTCGGGTAAATAAACTTGAAAAAGGTATGAACCCCTTATCCTCCCAGCTATGAGTTAATTAGTACCACTACTGTTCTTCTAGGGAAATAGCTTTGGCATTAAATTACCTACAAAAGTTGATATGCCATTAAACAAAGAAACAAAACCAATAAATAGTTTTCTATCATATCTATTAAACCCAAAACAATGATTCCCTGGGTGCCTTGGCAAGTGCAATGATAAGCAAGCTAGACTAGCCAACTTTCATTCGTGAGATCGAATCTTATTGGGTGTCCAATTTATGTGACGTTTTGCCACATCAAAGCAATAAGCTGTTCATCTGCAAAGAGTAAAGAAATATTTTTTTCTACTCGACAGTTCCCTACTAATAAACATTCAACGAAACCAGATTCTTTCTACAAACCGTTTCTCTACGAATTCCAACATAACATACCTTTCCGTTTCCGCCCACCTTCTTTAACCTGATTCGGCATTAAATGACTGAGGAGGTTGATATGACGTAAAACAAACAAGCAAACAAGCAAAAGCTTTGTACAAACAGGTACCATCATTCCACGCCAGAGTGGACTGCGTAGTATTAACAATGAAAATGTACTCAAACCTCCTTTCGAGGTCTATTTTAGTCCTACCCAAGCTTCACTATTTTTGGTAGGGCGTAGAAAGTCTTACCCCTCCGCTTGGGGCGCAGTCTACATATTTGAAACCTCAACGACAGAGCAGGTATAATAGCAGATCTGATATCACCTACAGAAAATTTTGGAATGCAACATAAAAATCCCATATCTTCGTTTCGAATCACCATACTAAATATGTTTATGAGAATAGCGACAAAAAAATGACGAAGAATTTGATGTCAAATTGTTGATATTAAAGAGAGCTTCTGCTCGTAATGTGGGATGCAAACAATAAAAATTGTGCTTGGAAGAAAAAAAACCCTCATAAATTTTCTTAATTTTAAGAATCTACATATCAGTGATAGTGTGAAATAACACCCTGAGGGTAAATATGTTTTAGACTTTGTTCTTGTCACCTAAAAAAATCACCCCTTGGAATAGCATCCTATGTTAGAGTGCAAAGGAAAAACGAGTACTATTCCGATAAAAGATGTAAAATAGTTCACTTGACGATTCAATACCAGATTGCTCAATCCGCTGGGGCCGTAGAATACACCGATTGCACCTCTGCAGAGGATAAGACCATCCAACGAGTGTCCTGCATATGACACTAAACAATCTGATGGTGAGGTTCCAGTGATGCTGGAGCTTTGGGGAATGCGGAGTACGCCCTCTTATGCTGAACTAAAATATTTGAAATGGAACTGTTTTTAGACATTGAGACTGTACTTACACTAAACTGATTTGGTTAATATAGAACTATTTTGACATTTAACTGCGTATAAAAATATCCGTACTTATACTAAACTGAATTAGCTGAATTAGAACTGATGGACTAAACTGAATAGCTTGAAATAGAATTTTTTTTTCACAATTAAACTGTACTCACATTTATACTGCGTACTTATGCTAAACTGAATTGTTTGAAATAGAACTATTTTCATAAAAATGGATTTAGCATTAAATAACCTACAAAGGTTGATATGCCATAAAACTCAAACAACTTACCAACCAACAATACCTGAGGATTAGGGACTGGAGTTGGTTTCATGTTTGCTATATTTCAATGTTATGATGTTTACTCTGCCCTTTCGCTATTTTATAGCTTTTTTTTTGCATCGGGTACTCTCTTAGATTTACTGATTAACCACTAGTTTGTGTTATTCTAAATTAAGTTTGAATAATTTATTTTCAAATCAACATAAATGTGTCCATTCTTTGATTAAGTCGAAAAAATATGCTAAATTTGAGAGATTCACAGAAGTTAGGCGGACTGATTATCTTAATTTTTCCACCGTTAATATAAAATGCAATCAATTTTATTGCTGCTTGAGAAACTGTCATACCAAAGTCTCTTGATTAAGTATATATATATATATATATATATATATATATATATATATATATTCTTTACCAAAAAGAATACAACTATTATTTTGTTGATATTTATCTAAAATATTCTAAAATCAAAATAAGAAAATGCCGATTGAAGATTCATTTTTAACGAGGTTTTCATTTGACATAGCACTCAAATACTTGGGAAAGGTTTGATTCCAATTATTCCCCATCTAGCTATGTTAAATAGAGCAGACTAGGATCTTTAACCATGGAATGGCAACCCGTCTAGATGAAGGAAAACTCTAAATTCAAACTCCTTTTAAAAATGTATCTTGTGTCCCAGGGTTTGGATAGATTACATTAGATACATTTTTAATTTAACAATTGAAACAAAAATTGATTTTCTTTGATCTGCTTCCTCCTGTTTTATTACATTTGTTGCCAGAACTGTTTTGGTTCTCTCTACTCCCAGTATCTGTAAGTTTATCAACTTGTAATATTTTTTACTTTTTCTGAGAGGAGGAAAAATATTGCTATTTTGGAAAATCAGTTTGATATCTTTCCCAAGTGGTCTATCGTCATCAGGATCCAAACAAACTTATTACCCAAAAAGCATTGTTCACTGCAAGAGAGCTATTTTAGTGAGAGTGCTTGTAAGCTTGATTTTTTTCCTTCTTCCAGTTCAGATGAACTCAATAAGTCTAAATAGATTGCGAATATTTTTGCCAAATTTCCTGACTTCCAGGAATGTATTATTTACTTTCAACAAATCATAAGAATATTTGAACCAATTCCATTGATACTATATTTGAATTAGCTAAAATAAACCTGCATAACGCCATTTTGCAGTTAACAAATCAAGGATTGTGTTGTAGATCTAGTCGAAGCAAAAGCTGTAGTACAGTCCTCAGACAACTGGGTAGCCTCAGTTGACTTAAAATAACAACACACGCGACTAGCAGCCCTTCCTAAGTAGACCCCTGGTCAACTCGTTCGTTCTGTCAGTCAGTCAAAAAAGCTGTCCGCAAAGATCAACAACAACAACCCCGCTCCTGCATCTGGCATGCTCTTTTATGCTCGTTCCGGCATATAGAAATTTACATGTGAGGTAGATTTCTTCTCGTGAGAGACGAGATCGGCACACTATAACTTCTGCCTCCAGAAGTGAACATATATTTTACTGGTTGACAAGCAAGGCATAGTCTTACGCGCTTTGATCCAGGAGTTAAGTTTCTTCTCTCGTTACAGATCGCCGCTGGATCCTAGTTGAAAAATAACATGGATATGGTTTGATTTTTCTATTGTAAAATAAAAATGAAAACTCTGGATTAAACCTCAGTAATAAAAGATATTAATTTGCAAAAAAAAAAAAAAAAAAAAGAGAGAAAAAGAAAAAGCTGTAAATTAATTTGTAATTAAAAATAATTTTTTAAAGAACTGATTGTTTAATTTTCCCGAAATGTTTTATCAGTGATTGAAGATGATTACATGGGTTTGGCAAACGATTTCATCTTGATATTCACGCATACGCACAAACAAAAAACACATTGTAGTGTTAGATGGAGAAAAATGTTGAAAACGTGTTGTCAGGAGTTCTAAAGCTTAAGGTATTCAAGAGGGAGTTTTAATAAATTTGCCCAGAAAACAAAAAAACAAAAAAAGAGACTGGACAGAATGTTTTAAGAAAGCCATAAAAAAATATTGAAAGAAAAGAAGAAAGATTAAAAAGAAAGACGTAAGAAACATTGGACATAAAGGGACGGAAAAAAATATGGGAGAAGCAAACGGTAAAAATATTTCTCTCTCAGTGCCAGGAAATAACTTGCTAGCGAATTATTATGACAACAGTGGCAAACAAAACGATGAACACGCCGGACACGGAACGTTTGTTTGTAATCGACAACAAGCTGCGCACGTACATTTTTAGATTCTTTTCACTGAGAAAACTTTTGAGAAATAAAACAAAGAAGGACATGAAGTAAAAAATAGTAGCTCTTCTGACGACAATCTTAAAGACGATTTTAAGAACAGTGGCATTTATACACGATCAATCACTTTAAATCATTCATTTCGAGGCTAGCATGTGTCTCGCTGCCTTTTGCGTCTCGGTTGACAATACGTGGAGCCTATATTTATATCACCTTGGTTTTTGCAAAATGGCATATTGTTTACACTCGAAGGTGTCTTTCTGCCATTGTAGCGAGGTTTTGAATTGATACGCCCCTCCATCCAAAAAAGGTGTTTTGTGTACTACACTGAACTGCATCCGATAGTAGAGGTCCAGTTCTATATCTCTAGAGGGAGTGTGGTGTCACTAAATCCTAGCTGTACTCTCAGGATCTCTTTGACTCTGAGAATTTGTAAATTTTAGTTTCTTGTCTAGAACTCTTTGAAATTTATTTGTATTATCTTGGAATACTTAGAAGCCATATAACTATATGGAACCTTTTTTTTTTTTGGCATATAAACCCTCGTGTATTATTTTATGCCAAATTCTGTTTTATATAAATACATAATTGAAAGCGAATAGTTTGTAGGTAACATTATTTTTAAACAAACCAGAGATCATTTGTATAAACACAGTCAAACTGTACTTATGCTAAACCGAATTGTTTGAAATAGATCAGTTTTTACATTTATCTGTATGTAAATAAAAAATCTATTCTTATGCTAAACTGAATTGTTTGAAATAGAACTGTTTATATGTATAAAACCGATTTGACATTAAATAACCTACTATGGCTGATATGCCATAAAACCTAACTAAACTAACCCAAACCACCCCGGATCCGAATAGGTCTGGAAATAAAGGCAATCAAAGGGTATTCCTCATTCTCTACCGCCCCAGGACAGGAGCTTCACCATCTGATGCAGTTCAGTGTTATATCAAGGACTCTCGTTATGAGGTGTTACTCATCTGCAGAGGTGCAAATGGCTTATTCTACGGCCCCAACCAACAGGGCAGGTATTAAATGGAAATATTTGAACCATATAAATGTTTAAATAAAGGATCATTATCATTATTTCCATGAAACCATATTATTGCTAAAAAACAAATAACTCAGCCTTCTCTTTTTTGAAATTGATTAACCTGCACCAACGAAACCACAGTCATTTCCTGGTCACTGTAATTCAAACTTGATCCTAGGTGTCTTAGATGACATTTGTGTTCAGCAATATCAGTTTACTTTGAAATTAAAATTGTAAATAGTGCATATTAAGACATAATAAAATAAAAGGACGATTTGTAAGCAATTCTCAAGGGACATACTCGAATTGCTTCATTTAAATTATTCATCAGTATTTGGCAAGCATTAAAGAAAGAGGCAATAATAGATGAACTAAGTTGAATGAAACTTCACTCCCATATCCATGTCAGTATGATAGTATTATATGAGTCAGCAGGCGAACCTGGTAAAAAATAAACCTGAAACCTGTTCCAGCCATCTTATCTCAACTACACTGCATCGCTTTCAATAAAATACTTATGTACTATGATAATGTGCCGTTAGCACGGATTTTCATGACCTTCTCTCGCCAGTAGTCCCTATCGTCCATCGGGAGATCTTCCTGGCTGCATCCTGTAGCAGCACTGAGCTGTTGTAGATAAATTCTAGCAAATCACCCTACCCTTGCTCGTCCTTGTGAGAGAGTCCGTCTGAGGGAGTCCCTACTTCTCCTGCAGTGCCCTGCATGTCTGGTTCGTCCAATTGTTGATAGTTTTCGAGATGAATGGCAGGTGGTTGTACAGCTGCAGTTTTGTGGGATGTTACCTCCAAGGCAGTTCGATACAGCTCGTAGCATTCTTATGTGATTGCCGTCAAGCTTTTCCTCCATACACTTAGTCAGCAACCACGTGGTGCATCCATATTACAGTATCGACACAACTGCTGCTTGGAAAAAAACTGCACGTTGTCCTATCAGATAGGTCTGACTTCCATATGACCGACAGTCTACCGATAGCTATCCATGTCTTCACAAGTCGAGTGTTGATGTCATTTTCTGTAGATGAGGCGCTGCTTCCGAGGTAGTTGAACTTGTCCACTTGTTTCAGAGAACTACCATTAAGTGTGGAGATGTCGCCTATTTGATTAAAGCACATGTACTCTGTATTTTCTGCATTTACATGGAGGCCTATGTCACTTGCTGCCTGTTCCAGACAATGTAGCGTGGAGTCGGCTCGGGCTGGTGTGTTTGCTAGACGCGCTATGTCATCAGCGTAATCCATGTCCTTAATAGATTGTGTGAGGTATCGTCAGCTTCTTTCTTTTGTCTGGGAAATGTCATTTTCTTTTATTAAATCTGTCGAAGTTCAAAGCACGTAGTCTATGCAGATAATAAACAGGTATGGGGCTAATGTATATCCTTGCAGCACCCCTGCAACAATGTCAAAGTAGCCTGTGTCTCCCTCCGGTGAGTGAACTTTTACAATTATTTTAATTCGAAAAATCTTAACGATAATTTACAAGGAAGAATCTATGCATCAAATTTCCAACATAGTGTGATGTCGTTGATGCAATGTTGTAAAATATGGGATTTCTCTAAAATCCCATAGTGTCAGAGAATGGCACAAGGCCGTTTTGTGGTGAAGGCTGCTCATAAATCTATACTCATGTGCGGCAGTTGAAAATATTCTTGACCCCGTCGGCATTCACCTGGCACTAATCAATAAACTTAGTCCCACCGACTGGCATTAAGCAATAAACTTAGAGTCACCAACACAGACAAAGACCTTGGGGTTGGCTTCCACTGAAGTCAAAGTTCCATAGCAAGCACGCAACCGCGCGGCACGAATGCCAGACAACCACCCGGAAGGTCGTATGAGCAAGACTGTTAAAGATGATGGAATGCTGTTGGAGTCTATAAATGACAACTGTTATTAACAAGTTCTCAAGTTGTTATAATTACATTCTGAACTTTTTTTCGTATGCTCATGGTTTACATGAAAATTCTTAAATCTAGTCAGGGCACTAAATAGAAATTAATTTTAGGAAAAAATTATTCGTCACAAGTATACTAAAGCTTTTATTCTAGAAAAGCATATAAAATCAATGACATGGCCAGCGAACAGTGTGGATCTAAAAGCAAATGGAAATTTATGGCGTAAAAAAATGGTCTATGATAAGGCTCCATTTACCAAAGAAATTCTATTGACTGCTATTCGTTAAATCACTTTGATAAAGAACATCGCTTTAAATAAGTGAAATCCATGCCTGAAAGAATAAAGGCTAACATAGAAACTTGAGGAGAGGCAGCAAGTGTCAGTTCTAATTATTTTGTCAATGAATTACTACACTGAGTTTCATAATATTTTCCTCTTTATGGTTTGGGAAAACTAATTGCTCGAGAAAAATATACTAGGAATTCAAATGATTTAATATAGTTATTTTAAGAAATAACTAATTAAGCCAGAATATTCATTTATTAAATAGAAAACAATTTGTACCTTATCTGTTGTTAGTTTTTACTGCAAATAAAACTTTAGCAAGCAATCTATTAGTGTGCTGATTTAATAAATTTTCGACCTGGGTTATATATATATATATATATATATATATATATATATATATATATATATATATATATATATATATATATAAAGTTAAATAGTCTAATTTCTATGCGTTCAACTAAGATTTTCTTAACGTTGTGAATAGACAATGTTGATAACTCTTGCATTAACCTAATAATTATACTGCACTCTGCAGCTGACTATGTACTTATCGTCATATTGTCATGTACTTCAGAATAATCAAATAATATTATAATAGTAATCGTAGAGCTAATTTAGGCTTTATCTAAAGGAAAGCAAGCATGACTATTACAACATTAATTACAACAGTAATAATAAATGAGAAGAAGAAGAAGAAGAAGAAGAAGAAGAAGAAGAAGAAGAAGAAGAAGAAGAAGAAGAAGAAGACTGAATTGGGTACGAGAGAGAGACTTAGGAAATATCATGTAAAAGTTCATTGATATAATTATTGAAGCAGAGGAAAGGTTAACGATATTTCGTGCCAGAAACCTTTAACAAATTAAGTACAGTGGGAAAAAAAAGAGTAATGTAATCTCCAGTGGTACTTTGCGCGGCGAGGATAGTGATACTTATTCAGAAGCATTGAGGGGTGAAGTTTTATTTGGTGTGAACATCTGGAAGTATATTTAACATGATAATACAGAAAATCGAAAACTGAAAATGCCCCAACGAGTAGGCAAGTATTTAAAAAAATGAAACTTTGTGGAGGAACTAACTGTATAAAAAAGATTTGATTGCGCAAATGACATTTTAATTGGAAAATTGCATTTTTTGTTTAAGCAACCTTTAAGAAATATAAGTATAAAAATGTAATGTAGCCCGCCATATTCACTGAGTTGAGTCGCACAAAGGGCCTTGTAAAAGTATATAAACCCAGAATAGGTCCAGCCGATGTCCCAAATTTTATCTTTTAACATTTAGAATTTTTTTTCTTTATTAATATTGCTTATCAAATATACTCCACATAAGACTATATCTGAACAAGCCTACAGTTTTATTTTTGTAACATTGCAAGGAACATTAAGGGTTTTGATCAGAATGGTCCCAAAGTAAATTTCGTAATTCTTCCAAATAGTAAGAGTGCATCTCTATTGCAGTGGTTAACCTGTTGGATTGCTATATCGTAATAAGCAAGTTCGAACTCCAGTTGGCTATTATATTCACTTTCGGACTATTTTACTTTGGAAAGAGATGACCTTTCTTACCCACGCAAACTATGGTTTAATACAATAACTTTTCTTCAAGAACGATGGCTTTGTGATTAAATAACTCACATACAATAAAACAAAATTACATCAAATAACAAAATGTGACGTTCCAAATTAAAAACTCTACCACGAAAAAAACTCTGTAAAAACCAACGAATGTCTAAAAGCTCGCAACGCTCTGGACAGAAAATTTATCTCAGATATTACAAACAAACGTTTTTCAACATTTCAAAAAAAAATTTACATCTTGATCATCTTCTGGAAAATGTTCCATGATACAAGAAAAAAGTTCTTAGATATTCTTTCGGAAAACACACACACACACACACACACACACAAACACACACACACACACATATATATATATATATATATATAGTGTAGTGTTTAATTAGGAAACAGTTTTTCTCGTAGGTATATTTTATTTAAGAGTTAAAACAATGATTTGGAGTTGTGGCTTTTTTAATAAACTTTTTAGAAATGTCACAAATGAAGATGGATGCTGTTTTATAATTATTTGCAATCTCTAATCTTAAGTCCCAAGTACATGTACTCTATTTTTGACCTTCGGTAGTCATTTTCAAGGTGTGCGTGTGACCACGCCATGGATCATGTGATATTTTATGCGATCAATAGATATTTTTAATGCGAGCATTCATTACGTGCAGTATTTGAATGTACTATGTATTCGTACTGGATAGAATGAGTAGAATTGATACATCAGAATTAAATGACAATGATTCTACAAAACAGTGAAGCTATGCCAAAGTCAAATGCATTGTTGAGATTTTATTAAATGTTTGGACATTTATTAAACAGTTTCCATCTTCTTTTCCAACACCTCGTTCGTGAACGAAATATGACTGTTAAAAACTCAACTCGAAATTCTTGCCTGTTATTTATAATAAGAATATATATATATGTATATATATATATACATATATATATATATATATATATATATATATATATATATATATATATATAGAGAGAGAGAGAGAGAGAGAGAGCGTAAAAAATGCAATGAATAAATGCTGCAAAATTGAATAACTTCATATTATGGAGAGACAGTGCCCCAGATATTAAAACAAAAACATAGGTATTTTAATTATACCTTTAAATGACCAATGATGGTGTAAAGCTTTTCGGGATAAAATTTTCGACAATATTTGTGTAAGATTGAAATACATAAATCAACAAGAAAAAATCAATAAAAACTGTTAGGCTGAACCTTGGCGGGTTTTAAAGGAATCATGATTTAAATGAAGACTGCGTGCGCATATGTATGTGAGCATTTGTGTTTTTGTCTGTTTATGTGCGATCATGCGTTTATATATGCTTAAAGAACGTATGGACGAGTACAAAAATGTAGACTGGAGAATAAAGGCGGCCTCTATAATCAGGGAAAAAGGTCAGAGAAGAGAAAACAGAAATCATGAAATGAAAATATTGAAGAAGATGCATAAAAAAAAAACAATAAGAAGAATAACAATAACCAAAAAGAAATAAAATAAAATAAAAATGAAAACGATCGGAAAGGAATCGACGATTGTCGAAAGGGAATAAAAGAAAATCGTACAAACAATGACAACAATTTCTAAAAGAGAACATAAGGTAAAAAAAGATTGAAGATCGAAAGAAAAAAAGGGAAGAAGACAGAATATATATATATATATATATATATATATATATATATATATAGAGAGAGAGAGAGAGAGAGAGAGATGGAAGGAGAAAATGATTGAAAGCTTATGATGGGTGCGACCAGAGAGAACGAGCGAAACGGAATGAGATAATAAATATGGCGGTAAAAGCCGAGTGAATTTTGGACTTGACGCCAAAGATGGAAACAAAGAAACATCAGAATCAAGTCAGCAGACATTATATTTACATAACGAAAAGCAACAATGGCAGCAAGTTCTCTTTTTCTCAACCCAATGCCAGCCCCCTTTTTATCATCGACAAATTCAAGCGAGGTCTTATGGGTCCCATATTTGGCCTGTGTTTAGTTGGAATGCACCCAGACAGACATAGATATCCGAACTGTGTGTCGATTTTAGACACTAACGATGGCGGACGAAGAAGGCAGAATGACGGAGATAAAGAAGTGACGTTAGCGTAAGTGCATACAAAGTGTAAAGAAAAGGTATATTTTTGGCAGAATATTCATACAGTTCTCTGTGTAGATAAGAAAACTGTGTCTGACAGCAATGGGTGGCTCTCCTGTACCAAAGGGAAAAGGTCGAGGAGTTCTGTGTTTTGAAGTTGTTTTGAATCAATATATTCAGGGAAGAGCAGTTGATGTAAAGGTGATTGGCTCGGAAAAAGGAATCGATGAGCCGAGTTCAAATTCAACTTAAGGTTGTTTAAGTCTTCATTGCACACTTTTCGTGGAAAGGTATGCATCTATATCTTCTACTTACCAGCATTTTGGCGTCTAAGCTCATTTAAGGCAACCGAGGGTCATCAGATGGTAAACTTGGATAGTTTTTTTTACATAACCCCTCTTTCCCATTCATTTGCTTCCTATATTGTATATGCATTCATCTCTTATATATATATATATATATAACGAAAGCATGGACAGCTATCAATAGGCTATCGATTATATGGAAATTAGACCTAACCGATAAAATGAAACGCAGTTTCTTCCAGGCAGCGGTCACATCGATACTGCTATATGGATGCACTACATGGACGCTAACAAAACGGCTGGAGAAGAAGCTAGATGGCAATTACACAAGAATGCTGCGTGCAATCCTGAACAAGTCCTGGCGGCAACACCCCACAAGACACCAACTGTACGGCCACCTGCCCCCTATCACGAAAACTATTCAAGTTAGACGAACCAGACATGCAGGACACTGCTGGAGAAGCAGAGATGAACTCATAAGAGATGTACTCTTATGGATCCCCACACATGGCCGCGCAAAAGCAGGACGACCAGCTCGAACGTACATTCAGCAGCTATGTGAGGATACAGGTTGTTGACCTGAAGACCTACCTAGGGCGATGAACGATAGGGAAGAGTGGCGAGAGAGGGTCAGGGATATCCGTGCTGCCAGCACGATATGATGATGATGATGATATATGTATATATATATATATATATATATATATATATATATATATATATATATATGTTAGTTGATTATACAAAAATACTTTATACAAATAATAATATGAAAAAAATAAAAATCCTAAAAACTTTGTATATAAAATTTTGACAATCTACTATAAATCGAATTAACTTTGAAACTAGTGATAATCTTTTTTCATCATACAACGTGCGAAAGCACGTGCGATACCCTAGCCTTATCAGCCGCCAACCAGGGTGATAACACAATTTTGGTAGGTTAAGGCGGTTACCGAAAATGTTTAAAATAGATGGATATAACAATACATATTCCAAAATTCTTACAAGGATTGTTAGAACAAATTTTATTCTACTTCACGTCACAGAAATATTGAAAATAAACTACCACTAACGCTTGGCCTCACCTTGGTGATAGAAACAAGCCTCACTTTGGTGATACAAAGAAAAACAAAATAATAGTTTAGTTTAAATATTAAACAGTTCTGATTTACAAATAAAAATACACATCACTTTGATAATGGTTCTGTTAAGAACTGAAATTACTCGGTTTACCATTAATGGAACCTGTGTAGAAAAACTTAACGAATTTCAAGATCGTAACATAAAAAAAAAAAAAAAAAAAACATTTGGTCTCTTGAAAGAAAAAAGAAAAAAATTCAAAATAACTAGGATTTAATTTTATTCAACCAAAAGTATACAAATATATATATATATATATATATATATATATATATATATATATATATATATATATATATACCAACAGTACATTAGCTAAAATGCTGTAATAAAAGGGTAAAATACTCAGGAAACTGGTATGAAAGAATCAATGTATAATAGAAACACCTTACCTCGGAAATTTCCACCAAATCTACAAAAATTTTATTACAAATTATTTAGTTTATTAAATGTATATTTATCAGGTGCTCAAAATGTCAGTGTGTATTTTCAGTAATATGGCAACTGTGTAAATTCATTTCCTTGTTCTGATTCATCCAAATGTCCAGTGATTAATGCTTTGTCTTAAATAGTTCCTCCCTCGACTTAAAAGAAAATTGGTAAGGGTAAAAATATGTCTCATTGGAGCCTGGTCATTGAAAGTTAAGTCAGAAAATAGGTATGTTAGTTGGAATAATAGCCATGTCTACTTGTTTGTTGGCAAGCAATTTTTCTTGTTTATTTTTGTTTTGTTTTTTACTTGTGTCTTAACCTTTTTTCTTTTTATGTTCCTGTTGCTTTGTCCTGCTTCATCAACCTCCAACTCCTATACCTAAACCAGTGATCATATGGTATATATATATATATATACATATATATATAATAAAAATAATTGGAAAGATGGATAAATCAGATACTTATAAATGTTTAGTGATATTTCATTCTTTTATTCGAAGAATTTCTTCAGAGTAAAAAAAAAATTATTTAGTTTTTTACATTTAAGCAAATAAGGAAAAAGATAAAATAATGGAGAAAATAAAGGTATGTAAGGAGGAGGGAGAGAGTCTAAAGATTAGAGCCAAGTAAGGGGAGAAATTGGGTTAGAGGTAGATGTGGCTTTAAGTGATTCTGGTAGGGATTTTCGGTTTCGTCTGTAACTGACTGTGTGTATGGTGGACCATGATGGAGTCAAATGTATCAGGTTTCATTAAAGATTTTTGATCAGATGGATGTGGAATTAATTTTAGTAAGAAAAAGAAAACGAGAAAGGTAAAAAGAGGGTATCGAGGGGGAAGGGTTTAGGCGATGTAATGTTTGTTGTAATTTTTGCATGGAATAGAATATATGGCGGCGTGAGAAGCGGTTTCGTTGATGGTTCCTTTCGAGATGTTAATGAGGTTTTTAATGGTTTGTAATATGGGTTGGATGATTGGTTTTCCTAATTTGGTTAATTTGTCGAAGAGAGTTTGTTATGTGTGTTAGTAGGTGGAGAGATAGGTCTGTGGGTAATGGCAATATTGGGGTAATACCCAAAATGTTTCCTATTAAACGCTAGCAACGAAGATCTTAACATACACTTATCAAATAAACTAAAGAAAAACAACCCCACTATTCCCATTACCATATATATATATTTTTTTAATTCTCTTCTCGCCGGAAGCAATATAAACATGCCTAAATGATATTCAAATACACAACAGTATTTTTTTCTTTCGCCATCTGAAGAGGGTCATCATAGACCTGAAATAAGTTTATAATGATATTAGAAACTGGATTTTTTCTTTTAATTTTATATAAAATATAGTTTCGCTCTGCACGTGGGTTTTGATGTATTTTTAATCTCAAATTAATTATACAGTCAATAGCCATTGACATTGAGCGCTCAAACTCGATATTCCTACTCCTTGGATCATTTTCCTCGGATTATATATATATATAATATCTATATCTTATTTGATAAATACATTGAAAATAGTAACGTAAAGAATAAACCCATCTGAAGGAGGAAATAAAATAATGGAAGACAACAAAAGAGAGACGACTGCGGAGATTTCCAGCGTGCGAAGAATAGTTTCAGGGGTGTTTTAAACAACGCAAGACTCAACGGAATAAATGTGTTCATTGACAAAGTGACTATTTTGATATTATTATAGCTTATTTGTCTCTTGAAAAATTTAACTTCTGTATCAATATTTTTTTTCATTGCAACAAGTATTGTTTATAAAAAGCTCGGGCAATGGAATCTTATTTAATCATCTTGGTCTATTTAACACAAAGTCAGTAGTATGGGTTTCCCAGAGGAAGTTGAACTTACTAAGAATTGTGTTCGAGATAATACATATCATGATGAAGAAAGTTACGGTTACATTTAATGAACTCAGCAAGTCATGTCCGAATTATGGAAAAGACTGTTAATCTTTCATTTTGTGCAAATGCCCTTTGTAAAAATACGAACCCATTTTTTCTCTCCGACCTCGTCATTGTAAAGCGACATAGAGTAACGAAAACTTTGATTTCAGACACAGCTTCAACAGGTTTAGTAGGCCAGCAGTGAAAAGCAGTTTCCTAAGAAAACAAGTGAAGACAGTTGATCGTTAATTTCATCTTCCTGCAATTCCTTCCTCCGAGGATCAGTTAAAAAGAATTATTCCTGATAATATTTTAATTAAGTTTCAACCATAAAATTTGTTTTAATTAACCAGTTATATACACAGCACTAATTATTCAATCATGTGATTTCAAGTTTTGTATTTCATTAAACTTCAATATTAATATTAGTGTTTATTTAGTCAAAAGTTATGTCCAGACAAGTCAAACAATATTTAGTTTTCCACATTTTAGTTTGGAATTTTATTGAATCTTGCTTAAAAGCTGCTTTTAGCAGCCAATAAGTCTGATTTAGAATAATATTCATTTTATAAAACTTACATATTGTACAATTTTTAAAATTAATAATATAATGATAGCCAGTTCTGACGAGATTAAAAATGTCACACCTCAGCTCTTCTGCCGAGGATCAGGGTGTATCTTTCTAGTTTAAATTAATAGGGAAGTTGCTGATAAGATGACCTGGATATGGCTACGAAGAGGAAACCAGAAGAGCAAAACTGAACCTATATTTATAATAGCACAAAATAATTTCACGTAGACAAAGTATTTCAATGCATAAGTTGAGGATTAGAAATTAGGAAATGTAAGTACCCACCTTTCCCCGAGCTATGTGTCAACTAGCACGACAGTTTTTTTTTACAAAGATAGCGCTGACATTAGATAACCCACAAAGGTTGATATGCAATTAGACATTGAAGCCGAAACAAACCAAATCAAAATAGCAAGTATAAGTTATATGAAAATTGTGTGAAAATGATCGTGACATTGTTACTCTTTTATCATATGTGATCGTGTTACGTTATGTGAATAGGTCGAGACATATTATATAAGTTAATTATCCTAAACTTATTTAAAGAAATATCTTATGCTATAAAGTTTATTGGATAGTGTACTCTAGTCACATATACGATAAAGATTATTGCTTCAACTTTAAAAGAGCTTAAATGATGCTAGATACATATGATATATGCATCAGAAGAATAATTGGATCAGCTGCTATCTCTTATTTTAAACAATAAAACAAAGACCAAGCTTTCAATAATATATTACTTTATCTACCTAAAATAGTGTTAAAGAAAAATAAAACTGATACATATCGGTTAGATAATTTAATAATGTTAAACACTTACCGGTGCTGTCATATCTAAAAGGATTTTATTGCAACAAACGTTTTTAGATATAAATGCTTTAACTTTAAATATTAAAAAAAATTAAATATTTTTTATTCTTAAACTTTATCGGTTTTGTCACCTACAGAGAGTACAGTGAACAGAACAACAATATCAAGTAAGATTTATAACTATACACAGAACAAAAAGTTTCAAATCTTTTGGTTACGAAATCTCTTTTAAAAACTCTAAATGCCTTTACAAATTCCCTTAACGTAACGATACGTTCACCTATGGTTATAGACCAACAGTATTAGTATCATGTTCAGCGTTTCAAAACCTTTCTAGTTAGGTCGGAAAATGCTCGTATTTCATATGAAGAGTGAAATGCTATACAAGAAATTAAACTATTGTAACACTAACTTCAACCTTTCAAGACCTATTCCTTACTTAATGCACACACACACACACACACACACACACACACACACACACACACACACACACACACACACACACACACATATATATATATATATATATATATATATATATATATATACCCATCTATTCCAACTCCTGGTCAACACTACTTCTTCCCAACTAAATGGATTTTAATCGTACTACAACTGTACAATATATATATTGTGCCGTGTATATATATATATATATATATATATATATATATATACGTGGGGCCTTCAATAAGTTTAGAGACTTTTTTGTACAGGCATTTAAAATTGTCGTAGACTCTTGAAAATTCACTATGTTATTGCTATACCTCTAATGAGATGATCAAGAAATTTTTATAATTTCACGTTCAAACGAACAGCTATAGCAGCAATTGGAATACACCCTACTAAAGCCTGATAGTCACCGGTGGTGAATTTCAAAAATGCAATCTGGACGTGAGAACACTTTAGAAGAACAATATGCAACAAAATTCTGTTTTAAACTTGGAAAAATGCCACAGAAACGTATGGAATGCTTCAGACTGCTTTTGGAGCATCTTGCATGAACCGAGCATCAGATTTTGAGTGGCATAAGAGATGCAAGGAAGGCAGGGAGTCTGTGAGGGATGATGAGCGGTGTGGGAGGAGTAGGGAAGTCAATACATTACAGATGATTGGCCAAAGGGTGCACCAGTCCACAACTCTATTCTTGTCATAGACTATTTGACCCAGATGGGCATCAAGACAGTTCTTCACCCTCCCTATAGTCCAGACCTTGCTCACTGTCACCTTTGGTTATTCCCTAAGCTCAGAGTCTGTCGTTATGCGACAACTGAGGTGATGAAAGAGGCTGTGACGAAGGTCAATGACACGCTCATCCAAAAGGACTTCCATGGGGCCTTCCAGAAGTAGTAGGAACGGTACAACATGTGCATTGCAGCCGGAGGAGATTACTTCGAAGGGGACTTGTTTCATGTGTGTACTTTCAATAAAAGTGACCATACGAAAAATGTCTGGAAACTTATTTAATGATCCTCCTATATATTCTGCACTAGTCGTATGATGTAGTTAAAAATCGAGTATGGCGTATCATCCCTACCCAATATTAATTTGGAAATTTTGACTACGATGAGTGGTCATATTTTGAAAAAATGCAAGGTCTTTTAGGTTTTTGGTCAAGTTTTGGATTAGGCTATATGTCAATATTTATTAACCTTATTTGCAACACCATAATGTCGTCACCAATTGAGGAGAAATTTTGTTCGCTATTTTTAGAAACGTGAACCAATAAAATCCTGTTTAATTCATGAGGGCAGCTTTCCAGCAGAGTAAGTTTTGTTACTGAGGAAAGAGCTTTATTTAGGCGTTTCAAAAATTACGCAGTACTTGTTTTTATTTTTTCGTTTTCTGAGAAAGCAGATGATAAATTTTTTCAAGAAGGAAAATCTAAAATGGTGTAATAAACGTGTAGACAATCTCTGGGGTTGTTGATATCGATTATTGTTTAGGGATTGAAAATGTTTTTAGGTTTAGGAAGAAGCTAAAAATCAAATACAGGCATGTTAAGAACTACGCCCGAATAGCCAAATATTAGAAAACTCTTAAAAATGCTAAATTATTGAGATTTTAACTAAATTTACGCTGCTTCTAATAAAAAAAAAAGTTGACAACCAATTGATATTTCTCTTGAAGATTTAAATATGAACAAAAGATCTGAATACCAAAGATGAAGTTGATAGGTTATACATTTTGGGTGTCAGAGGGGTCTAAATTTAGGTATGCTTGAAGTTGAATATTATTGGAAATCTTTACAAGCCAGAGAATATGCATATTTTGGGTAATGTGCATAAATTGAAATGCAATTGATTTGTGTTAATGAGATTTTACTTTTCACTGCCATTCCGATAAAATCTTAGTTCTGCAAATTCTCTGTCATTTTGAATGTTTTAAAATATATACAAAGAAAATATTGAAAGTTTCAGTGCTCATTTCAATTTAGTTAATTTAATGATTCAATGATCTTAACGGCATACCAACCTGTTTATGGTTATTCTCTGCCTAGAGATTTAAGAATCGTATTCATTGTATGTTCATATTTGCATTTTTGTATAGAAGTTGTTTTTTTTTTATTGCTGTCCTATCGAATATATATAATTTTAAACATATTTATTTAAATTCAGAGTAGGACCCTAAAAACTACAACTAAAATAGATCAAAGTACACCTGTGTGTAATTGGAAATGAATTTGTACATAACACTCATCAGATCTGAAGAATTTGAGCCTCACAATCAAATGCAGTTTAGTGTCATACGTCAGACATACCAATTTGTGCGGGTCTGCCTCTCTGAAGGAGAGAGAGTGAGTGTATTATTAGCCCTGCCAATAAGGCCACATTTCAATTTGAGTTCGATTTTGGGTTCGATTTTTCAAAGAAGCATTTCGATTCAAATGAGTTCTCACAAATATGCCTAAGATTTTTGACTGAAAGAGGTGCTTTTGCGGAACCTTTGATGTTATATATATATATATATATATATATATATATATATATATATATATATATATATATGTATATATATATAATTGTGTGTGTGTGTGTGTATGTGTGTGTGTGTGTGTGTGTGTGTGTGTGTGTTATTTGTAATATATGTAAGTACAAAACATTCTGCATTGAACCTGAATTTATTTACTAAATTCATTTGTCAAAGATTAAAGCACCCAGAGATTAATCATTTGATTATGAAGATACAGTAAAACGTTTTCTAATTGTTATCCGCGTAGAAATCCTTTGTCTGGTATCTGCTAATAGGTGACTCTATTTGTATCACATCTTGATCAATGAACACAGCTATTCAAAATCATTACTTGGTTTTCTAGAGTTATCAAAACATGATTCATTCAGCTGTATTAAATACTGATTACAAGTGATTTGTAGAGATGCTATCTTTGGAAGTCTTATTACTTGGCGCGTTTGAAATCCAGTGAAATGGATAATTTACCGAGTTGAAGACAAATTAACGTTTCTCATTGGACATCGTGAGGCTCTGAATTATTTTCGAGGTGAACTAAGAATAAACCAGGTGAGGTAGCTGACAAAGAATCCTCCAATCATAGGCGCTGTCTTAATCGACTAATCAGTGACAAGTTGACGATTTAAAAACGAGTATTTAATCGTCAAATCAGAATAATTATTAGAAACCAAGTCAAAGAGAGGGCTATATGAATCAACCAATTAAACTGGTCGAAAAGTGATTAATCAATCAGACTTTTACATTTGATCGAACATTCGATAAGCGATCAACGGAAGGCGTTCCCAGAATTGATTAGTCACAAGATATTTATGACGACAACAAATCAATAGTTTAACAGACCGACTTTTCAGCAACAATGACCAAGTAGTAAACAATTCACTGAAATATCAAATATTTTTAATTGATCAATTAGAATCTTCACTGGGAATTTTCATCTGTTCTTGCCAACAGTTGATTTGAATGTCACTTTTGGTCTTCATAAAAATAAATCAGTCAATTAAGAAATTCATGAAAATCGTTCAATGCTAGTTTTTGATTTATATTGAAAATATATAATAGAAGATCTATGACTTAGATCCACTCTGAACCCAACGAATTGATGAGTGTCTTCAGCCACCATCCCGAATAAAATTAGAAAACTAGGAGTGACCTTACGTATTCCATCAGGTTTCTGTTCGCTCTCACATACTTCTGAGACCGAAGATTTGTTTGCTGGAAAATTTCACGACCGTATCATTACTTTCGTATGACTTTCTTGCTCTCCTGAATCGGAAAGCTCCTGAACCACTACGTCTAATTTGCGGTCGTGGAGAAATCCGACCAGTGACTCCAAAATACCAAGGATATGCTGAAGAAGCCAACTTGACCTATAGCTACCAGAACAAAATTTTCAGTCACCTTGAAGGTCGCACCGAGATCATTATTTAAGGAAAAGGTTGTTTCACTTGAATAAGTTTTTTCTATTTTTCAAAAGTAAAAGGGGATACTACACACACACACACACACACACATATATATATATATATATAAGTTGTTGGCTCCCTTTTCAATAGCTACTACACCGAGGTGTAGTGAAGGGCGCTACTCCTTTCCTGGATTTCTTTACTTTACCCTTGATACGTACCTTATAATGCTGATTGTTAAGCAAGGAAGTATCAAGTACCATTTATGAGTCTTTGGTATGAATCGACCCGGGATTGAACTCTGGTCTCCCGGGTCTTTGGTGAATATATATATATATATATATATATATATATATCACTGAATTTGTAGAAGCCTACGTCTTCCTCCACAAAAATGTTATCCTTTGTATGACAGTAAACTGCATCCTATGGCGAGGCTCCAGAACTGAGTTTCTGGAAAGTATGGAGTTACACATCTATTGACATTGCTTCCATGTATACTCTGACCCAAAGTGGTTGTACCTGTTAGGATTACACTAATATGTCAATTAGATCCGTCTGAAAATTACTCATATTAGATGGAAAAACTTAATATCATGTAACTGTTTTTAATTTATTTATGTCACAAATAAACATTGCGAGCAATAATTATTTGATTAGGATCATTATTTTATTCCTAGCTATTTTTTCGCATCAGTTTTAACAGTTGGTTTTTCATGAAAGTCAAAGGGACCGCAAGTCTCCTCAGGTCTCCTCGACTCTATCGATTGTTCTCATCGATTTTAATAATACGATGGTCTTATATGGTCTCGATTCTTCCTCTGATTTACAATTATTCTAGTGTCCTTTCAAATCCTTTGCAAACCGTTCAAAATACGCCTATAACGAGTAGTATAAGTGCCGCCTTCATAATTGTGAGAGAGATTATAAATTTGACCATATAAGGATATATGAACAAACCCGAATCTATTCAAGAAAAGAAATCCCTAAAATTATCAGATTTTGAGACAAAAATGATTCCCTCAATCCTGACCAGGTTATATCTAGTCTTATTAGGGAACAAATTCTGTTATCATATATTTATTATTATCTAGTTTTTAGCGTTACTTCCGTATTTTTATTTTTCACAATCCTTCACTGGGTCTTTATTCAAGACCTTCGCTTCGGGAAGACGGTGATTTATGCATTCTATTAGAAATTGAAATACCATGAGCAGAAAATCCGGCAAATACTTGTGCTCGGTGTAAGGAACCACTGTGATAATTGTTTCGACCTTATTATGTCTCATCAGCAGTGTATACCATGATCTCCCCTACTGGAGATCGAAACAGCGACCACAAAATACAGAGCCGAAACTCTACCACTGACCACCTACTTCTCACACAAGCTTGGAAAAGTTTCGGCTCTGCATTCTCTTGTCGCTGATTAAATCTCCCGTGGGGAAGATTACGGTATACACTGCTGAGGAGACCTAATAAGGTCGAAACGGCTATCATAGTGGTTCCGTATGTCGAGCGCAACTATTTGCCGGATTTTTTTGATCATGGTATTATAATAAAATGGCCGAGGTATTTCGTTTCATATATCTTGTCTTTCGGTTTAGTTAGGCTGAGAACCTTTCGCTAAGCGCATGGGTTAGTTAGGTGCAACATGAGTGCTGGTGTTCACGTGCGCGTGCGGAGAGGATGTGTCATTCAGAGATGTCAAAATAAAAATCTCTGATAGGACTTGGGGATATGAATGACATCATGTACCGGAAGCGTGCGCGGAGGATTTTAGGAGATTTGAAAAAAGTCAGTAGTTAATTCTTGCGGTTCGAAGAAGAAGGGTGACTTTCGCTTGCTCGCCGAGGTCTTGTGGCGGATGCCGCACGTAATGGCAGGCAGACGGAAAAGTTATCATAGAAAGATTGTGCCTCTCTCTTCCTTATGTCGAAACCTTTAACTTAAAGGTAATAAAATGTTTCGTACCTGAACTAAGAAGTCGTTACGTGTTTTTCGTGTTTCGGAATTCTTATGTTCTATGAATATATGTTATGAACATTCTATGTACGTTTCACACATATCCGTATCATGGGTATGTTACAGTATTTCGATTTACAAAGGATTTCCTCAACTTAAAAAAGAAAATATCTATGCATTCTATGTATTTATGTTTTTCTGCCTCTTTTGCGTGTTAATTTTATTATCACATTAACTGTATTCTCCTTAAGGGATTAGCGGTTACACAAAGTGTAATTTTTTAAAATTTATATTGGCTGGGACTTCCTGATATCTTGTCAGTTTGTTTACCTATTTTTTCAGGATTAGATTTATGACTACCACTATTACTGGTGGGGTTTATGATTTAATGTGCCACATTTTTTGTTCTATTGCCCGTATATTTTTAATTTATTCATTTTCTCATATTTTTTACGGATATGTTATCTGTTAGCACTGACATATGAATTAGAAAGCATGTTACAGTCCTGAATTACTATGTCTGGCTAATTATTTTTTTAGGGGTCCTTAGTTTTAGATGAAAAGAAAATCATCTTTTATAAAAGGAAATGTTAAGGGAATGCATATTGATTAGCAATTCTGAAACTAGGCAATATGCTCGAGTATTATGTGGATTTGCCTCTTCAGTATTGATTCATTCTGGACGATATTTTTGTAGAAGAGAAAATCGTTTTATTTTTTTTTTCTGTTAATATTTATTTCATTTAAAAATATATCTGCGTCAGTATCTTATTTCTTCGGTTTTTGATTGAAGGCCAGCGCCTCATGAAAGTTCCTGTAAACTTACCAGAAATGCACTCGTCCAGGCTTTGGACAGAAGATCGGGAATGGGGTGGTCTCTGACTGTAAGAATATCTCCGAGAGTTTCAGAACACTTTCCGCTCACTGCTGCATTTCCCGTGGCTTGGGTCTTGGTGACGGCTCAGTAACCACCGGTTATGGAATATCCATTAAGTCTCCTTTGGGCACGTATTTTTGTTTAAGAGGTCGAGGTTGCTGCCAATGACGTAGTTTTAATCGCATGTTAAAAATATAAAGATTGAAGTATCAGATGGCCGAAAGTTGCTGGTGGCAAATACACAGAATTTAAAGAAACAATATACACGTACATTGTAATGCCACAAAACGGTTTTAATATCTGCCTTTAAGATCAACACAACTTAAAAGAATTATATGAATGGAATTAAGGGTCACTGAAAATTGATCACCGACAATTTAAGGAAAATTAGATATCGGAATAATGATTTGATTTATCAAATATATTTTCCTCGTTTCCGTTAATTTTTCTGTCTTTGCTTGCGGTATCGTCTATAAAAAGTACGCCCTTACAAATTTAAAATGAATAAAAGATAATTTTCTTTTAATCCTAAATACGATTCTATTATTTTTATTAGAATATTATATAATCCCAACGCATGCCATTGAATGTTATTTGTTACCAAACTCTTTAGAAATGTAACTCTGTTACCGAAAAAACACACACAAATACATTAAAAAAGTTTATCTATCTAAACATTCATATTTTTGGTAAAAGAGTTTCAATGTCATAGATTTTCTTGATAAATATTGCCTAATGATATCTGCATTGGTTGTATAGGGTTCAATGAGAAATAAGAAAATTGTAGTATCTTTCGTGTCGAAGAAAAATCACATTTTATGAAACACTGCTAGTAATGTACTTATTCATGAAAAATACCACAGATTGAGAGAGAGAGTGAGAGAGAGAGAGAGATTTTCGTTTGTTTTCGTTTGGTTAAGTTTTATGGCATATCATCCCTTGTGGGCAATTCAATGACAAATTATATATATATATATATATATATATGTGTGTGTGTGTGTGTGTGTGTGTATGTGTGATTTGTAAGCGAATAGTTTGTTGGTAACTTTATTCTTAAACGAGCCACAGTTCATTGTTTGCATACAGTTAAAGAGTTTCAGGTATTGCAAACTGATATTAATAATTCAATTCAATATTATTCGTTCGTTTGCACGCAGTTAGGTGTTTCCAATTATCGTATGTGATTTAGAACTTCTATTTGACCGATAGATGAGATCGTAACAACTACTACTACTCTAGGTCAGGGTGGAGCTGGGAGTAATGGCAATTAATGAGCCTTCCATAACTTTCAAAGCTCAAGAACTGGATCTTCACCACCAAATTGTCTAGTGTCATATACAGATGTTGTGGGATGGATATCACCTCCCTGCAGAGATGAAGTCTACATTATCTACAGCCCCAGCCAACAGTGCAGAGAGAGAGAGAGAGAGAGAGAGAGAGAGAGAGAGAGAGAATGAAATTTTCAAACCTTACATACGACAAATATTTCCAGATGTCATGGCCACCCTGTAATATGTAGTTACTACTTGGATCATAAAACATATTTGTTTTTTAGATGAAGAAAAATATCAAAGGTTTTCAGTTTACAACTAATTTGTTAGATTGGCTCCTTAGTTTGGGTCGGTTAGTTTTAATAAACTAAAACTTTTTTTGTTTAACCGAATAAAGCAGTATGTTTCCTTATGCGAATAAATGTACACAAGAAAGTATGCTGCCTCTTTTTATTGAGTTGTAATTTATTCAATCTAACTTAGCTCTAGTTTATTAATTTCGTAATAGATGGCATATCAACCCTTGTGGGTTATTTAATCCTAAATGTTGCTGTTTTTTAATGTATATATATATATATATAGCATTGGAAGTTTCATTGTTTGTTTGTTTTTTGTATGGTATTCGTTAATTCTTTCCAGTGATTTTATTTGTGATGTTGAAGAGTCTCTCTATCGAGATGAGGGGTTTGATATTTTCAGTCACTTTTGTTCCGTAGTTGGTTGGGTTTTTATTATGGATTGGCGGAAAATTTAAGTTTGGCTGGGGTAGTTAGAATATGTTTTGATTTTTTATTGTTTGCGTTGTCGTTAAGTTTTTGTTTTGGGTTCGGGCTTTTTCTAGAGTTTCTGATTTTGGAAATTGGTAGGTGGATCTATGATCTCTGTGATCGTCCCTTTACGATATATGTATTCATAATTTGAGGTTTTCAGTAGATATTTTTTTACAGTGGCATAAACATTTGTTTTGGCTTTTTGTTTCCTTTAGTATACGATTCCATTATTTTTGTAGTTTCGAGAAATGTTATATTTCTTCTAAACTTTACCTCCATGATTTTAACAATTCTTTTGTAAAGTCGGCATCTTCTTGAAAATGTGTGGTGATTCTCTTTGCCGTTTGAGCATTTGATTTCTTTGGTATAATCTTCCTCCATGTGAATTGAGTCTTTTTAGCCACACCTTACATATGTCGGAACCCCTGCAGCTCTGCCTCTAGCGTCCATATTTTTGACATTTAAAGCACCTCAAGGGTGCGGGAGTATACTTTTCTACCCTTTCGAGGTAGTATCCAATTTTTAATTCTTGGGGAATTATGGGTTTGTTAAATGTCAGAATGTATGTGTGCTTGTTCACTACCTCTTCGAATGGTAATCCCTTTTTAATCCATGACTTCTTGCTTTCCTGTAGCTGTTTTTATTTCCTAATGTTTAGCAAAAGCCAACTCTGTGTTTCCGTTAACTCCTTCTGAGGTATTAAGCTTTACATACGGGTAAGTTTTGTATTTTAAGATGTAGAAAGTTTTCAGTTTTATTCAATTTTCGGCATTATTAAAAATCTTTCTCTAGATGGAAACTGCTGCTTCCAATTTTTTTCATAGTTTACAGATACTCCTGGTTGAAGATAACTATTTTAAACAAAAATGTAGACAGTTTGACCCAACGGAGATTCCTCTAGTGATTTGATTACAATAACCCTTGAGAATTCTGTTGTATCCTTCTCTTCATTAGATTCAGAGAAGTTTCGTTCGTTTATTGTATTTGCCATATCTTTTGTGTATTTATTCGTTGGTCTAACTTTCATTGGAAATTTATCGAAGGAAATGCATGTTCACTTTGGTTGAGACAGTGGATACATCTACCAGTATACTCGTGCTGGGATTGGGATTTTGAGCCTCAGCCAATTTCAGCCTTTAGATACCCAATAGCTAGTGTCTTAAATTTTAAATATAGTTCAAGTTTTGTTTGTATTAACACTATTGATCCTCAACCACTGTCCTCACGAACATATGAAGTTGAGTGTTTGTTTGCCACTAGAGCGATTTGAAGAACAAGCTGCTTGGAATTGATATGACTGGCCGGTTGATTAGATTTGGTCTCTCTGAATCCACTTCTAGTCCGGTAATGTCCAAAATGGAGCGCTGGAGATAACGTGACGACCACATAACCTTTTAGGACATGGACCTCTCTGCCGCCAAGATCTCGATTTTAAGCATTACGAATCGTCACCCAGTGCCAATAAGCCTCCTTGAAGGAGGGAGGAAACCTCTGCACAGAGGTGCAGTCGACCTATTCTGCAGCTTTAGCCTATAGGACGAAACAAAAAGCTATTTTTGTTTGGTTTTAGATCATGTCAACTGATAATGAATAATTTTATGGCCAAGTTAATTTAATTATTAAGGCCTCCGATTATATGGGGTATAAAATGTATCTTTGCAGTCATTTAAACGATGGAAGTCTCTGTGACTAAGAGGTGAATGAGCTGGACAATAAAGTTAATGTAGTTGTGAGACTGAAGTTCAAACTCATTTACTATGATGTCACAGCCTGGCACGTTAACCATTTCGTTACGGGGACATCCTAGAGGCCGATTGATATGACGTTAAAATCAATCAATCAATCAGGTCTTTTAATAATTCTGTCTCTTGCTTTGATATTTGGTTATTTCATTCAAATATTATGTGTATTTGCTTGAAGATTACCAAGTGTCTCTGCAGGTTATAGCTACTCATGACCTTGTACCGTACCAAGCTTAGCATTGTTAATCCTAATAACATTGATCTGTTTCTCGATCTACTAGCTTTTATGCCTTGCAAGGACAAGAGAGAAAACCGGCATATCATGATTAGAGATGTTATCAGAGAATAGGATCCGCCAGTAAGATATTATCCGCTTGTTACAAATGATCAGCAATAGGCAAAAAGGAGTGACAAACGACTAACGCATGGCAACGTTGATTACATGTCTTTATCTTCCCTCTCCTTCCATCGGTGATTGGGATCTAAAGACAACAGAAACGATAATAAACATAAATCGCTCGTCTGTGAATCCATATAAAACCTCCAAGACAATCCAGCCAGCTAATTACGAATACAATGCATATATACTAAGATGATGGAGGGAGTGATTAGGGAGATCGGGTGTTGGTGGTAGTTTTGTGGTTGGTCCCGAAGTGAACACAGCATCCAAAGAGAAAGCTAACAAGATCCTACCAACGTTTTCGGCGTAATGCCGAAACCCGTGAGGAGGTTCTTGTTAGCCATACCGAGCGGAGCCTATAATTGATAGCTTTGATGTGACAGGTGAGTGAAAGAGAAGAATGGATCAGGCAGATTAAATGTATTCGCTGATGTAAATGTTGGCATATCAAGGTATAGGCAGAAAAGGGTAGAAGCAATGAGATGCAGATTACGAACTTGCAATGAAATTCAAAATGAAATGAAAGAAAGGAAATACTCAAGAGGAATATATTTAAACCAGAATAAAGAAATCAGCATAATCACACGTACAGACAAATACACACACACACACACAGACACAGACACACACAGACACACACACACACACACACACACACACACACACACACACACACACACAGACATATATATATATATATATATATATAGTATACGCAATAAGTTAGTGCACTTCAACTATTTTTATAGGAATTTCATTAAAGATTACAGCATTTATTATTTCCAGTGGAACATTACATAGTCAAAACTGACATTGTTAAGTATTATTTATTTTTTGCTTTTACAGACAACTTAACAAAAATCCGAATATGTGGCCTAACAAAAAGGAAAACTAAAAATAACTGCTCGTATATTTTTAGGCAATTTTAATCTGTTTTAAAGTAATGTTTCAATTTAATTTTGTTTCTTTTTTTCCCAAAATTATATAGTATTCTACCAGGAATCATATATATATATATATATATATATATATATATATATATATATATATATATATATATATATATAAAACAAACAACTGCTCATATATTTTTGGCAATTTTAATTTGTTTTAAAGTAATATTTCAATTTAATTTTGTATTGTTTTTCCCAAAATTATATAGTGTTCTACCAGGAATTATATATATATATATATATATATATATATATATATATATATATATATATATATAATTCTTTTCATATAATATCCACTAATTCCAAAGAAACATGATTTGAAAACTTGCTGTTGGTATTAGTTTATTTTGAATCCCATGTAATGTTTTACTCTTCATTATGTTAGCATTTTCATACGAAAGTTAAATTTTTTGAAATAATTAAATCATTGTTGGTTCATTTGTGTTTATATATGATGATTTTAACTCTTATTTCTGGTTTTCAAGTCCTATTTCTTAATATATATATATATATATATATATATATATATATATATGTGTGTGTGTGTGTGTGTGTGTGTGTGTGTGTGTGTGTGTGTGTGTGTGTGTGCAAAGCTCTTCCGACAAATTGCGCACTCTGGTATCTGATAGCGCAAAATGTAAAAATCAAATCTACTGCTTATTTGTTATAATTCCTCGGCTGTTGTATGCGGCCGCTATGGCTGAGCGATTAGGTACTATGTCTACTGTAAAGTTATACAGGTTTCGATCGCAGCTTCAATCGTCCTTCGTGTGTGACCTCTCTGAAGATTTCTTTCTTTCTACTCCTTGTTTCAAAAATTTCTTTTTTTCTTTCTGTCTCATCCTTTCATCTGTTTCTTATTTCCTTTTTTATGCTTCTTATTTTTTCTCTTGCTTCTTGTTTCTTCTTTCAATCTATCTTTCTCTCTTCCTAATACATCTATCAGTTAATTTTCTTCTTTCTTTCTTTTTTCAGTCTTTTTTTCTTTCTTTCTTTCTTTCTAATACTCAATGAATTTCTACAGAAATATTAATTCATTCACATATCATATTTTTCCATATCTTTCACTCTTTCTTTTTCCTTTTATACTTTCAGTTTTTCTCTAACTACGCCAACATTAACCCATAAGTAGCAGACCTGTTATTCACCTTGCTGGAAAAATAGCATCTAAAGGCAAACTTTTGTAAAACTGATGTACAGCGATTGAACTACAGGCGAACGGATCACGGAGGATACGAATTGGCGGACAAATCTTTAGCTTCTGTAATAACGGATATTAGCTAGAATTAACCCAGCGGCAAAAAGAGGTTTAAGACTCTTGGGTCAAGTGACTCTCGGGTTGCAAACCTTTAGCTGTATTCACTTCAAATATGCCCTTGACTCATGATCAAAAACCAAAAGAAAGAAAGGGTTGAATCTTTGGCAGTTGCTTTGGTATGTTCACCCAAAGGGCTATGAGGCAGAGTAAAATCTAGGATTCTCTTTTGATTACAGGTCAGAAGAACACCTTCTCTTTTGATGATTTGTAATATAATGATAACATTCGTATAATTCATGAGAAGGCCTGTCTGTAAGTCTGTCTGTCTGTGTGGCTGTCTCATTCATATCTACATATCTATCTTAGTCTCTTCAAGTCTATCAAAGTCTGTTTACGGGATTTTATGTCTGTCCGTGTCTACCCATCAATGTTAGTCTATTCATATCTATCAAAGTCTGTTTACATCTATTTTTCTTCATATCTATCTATCGATCTATTATGAAAATAATTCCTACATGGCTAAAAGCGAGTCTATCTAGGTTTCACCAAACGTCTCTTCAGGATTACTTCGGCGAAGTGGGGTAGGATAAGACACATTTTATTGGTTAAAAAGACATCTCAGATATACAAAACATTAGCGTATATAAAAAAATCTATCTATATATCTATCTATCTTTCTGTTCATATCTATGGTAATATTGGCCTAGTCGGGTCGAGCTGTGGAACACACCGACTGCTTCTCTGCAGAGGGGTAAGACTCCCTCAATGGGTGTCCTGATAATATAACACTAAAAATATGATGGTGAGGCTCCTGTAATACTGGAGCTTTGGGGAATTCAGAGTAACCCTTTATTGCTATCGCTCCCCGGTCCACTGTGACCCGGAGTGGTAGTACCTGATAGGGTCCTATCTATCAATCAAATATAAGTATTTGACATTTACACTGAGTGCAAACAAATGACTTATGCTAAATTGTATTGCTTGAAATAGAATACTTTGATCATTTAACTATGTGTAAACAACTCTCTGGAATTTAATTGAATATTTAGATTTAAATAGCAATATTTGAAACCATTAAAACGTGAGCAAATATATGATTAATAGTAAATATGATTATTAGTATTGATAGAAGTTAGTGAAACGAATTAACGGTGTACAAAGAAATGACTTCAGGCTAGTTTAGAAATGTTATCTATAAAACGTGTTTAGTATCGTATATTCAATAATAAAATGTATTAGACGTTAAATAACCTAGAATAGTTGAAATTCTATCAAACCAAACCAAACATGGCCAAGTTGGCTGGGGCTGCAGAATATACCTACTGCAAAAGGATAAGACTCCCTCAACTAGTGTCCTGGATATGACTCTAAAAGGTCTGATGGTGAGGCTCCTGTAATGCTTGAGCTTTGGGGGATGTGGAGTAACCCTTTATTGCCATCGCTCTCAGGTCCACTGTGGCCCGGATAGGTAGCACCTGATAGGGTCCCTATCTATGAATCTAATAGTACTTAACTTTATACTTATGCTAAAATTGAATTGTTTAAAATAGACCTATTTATATGTATAAAAATTGATTTGGGATTAAATAACATATAATGGTTTATATACCATATACCCAAACCAAACCAAACCAAACCAATCTATGTTAATCTGTTAATAACGAAAGCATTTGGCGTAACGGTTATCGTCTTGAGAAATAGAGACAACAAGCCAAGTTTAAATTTTTTACGATGTCATCTGTGTTTTACTTTCCTGGTGCTACCTTTGGAAAAGGCATGAATCCATCTTTACACCACTTTTTAAATAGGGGCAATTGGTAGGTTAGATGAGATTTCTTTACTCTTGATAAATCAACAACTCATGAAGAAGGAAAAATTCTGAATTTAAAACCAAGAGGCATTGGGGTAGCAACACGAGCACATAAAAAAAACCCTGACTTGCCGTGAAAAAAACACTGCAACATCAAAGATGTGATGCGGCTGCGGACTTATACGCTCAAAGACATGGTATACAATTCCATTTTGACATCTATCTACTTATCTATCTTCGTCTGTTCTTATGAATGCACGTATGTGTCATTTCCATTTTCTGAATTAGAATGAGAAACTTAGATTCATAATTGTACGAGATAGGCATCAGTTGACGACCTTAGTCGAGGGCGACCAGAAGGCTCCCTTTTCAATAGCTACTACACTGAGCTGTAGGAGAGGGTGCTACTCCTTTCCCTGGATTGCTCCACTTTTTTTATACGTAGCTAATATTTCTGAGTGTTAAGCAAGGAGTTATCAAGTTCCAGTTTTAAAGTCTTTGGCATGACTTGACCTGGGATTTGAGTTGAGTCCTGCCTCGGGAGGACTTTCGCTTGGTCACCGAAGCTAGGCCAGTGGCCTTTGTGGCGGGTTCCACACGTGTTGGGGCGGGGCAGATGAAAGAGCCAGAATAGAAAGAATGTGTATATCTCTCCTTATGTCGAAAACCTTTAAACTCAAAGGTAATAAAAGTTTCGTGCCTGAACTAAGAAGTGGTAAGTGTTTTTCGAGTTTCGAGATTCCAATGTTCTATGTATATATTGTTACGACCAGGGTTTCACTGGGACTGCGATAGCTGGCGCGTAACGAGAATGATAAAAAAAATATATAAAATAGCGAGAATGCCCAAGGTACGATAAAAAAAGGCGGACTATGGGAAGGGAATTTCTCCAATCGAAGACTCTCGGTAAATCACAGCGGAATAAGCGGCAAGCACTCACAAAATCAACATAACACAATTAGAAGATTTAACAACAAAATTTATTACAACATTAACAATGTAATTAGGGGAAAATAAGATTAAAAAAAGGTTTAAGAACAAAAGAGGATGGAAAAATAACGTACTATTTATATATAAAATCCGAGACGAATCACAACTCAAATAGATTTGCAAGGTAGACACATAAAGGCAAAATAAATAAGAAACTCACTGAGGGTTTAGGGCTTGTTAACAATCTTTTTTTCTTTCGTTCTTTTTTTTTTCTTTAAGAGGCTCGAATTTAAGTGCCACGAGGAGTTGTTCGGTTTCTGTTATCTATTTCTTGGTCACGTTTCGGGTGGACTGGAACGAAGCTCCTGAATGGATGTTAACGCCTCAAAGTCAGGACCGCTACTACCATTGTCACTTTGCGGGTGCCGAAAAAAGGGTCTCCCCACTGGCTCTTAGAGCTGGACACGTGGCTGGTAAGGTCACCCAAAGTTCACTCCAAGAGTTTAAGGTTAGCTGAGGTGGGTAAATAGTGGAAAGAGGTTGACTTGCAATTCCATTCCTTGCCGTCTTCTTTTTTTTTTCTTTTCTCTTCCTCATTTAGCCTCGTGAACTACCAAGCAAATCATGAGTAAGAAGAAAGGATAGGCTTGGCGCCTCTACTTCTTAACTTCTTTATTTTTCGTCTCAGAATAATAAGGACAAATAAAACACATTCATGATATACATAAAAAATATATTTCTCCTTATTAATCTATTTTCTACCCCACGTAACAATATATATGAACATTTTATGTCCATTTCACCTATCCATATATGACAATGGTACATCACTATCATCTTGAGCTGTTTC
>OY757907.1:32325221-32417721 GCA_963585895.1 Sepioteuthis lessoniana | reverse complement strand
TTATTGTATTTATCTTTTGAAGTTGCTGTATCGATGTAATAATATCCGGCCAAATGATGGGTATTTCTAAGAAGCAAGGAACGCGTCGCTTATTAATAGTTATAAAAAAAATGATGACAAATATCTTTATATAAAATAGAACCTAATATTTATTTCGGTGTTATCATGAAAAACTTTGGGGAGATATTGAAACATATCGTATTGAACTCCTGAACCTTTTATTTATTTTTCCTTTGAGAGGAGCTTTTGTAAAGAATTGCTATGTCAAGAAATGCTAGGATGCAATTGTTTTATAAAGGTATAAGATTTGAAGAAATTCATCGGCATAAATGTATTTAACGAGTAATTATAATAGGATCAGTTGGTTAATAGTTTTAGACAACTGATATACGGGAGTGAGAATTTGATAAATGATTGGGCACACGGGAGACAGAGACTTTTGGATTTTACATCTTTATATTAGTTACCAGGATAATAATCATTCACTATTTTGTGGGATTTGATAGAACCTATTTAGATATTATTAACAGTGATCTGCTTCTTGCCAAGTTTCGCAAGAGATCAGTGGATTTCTTAGTTTTTAAAAAAAATTTAATACGTTTATCGATGAAAGATTATAATTTGAATTATAATGTGATCAATTTAAAATGCCAAACGTATTAGTTTTTGCACACGTTTTAATTAGGGTTCCTTTTATTTTTGCTGGTTTGGTTTGGTTTATTTTGGGGTCATTTGTTTAAAGAGATATCAACTTCCATGGGTTATTTAATGTCAACAGATGGGTAAGACTCCAGGTTATGACATTAAAAAATCTGATGGTTAGGCTCCAGTAATGCTGGAGCTTTGGGGAATGCGAAGTACCCTTTTATTGCCATCATTGTCAAGTCCACTCTGGCGCGGAGTGGTAAGATCTGATAGGGTCCTCTCTATGGGTCAAATAGAAGTAAACTGCGTATTTATTCTATACTAAATTGTTTGACTTAGAAATGTTTTCACGTTAACGCTGTGAGCTTATGCATGAAATAAACCTGGGCTAAATCGAATACACCGACCGCATCTCTGCAGAGGGGTAAGACTCTCTCAACGAGTGTCCTAGATATGACACTAAACAATCTGATTGTGAAGTCCCAGTAGTGCTTGAACTTTGTGGAATACAGAGTACCTATTTTGTGCCATCGATCCCAGGTTCACTATGGCCGGAGTTGGTAGCATCTGATAGGGTCCTATCTATGGGTTAAATAGAATTAAACTGCATACTTATGCTGAACAGAATTTAAAAAATAAAACTGTTTATATGTATAAAAACTGATTTGGCATTAAATAACCTCCAATTGTTGATATGCCATAAACACCAAACCAAACTAATGCCTAAATTCATCTTCGTTGAAGAATATGCGTTGTGCTATTTATTACATAGGTGAATGAATAGAACTTTCCTTGGGGTATGAATTCTAAATTGAAAAGAATATGGAGATTGGTGTTCGAACTTTGTTGTTACTGCGGAAACCTTTCAAGATTTATCTTAATGTGTTAGATAAAAGATCGTTCAAAAGGCTGTAAACCTTGCCCAGAAAGAAGAAACTTTGCTGGGCATTTTTGTTGTGGCTACTCGATTGCACTTCTTATGAAAATAATTCAGATATCAGTTAATGATTTCTGAACTGGTGAGGCTCATACAATTTTGGGAAGAGTGAAACAAATCTAAAACCAGGGCGAGGCTTAAAACCTTTTGAAAGACCTTCGTATATTGTTATTTTATGTACGTTTTTTGCCTTTAACGTTTAACATCTTATGAAGGCAAGGGTGAGCTTTATTTATAGAAAGGTAAAAATAGAATTAATCCATTTTTGTGGGACAACAAGTACCAACATTTTGAAGGCAAGGGCAAGCGGTAATTTCTTTTTAATTCACCAGTCGTGACATTGTTTATACAGAATTTTGATTTCTGTTATCTTTTTAATGATTTGGCGTATAGGTGACTGTTAATGCCTAGGCTGAGAAATTCCCTTCGGTGGTCTGTGAGATGATGGTCAGACAAATGAATATAGTTGCCGGTGGAACTTGGAAAATATATTTTATCTCTGTAAAAATTATTCAGTTTAAAAAGAAAATTTGTCTGGAGGTAATTTCATCCATGTGAACCATTTCTTCAAAACAGTTTGGTATTTCGGTGTAGTTTTCTTTATTTGTTGAGGAATTCAACGTTTCTTTGATTTTTGCGAAATTTGTGTTAAGATGATTAATTTCCTCGTTTGCTAATACAACTTCTCTATCGACTAAATTTCATTGTGCTCCTCTCCTTTTATTTGCTGCTGGGTTATGTAATTCAAATAGTGAGCATTTAGGCAGCTGATTTTCTTGCAGGAATTCCTTGTAGACACGTGATCCTGATCTGTGATTTCTACACGTTCAAATCAGCATCAACGAATTTCGCATTCAAACACGACGCCAATTGCACGCGATGAACGCTCTCATTCAAAATATTCATTGATCACAGAAAACATCTTTAGCTCAATGGAGTGTTCATACCCGAATCTTCGTTAATGATAACTGATGAACAAAACTATGATTTCAAAACACCCTTCATCCAAAGTTGTGACGTATCTCTTGTCAACGTGAAAAAGGCTAATAAAAAACTCATGAACAAATCCTTGTCCATGATCTTTTTAAATAAGATCGACAACAATAATAACACTCACATGCATACACAAATAAAATACAGCATAACATTTTGTAAAATTCAGCATTTTAAATTGATAGGGCTTAAAGACATAATGACCAATACTGATATATTTCTTCCTGTTGGCTCCTGAGTTCAAATGCTTCTTCTTCGTTTTAACTTTTATTTACTACTGAATTTTAGGTAGTTTTGGGAGGCGGCCTACTGGGGGAGGGGAATATTCATTTCATTTTTTTTAGGGGGGGGAGGCGGTCTAATATAATTTAAAAATTCGTAAAGAAAGCCCTAAGAGTAGTTTCGAAGTAAAAGCCTAAAACATCTAATGCTACCACAGCCCCCCCCCCGAGAGAAAGGAAAAAAAATGAAATAGTCACGGCGAAAATACGGTTAAGCCTACGAAAAAACGCCAAACGAACAGCGACCACCAAACACTATGACTGGGCCCTATTGAACAACAAAGATATAAGAGATAAATACTATTAGAATTAAGAAACAGATTCGAAACACTACAAGAAAGGATGGAAAAAAGGACACCAAACTACGAATATGAAAATTTCGTCAATGCACACCTCGAGGCAGCAGCAAAATACATTCCAACAAAACATAAAACTAAATATAGAGTCCCTTGGGAAACTTTAGCGGTGAGAGAAAAACGTGAACTAGTGAAAACAACCTCCAAAAACTATCGAAAAAACCCAACAAACACAAATGCCTTAAAACTAAAAACGGCACACTATCAATTAGCAGGCATATATATAAAGGAACAGACAGAATACATTCAAAATCAGATAGATAAGATTAGAGACTCGGTGGAAGATAGACAATCTAGAATAGCCTGGCAAACAATAAACGAAGTGAGCAGAAAAAAGAACACAGCCAAAGCAAAACTGAAAGCAGCAAACCAACAAGAAAGAATAAAACTGTGGAAACAGCACTTCGAAAACCTACTAGGAAACCCACCGAAAATAACACAGGTACCAATCACCAGAATAATTAGCAAACAATTAGACATTAAACTAGGACCGTTCACACAAGAAGAACTCTACTCGGTTCTCAGAAAATTAAAAATAGGAAAGCTGCAGGGCTGGACGAAATTCCCCCGGAAGTATGGAAGACCAGACAATTCGACGACATACTGCTCCGACACTGCAACGCAGTATTCAATCAAAATCCGATAGATAGATGGATGAAGGGATGCATACTCCCCTTCCCTAAAAAGGGGGACCTCGGATTAGCCAAAAACTACCGAGGCATAACACTTACATCCATAGCAGCCAAAATCTACAATGCCCTACTACGAAACCGCATAGAACCCAAAATCGATAACATACTTAGAAAAAACCAAAATGGCTTCCGAAGAAATAGATCTACGACCTCACAAATATTAACCATCCGTAGAATCTTTGAAGGTGTACGGGCAAAAAACCTACACTCGACATTAATATTTGTCGACTTTACCAAGGCCTTCGATTCCATTCACAGAGGAAAGATGGAACAAATCCTACTAGCGTACGGCATACCTAAAGAAACCGTAGCGGCAATAACGATTCTCTATAGAAACACTAAAGTAAAAGTACAATCACCGGATGGAGACAAAGAATACTTTGACATTGTAGCAGGAGTACTACAAGGGGGCACGCTGGCCCCGTACCTCTTTATCATTTGTCTAGACTACGTACTTAGAACATCGATTGACAAAACCAAAGAGAATGGCTTCGAACTGACGAAGAAAAGAAGCAAAAGGTACCCCGCAACAACAATTACCGACGCCGACTACGCCGATGACATAGCGATACTGGCAAATACACCTGACCAAGCCGAAACACTACTGCATAGTTTGGAACGAGCAGCAGCAAGCATAGGCCTCTATGTTAATGCACACAAAACGGAATATATGTGCTATAACCAAACGGGGGAACCTCCACTCTAGAAGGAACCCCTCTTAAACTAGTAGACAAATTCACTTACCTAGGAAGCAGCGTCGAATCAACCGAAAAGGACATCGAAACGAGGTTAACGAAAGCATGGACAGCTATCAATAGGCTACCGATTATATGGAAATCAGACCTAACCAATAAAATGAAACGCAGTTTCTTCCAGGCAGCGGTCACATCGATACTGCTATATGGCTGCACTACATGGACGCTAACAAAACGGCTGGAGAAGAAGCTAGATGGCAATTACACAAGAATGCTGCGTGCAATCCTGAACAAGTCCTGGCAGCAACACCCCACAAGACACCAACTGTACGGCCACCTGCCCCCTATCCCGAAAACTATTCAAGTTAGAAGAACCAGACATGCAGGACACTGCTGGACAAGTAGGGACGAACCCATAAGAGATGTACTCTTATGGATCCCCACACATGGCCGCGCAAAAGCAGGACGACCAGCACGAACATACATTCAGCAGCTATGTGAGGATACAGGATGTTGTCCTGAAGACCTACCTAGGGCGATGAACGATAGGGAGGAGTGGCGAGAGAGGGTCAGGGATATCCGTGCTACCAGCGCGATATGATGATGATGATGACATGCATATGTTTTCAAAAAAATTCATACATTTCTTTACTCTTACGGCTCGGGCTGTAGAATACATTGACTGTATCTTTGTTGAGGGGTAAGACCCCCCCTCTCTAATGAATGTCCTGGTTATATGACATTAAACACTCTGATGGTGAGGCTTCAGTCCTGGATCTTTGGGGAATGTGGACTAGACCGTCATTGACATTACTCCCAGGTTTGCTCTGACCCGGAGTGATAGATGGTACCTGATCGGGTCCTTTCTATGGCTCATATAGAACTGTTTAATTATTTAGACTATGTGCAAACAAATGATTTATGTTAAATTGAATTGTTATGAATTGAACTGTTTGACAATTTAATTGTGTGTTTATTAATCATTGATGTTCAATTGAATTGGCAGTAATACATAGCAATACTGAAAACTAACACCAATGAGCAAATGAATGATTATTATTTATATTGAATAACAATACTTGACATTCTTTGTGTACCTAAATTGAATTATTGGAATTACATTACAATATTTGGAACCGTTTAATTGTATGCAAATGAGTGAATGGTGTTAAATGGAATAACTAGTGTTAAATAGCAATACTTGCAACTTCTTCTCAGGCTGCTAACAGAAGATTAAAATCGAAAAGTATAATTTGTGTTAGAAAGCAATAATTGAAACCAATTAACTGTGTAGAGACACTATCAATACTCGCGGGAAAACAAATTAGTTCTAACTCATTTAAAACTGAAATTACCTAAAATATAATTCCATACAAATCATATTCATACCCATTTAATTTTGTGCAAATGAATGACTAATGATATTGTTGCTTAGCAATACTAGAAAACAATTAACTGTGTGTCAAAAAAGTGAGCTTAGGCTCGTTTGAATGTGTTATCAACTAAATGTGTTCAGAAATCATATATATTGAATATATATGTATCAATAGGATTTGGCATTAGATAACCTACAATGGAGGTGTCCGTGGTGTAATGCTTATCGTTGTAGAAAATAGACACGGCGACACGAGGTCAAATCCTGGACTGATAGCATTTCACATAGCACTAATACCATTGGGAAAGATATGAATCCAATTATTCTCCCTCCAGCTATGGGTAAAATTGTTGGGCAGACTAGGTTCTTCAGCCTTGGTTAGACAACTAGTCTAGAAGGAAAACTCTGAATTCAAACCTGGTAAACTCCGCTTTAAAAAAATTGACCTTGTGTCATATCCTGCCCGAGCAGAGGGGTCGGTAAATATGGATAACCTACAATGGTTGACATATCATAAAATCCAGCTCGATCAAACCAACAGACTTTAGTCCAAGTTTCAAGATTACTCGCTCGTCAAGGGAGAAATAACCACACTTTTCATTATACATAAGTAACATAAAAGTGTCTTGAATACCGAAAACATGATAAAAATTAATCCTTTTGACAATTAATTAAAGCTAATCAAGCAGGACCGTATCTTAAAAATTCTAATCAAGGAAGTGAAAATATATATTAAATTTCAGCTTTTTATGTGTCGAATATTTAAATTCTACAGTCAATTTTTGGAACAGTATTTTTTTTTTTGCTTCAGTCATTTTTTCATATTTCCTCTAAGTAATTTCGAATGCTTGTTATTTTTGGTTTCTCCCAAATTGTGGCAAATCATTCGATAGGATTGTATTGATTTCCTTATTCTCCTCGAGAGACATCTGAAGATCGCATAGGGTCGAAGTGGGTCAAAATGGCAATTAGTGGTGGAACATAACAACAATCCAAAAGAAACAGTCATTCATGACGCGTAAAAATTAACCTCACAGTCAACAGAGGATAAAATAAATTCAGTGTAGACACTATAGTCAGTACGTGTATTGTAATGTTATCGTCGTAAAAATGGCTAGAGTGAACAGCGTTCAGCTTTTTGACGACGCTGTTTCTTTTCATTTCATGCTAACGCAGCTAAGAAAAACGTGCATTTACCTCTCCTAAACCAATCTATGAGTCTGATAGTTTTGTGGTGGGCTAATTAGAGTTTTACAGAGCATCAACTATTCTAGGTTATTCAATTGTAAAAGCCCGTTATATGTATATTGTAAGCAAATGGTTTGAAGTTTACTTATTCTGAAATTAGCTGTAGGAGATCTGTTGATTCCACACATTTAAGAAGAAGAAGAAGAAGAAGAAGAAGAAAAAGAAGAAGAAGAAGAAGAAGAAGAAGAAGAAGAAGAAGAAGAAGAAGAAGAAGAAGAAGAAGAAGAAGAAGAAATCAATCAAGTAATGTACATGGACGTCATCAAACAATTTGAGAAAAATAAAAAAAGAACTGGGCACCCTAATAAATGGATCACCAAATCTCGGCCAAACGACGAAACCTTATAATAATTAACAACAACAAAAGAAAGAGAACATGCAGAATTGTGGACTTTGCTGTCCCGGCGGACTACAGAGTGAAAGTGAAAGAATATGAAAAGGGAAATAAGCACCTCGACCTTGCTAAGGAATTAAAAATGCTGCGGAATAAGAAAGTGACGTATATACCAATTGTAATTGGTGCTCATCGTACAGTTACCAAAGGATTAATAAACGGACTGGAGGACTTGGACATAACAGAACGAGTGGAGACCATCCAAACTACAGCATTACTGAAAATGGCGAAAATACAGAGAAAGGTCTTGGAGACTTGAGGAGATTTGTTGTCACTCAAACCCAAATGAGAAACCATTACCTAACGCTGGTGTGAAAAACGCTCAAAAGAATAATAATAATAATAATAACAACAATAATAATAATAAGAAGAAAAAGAATCAACCACCGAATGTACATGGACGACATAAAACAATTTGAGAAAAATAAGAAAGAACTAGGAACCCTAATACAGGCACTTAGAATACAAACATGGAATTTTGCATACAAAAATGTGCCATGCTAATCATGAAAAGCAGAAAAAGACAAATGATGAAAGGAATAGAATTACCTAACCAGGAAAAATCAAAATACTCTGAGAAACGGAAACTTACATATACTTGGGAATATTCAAAGCGGACCCCATCAAACAAGTGGAGAAGACAGAAAAAATTAAAAAAGAATACCTAAGGAGAACGATAAAGTTACTAGAAAATGAACTATACAGAAGAAACCTCAACAAAGAGATAAACACCTGGGCTGTTCCCCTTCGTAAGATAGTCAGGACCATTCTTAAAGTGGACGAGAGAAGAACTCCAATAAATGGACTAGAGAATAAGAAAATTTATGACGATGCATAAGAGCCTTACATCCCAGAGTTGCTATTGACAAACTATATGTGTCAAGAAAAGAAGGAGGAAGAGGATTCATCCGCACTGAAGATAGCGTCAACACCGTGATAAGACATCTCGAAAACAACATAAAAAAGAGCAGTGAAAGACTGATTAAAACAACCAGGATCAATAAAACAACAATAACTAGAAAACAAAAATGGGGAGAAAAACAACTGTATGGACATTTCGAGAGACAAACAAGTGAAATCTCACACAAAAGAAACTAATTCTCTTTTAATAACACCATAAAACAACTCCATAAGGACAAACTCCGTTAAAGCAAAAATAGATGAGACGCAATAAAATACCTAGCGTAAGATAGAGACGAATTGATCAATCATAGAATAAACAAATGTTGTAAATTTGCGCAGAAAAAGTGTAAGTCAAGACACAATTGGGCGGGGAGAGTAATCCAATGGGAGTTGTATTTTTTTTATTAGACCATACGATCAAGTGGCGTGTGCACAACACAGAATCCGTCCTGGAGAAGGAGACACAAACACTTCTCTTTGATTTTGAGATATAGACGGATTACCTAATCTCGGCCAGACGACCAGATCAAGTAATAGTCAAAAAAAAAAAAAAAAGATCCTGCGTAATAGAGTACTTTGCCTTTTCGGCAAAACACAAAGTGAAAATAGAGGAAAGCGAAAAGAAAGATAGGTACCTAGACCTAGCTAGAAAACGAAAAAAAATGGTACAGGAAGATAACGGCGATACCAATTGTGGTTGAGTCACTTGGGAAAATCCCTAAAGGATTAGTAAAGGGACTGGAAGACTAGTAAATAAGAGGACAAGTTGAGACTATCCGGATTACAGCATTAAGATCGGCCAGAGTACTGAGAAAAGTCCTAACGACCCTTGCTTTCACTCAAACTCAAGTGAGAACCCATCAACTAATGCTCAAAGAAGTGAATAATAAAAATAATAATCTTTTTGTAAATGATTGCACCGATCTATTTGACACCTATAGAAACCTGACAAGTACTAAAATTCCAGGACAAGGGGAAATTGAGAGCAATGGTAATGAAGAGGAACTCCACATTCCCAAAAGCTCAAAGACTGGAGTCTCATCATCATATGCAGCTTAAGTAAAGTTGGCCACCGTAGTCGAGGGTGACCCGAAGACCCCCTTTTCAATAGCACTAGGGCACTAATCCTTTTCCCTGAATTGCTGCACTTTACCCTCGATACGTACCTTATATTGCTGAGTGTTAAGCAAGGAGATATCAAGTACCATTTTTAAAGTCTTTGGTATGACGCGACTTGGGATTGAACCCAGGTCCCCTGGATCATCGGCGAACACTCTACCCACTGGGCCAATCAGCCGGATCTTAGTACCATATATTGGATACTTATTTAGTGGCTTTAAGTCGGCGTATTCGTCAGGCTCAACTGAAGTGATCGGTATAAATAGTAGGTTAAACTGACCTATCTAGCATTCGTAAGAGAATAGTAATTAGATTTTAAAAAATACGCTACCAATGGGAAAGGGTAACTTACTGTTTTAGGTTGGCCTGACGAGAAACCGAAAATCCTCAAAACAGTATAGTATCTTGCCCTTCTCTTAGACAATAACATAATCATGAAAAGATAAAAACCATAAAAACGGGTTGCTGTTTGTTAGTGTTTTCGGCACCACCAATAGCACCAAAAATTGGGGGTTGTATTTTTCATGGGTCACAGTGTATGAGTGTATGTCTCTCACTCTTTCAGCATATTTATCTATGCATATGTGTGCATGTATGTGCGTTCACGATCGTCTACGTTGCCCATTAATGTCACGTGTGTCTTCTTGAAGGGGATAAACATTTACTGAGTAGGACATTAAGTTGAAGAAATGCGCCGTTCTGATAAGTTTGGCCCTCAGAACGATAGTTTATTGAGATTAATTCTCAAATATCTCATGCTGCCTTATAAATACGGTTTATTGAATGATAGACTGTATAATAACGTTTTTATTCCCTCATTTGTATTCAATAACAAAAAAGGTTTCAACAACCATACTAAGCATATTTACCCAACCCCTCCGCTCGGGCAGGATATGACACAAGGTCAATTTTTTAAGCGGAGTTTAACAGGTTTGAATTCAGTGTTTTCCTTTTCCTAGTTGCCTCACCAAGGCTGAAGAACCTAGTCTGCCCTACTATTTACCCATAGCTGGAGGGAGAATAATTGGATTTATACTTTTCCCAAGGGTATTAGTGCAATGTGAACTGCTATCAGTCCAGGATTTGAACTCGTGTCGCCGTGTCCAATTCCTGCAACGATAACCATTACACCTTGTGACCTTGTGTCATATCCTACCCAAGCGGAGGGGTTGGTAAATAGGATAATCGAGAGAGGAGGGAGGAATGGTAATAGAAAGATAGAGTGAGAGATAGAAAGAGAAAAGGTAAATGATGGTTGTTGAAAACAGTAAGTTTGCAAAGGAGAATGCAAATGATCATTAAGTAACTAAAAACGCTGGGGGAATTGAGAAATTAATCAAGATGTAAACAGAAAAAAAGAAACGATAAGTGATCGTAGCCTCAACATTCATATAGCGAAAACAGGAAGAATAGTGACAGATAAGAAAAACAACAGATGGAAAGATATAAACACATGCACATATTAATAGAGATAAATAGATTGAAAGGTATATATATATATATATATATATATATATATATATATATAGAGAGAGAGAGAGAGAGATGTAAACATAACCACGTATGAACTGAACATAGTTAGGAAAAGGAAGAAACTGATAGACGGATAAACAAATATATATATATATATATACTGAGAAAGAGAGAGAGAGAGAGAGAGAGAGAGAGAGAGAGAGACTACGGAAAGGAAAGTGAAGGAAGAATTATAAAATGAGAGAGGATAGTGAAGGGACATTTATAAAACGAGAGAAAAAAGACGTATAGATTTATTTATTAGGAGAGCATCTGGAATTTGAATTTAAAGGAAAGGAAAGTCGAATTTGAAGCAAAAAATGTTCAATATTACATCTGCGTCGATTTCCAGTTCTTGGAAAATCTGGAATAATAATGACTGCTGTCCCTTTATTTGTAGGAGGACTTGGAACAGTTTTAATGCCGCTGGAAAAAAAGATTAGAAAATGAAAACTGCAAAAATGTGGGTTTACTAACTTTGACACGATAATTGAATAAAGGGTTAGCCCCACTTCTACTAATAGCGTCTTGAAGAATTTGGCGTTGACAGTTAATGGCACAGAGAGACCATTCTATTCAGGCCAAATACAAACATTTCTTTAAGAAAATACCGACAGTGTAACTGTCTTTTCCGTTGAGACATAAAGTAAACGAGAAGGGAAAAAGATAAAGGACCTAAAAAGGAAGGAAGGGTGGGAGGGTGTAGAAGAGGGGTGAAGAGTTCCCTCCCAATTTCGCCCAATTCCGGTTTTTAGTTTTTATTACCGGTTGGTATTATAATAAATTAAATTTCTTTAATTTTTAAATTCTAAATACATTTCAACTTAAAACTCCAGATTTAATAATAATTTAGGTAAGTACAACATTCCTTGATAACCTTACGTAAAGATACAGTAATACTTATCTTAAATTAAATTCAAAATTTAAAATGAAAATTTTAAATTCGAAATTTGTATTCGTGCCTATTAATTCAGTTACCCTTCCGTTGAAAAGTACGTACACATCACATGGTTTCTTCTCATCTTTTTATTCTATTTTATTTTATTCATTTCACTGCAAATTTCAAATTAATCCTATGTTTTGGCTGATTAAACATTATCTATGACAATTTGTCTATAGTTTAAATTTTTTCCTTTGTCTACATCTAGCATCTAATTCACATTGCTGATTTAATAATTTTTCAGGGTCTGGGTATATCATTATTTGTATTTTTTTCTTCTAGACACAGATTACATCAACTACCAAAGCATTTTCCAGTATTCGACTTTTTCAATATGGACCATTGAATCTCAGGGTTTAAACCTTTATTTTTCAAACTCCAAAAATGCTTAGATAGGGTTGTTTGGTTTTTCGGATGTTCATGGGAGAAAGAAAATTTATGATTAGCGTATCTAGATTTCCATTTTGTCGAGGAAAATCCTATATAAGTCTTTCTATCCTTAACATTTTCTTTTGGGTAAATGATTCCTTAGAATACTACATTATCTAAGTTACATAATCCATTCATGGGACAATTCATTCGAGTTTTACAATTACATTCGTTTTGTTTACTTTTATTATTATTATTCGTTCGGTCAGGAAATTCCTTAATTATCTCTTTATTATGATTTTTGGTTATATGAAAAATATTTTTCGTGGAGGAGTAACTCATTTTTAACGTTTTTCTATTAAATATTTTATGTTGTATATTGATATGTTTAAAGTGCTTATCTATCAATTTCAAAAAATATTTACCTACATTTACTAGCTAGTCCACAAAAAGTGGGGTTAAACCATATAATTTTTCTTTTTCTATTTTTTTTTTCACCTACTTCTTATTTTCTTTATTAATATCATTAGGTATAGTTTCTTCTTGATAGGTAAACTCTTCCCTAAAACCTTTATTTTTAAGGGCATCCACATATATCTTACTACCCTCTTGGAATATTTTCTCATTGGCGGATAAATTCCTTATTCTCAAATTTACTGCATTGGGGACTTGTTTAATTATGGTCTTCGGGTGATTCGAGTTTATATTGATATAGGAAGGGTACTGGTCAGTTTTTAGAAAAGGTTTATATGTGTTATTCGAAATGTTTAGTGTCACATCCAGGAAATTAACTATTTTATTATTTGATGGAACTTCTATTTTGAATAAACCCATCTGTTCCGGGCAAACAATCCTACTAAGTATATCTAACATATATAGACCCACAATGCCAGCTACTTGTGAGACCAATAGCCCGGTAAATGTCTAACGTAGTCTAATTTAACCCCGCAGAACGAAGTAAAAACATTTGTTGGGCTAAAGTTGAAGGTGCACTTGATAACAGTACTGTAACCAGATGGTTCAAGATCTTCGACAATCAGACAAGATAAGGTAGCCTTAAAACTACGGATTCTGTGGCTATGCTCCAAGCCATAGAGATACATCTGGAGTATAGCGCTCAGTGAGTATGTGATGATCTTGTTATGTCACAGTCAAGTCATTTTCGTCATTTTCATAACCTTGATAAAAGCATATTGAACAGCAGGATTGAGTCTCACGACTTGACCACAGCTCAAGCACAGAGGCGAGAACATACTTGCAAGAAACACCTTGAAAACACACGTTATCTGTGTTTCCTTAAGAGGATGATAACATGTGATAAAAGGTGGTTATTTTTCTCGCAATTCTAACGTGTATAAGCAGTCGTCAAACAAGGACCAGCTTTCACAATCTATCGCAAAACAGGGACGTTTCGATGACAAGTTGATGCTCTGCGTCAAGAGGAATTGTAAAGGGTGTAATTTCGTTAATTCTGTTCCCGACGGTTGAGTATCAATAGCAAGCTGTATTCTTAACAGCTGGGTTGAATGTATGCCATTGTGTAGCAAAAATACCCGGTATAGTATAACAGAGAGTGACCTCTACAAAAAAAAAAAAAAAAAAAAAAAAAAAAAGGAAAAGAAAAAAAATCACATAAGACCTAATAGCGTTCGAACAACCTGGAAAAAAACTCCAGGATCTTGACGAAATCGATCTGATGTAAAACTCTATAGATAGTCAGTACCTTGCAGCATTTGTTGCGATCTATGGCTCAGATCCTACTCTTGTGACACTTCAACAGCCAATTGTAGGAGGAAGTTTCAGTAATTGTGTTCTTCGATTCGGAGATTGGTATCAGCGTAGAATCCAAGAACTGGCAGAAAGTTTGCTTTAGACGGTGCAACGCAATGGCTTCGACTGTGAATATTAGTTGGAATCTGTTGGAATCTGAAAAGCAAAACTAATATAAATAAGGCACGAAAATATTTCAAAGTTTTTGGCTCAGCTGATTACGTATGGATAGCATATCCGACAGAATGGAAAAGAAATATGACATGAAAACAAATGTGGTGTTTTGTTTATAAATATATCATTACGTTTCGCTCTGTAAAAACTTCATGAAATAATGGATTGGGACAATTCCTTTAATTTCAGGACATATGTTTTAGAACGTTTGCAGTTATAACGCTCTCCAATATTTTCATTAAGATGTTAAGTTGTTTTCAAATTATCTTGTGTAGCTCGTAAAAAGCGAAATTTTATATTAGATATACCCCCCCAATACGAGGATCATTAAATAAGTTGCCAGACTTTTTTCGTATGGGCAATTTTATTGATAGTACACACATAAAACTCTAGTCCTCTTCTAAGTAATCTCCTCCAACTGCAATGCACTCGTTGTACCGTTCCAACAACTTCTACAAGGCCCCATGAAAGTCTTCCAGTGTCAACGTATCAATGACCTTCGTCACAGCCTCTTTCATTTCCTAAATTGTCTCATAACGACAGCCTCTGAGCTTAGGGAGTAACCAAAAGTCACAGGGAGCAAGGTCTGGGCTATAGGGAGGGTGAGGAACTGTCTTGATGTCCATCTTAGTCAAACAGTCTGTGACAAGGATGGAGTTGTCGATTGGTGCATTGTCCTGGTGGAAATGCCACTGACCCGATTTGATGAGTGCTTTCCGCTTCCGACGGAATCTCTTCCTGAACTTCCTTAAAACATCAACATAGTAACCCTAACTCTAATCCTCTGGCCAATCAACTCTGGTGTATTGACTTCCTTACTCCTCCCACACCTCTCATCATCCCTCACAGACTCCCTGCCTTACTTGAATCTCTTATGCCACTGGAAAACTGATGTTCGATTCATGCAAGATGGTCGAAGATCAGTCTGAAGCATTCCATACGTTTCTGTGGCATTTTTCCAAGTTTAAAACTGAATTTTACTGCATATCGATCTTCTAAAGTATCCTCACGTCCAGATTGCATTTTTGAAATTCACCAGCTGTGACAATTAGGCTTTAGTAGAGTGTCTTCCAATTGCTGCTGTTGCTGTTCATTTCAATCTGAAATCATAAAAAGTTGTCAGTCATCTCATAAGGTATATAGCAATAATATACCGAATTTACAAGTGTCTACGACAATTTTAAATGGCTGTACAAAAAAGTCTGTAAACTTATTTAATTCACCATATATATATATATATATATATATATATATATATATATATATATATATATATATATATATCATCAAGTTGAGTTTCTCGCACGGATTTCCCAAACTCTCTTCCGCAATCCGGTCTATTGTCCATCGCTTCCAGCAAGTCTTCTAGGCAACATCCTGTATTTTTACTGGGCTCTGTGAAGAGGTTCAATGGAGAACGTTGGTTACGAGTTCATTCTTGCTCCTCCAGAAGTGTCCTCCAAGTCTTGTTCGTCTAATTTGGATTGTCTTTGAGATGGGTGGTAGGTGGCCGTACTGCTGTTGTTTTGTTTTGTTGGATGTTGTTTCCAGCATTTGTTTAATACAGCTCGTAGCTTCCTTGTGAAATTGCCCTTTTCTCAAGTAATCGTCTAAGTGGTGCATCCACACAGTTATATGGACACGACCTACCATCCATCAACGTATGAGGACTAAACTGTTCAGTTAAAGATCTGAAATGTTGGACGACCAACATAAGTAATTTCGTTATACTGGTAAAGGTTTATGTCGAACTTGCCACACTTTTGAGGATAAGATAATACCAGAAGATTGGTGCACCACTCTGCTACAGAGTCTCCCGAAGAACATATCACTTTTTGAATTTAGAGCTTTTCGTTCCCCTAGACAACTGTACCAGCATGGTTTATGAGCACAATACATTGTCCTAGCTTGGAGTAGAAGAGACGGATTCATGCCTTTCCTGAAGGCATTAGCACAAAGAGACACGCAAACAGCGTCACCCAGAATCCGAGCTCAGGTCACCTCGTCCATTTCATTGCGATAATAACTAAGACGCCATCTGGCCTACACTGTCAGGAATGGCCCAAAACTGTCAAACAGTTAAATAATTTATAAAATTATATTTTTAATGTGGTTTATATAATTTGAGCTTTACCAGCCGAATTCAACACCAAATATTTGTATATGGGTGGAATCTCTATCCATATCTATATCTACCACCCTATAGCCAATTTTATGAGTCTGCATTACATTTCATCATTCCCCCACCAAAAAAAGGGAAATTTTATCACTTTCTAAATAAACCAAAGTAATAAAATAAGTCATCAAATTCTTAATGTTTTTATAATGCTACTGAGTTTTATTTTTTCTAGGATTAACTTAACTAAATTAAGCAGGTTTTCAAGTTTTGAGCTTTATTGCAGATTAAATACACACAAATCATTTGGATTTCTCCTGCAAATTATCGTTTGAAAAGCAACTATTTTGTTTATGCAATGATATTTTATTTTAAAAAGTATACCTTATTATAAAAAGAGGCTAGATGTGTGATAAATTCAATTGTTTAAAGGAAGATCTATGACGATTTTTTCCAGAGAACTTCCACACCTTCGTAAAAATAAGCAAACAAATAATGAAACATTTAAAAATACTAATTTATGAATATAATCATTTCATTATTCGTAAGGAGAAAAGAAAAGACTTCTTAAATGAAAAAATCCTGTTCCATTAAAAATCATTTTTTTTTCTAGTACTTTTTCCTGGGTTCCCTTTCGTATGTAAAAATTGATACGTTTCTAAAGATGAAAAAAATGATCATTTGAATTTTTTCAAAGTTATGAAAGAGCATGACAAATCATAAATAAAGAATTTTAATTTATTTAGGTTTTATTTGAATTAAAATAATTGAATAGGATATACAAGTCGACGTCGTAAGCCTGGGCAAATCTCTACAAAACTTGGGAGAGACTTATACAACAGAGCTAGAATCCAAACCTTTACTACATAGAGATCAACCAATGGAAAAGGTCTCCAAACAAACGATATACACTTCTTTCCGTTGCTCCAGCAGACTTACTAACTTTTTGTTTGGTGAACACCGAACACACATTTTTGTAGGGGATGTTAGTAGTAGTATTTGTATAAAACAAATTAACATATAGATTAATATATCATAATAAAAATGAAATACAAATTAAATATATTAACCCTATATCTCACGCTATTTACAATAGCAGATGCACTGACCGTAAACTCAAACTGAAACGTTACAGAACTTAGGCTGCCGGTCAGTCAACTAAGGTATGTTGTTTATCTACACGATATGATAGCGCAATAGATTATCAAAACCTATTCTCATTTGCGTCAAAGGGGTAAGTTTTAGCCAACCTGTTGCCAACTGTATGTTCAGAAGCGACCTATATAGTAGGTATAGGTATAACGTAGAATTTCGTGCTAAAAATCTAGAAGTCGATTAGTATGTCAAATCGACTTGTACGCCGCAATTTACTATATATCTTAAGTATTCATTTTTAACCTCAAAAAACTTTTGAGAGCATATAGAAAATCACTTTGAAGACAAGACGTGAGTAATTGCTGTTTTTACTCAAAGGCATGCAACTTAATTTTTGTGGTCTCCTCAGTGCCCACAAAATCCATCATGTCAATATAAATAATTCAAATAAAGGGGCGTTTAAATGTATAGCTTGCGGATTATTTTCATTTGCATATTGCATTAAACACTTGTAAATTAATTATATCTTTAAATTTAATATTCAATTGATTTATTTGGACTTGAATGGGAATTGTAGTTAGATGGAATACATCAAGTAAAATGTTTGAAAAGCTCTGTTTCAGCGGGATGCTTTAGAGCAGCATATTGATATTGATTTTTTGCTTTCGGAAAGAAATCTTGCCTTAAGCGGTTTACACAATTACAACAAGAGAAACTACAAGATTTTTTAGCTTTGGTGGATCCAGTATTAAATGTGCCACTCAATAGGATCCCTTGGAATGAAACACAAGACCACTACTTGAGAAATTCAATACAACACGATTTGATCCAAGTACATGAAAAAAGGAATTGAAAAAGAAAACCTGTGACAGTGAAAATCGTCTAAATACTTAACCATGATTCTCGACGGCATTTCTGATGTTTCCCATCAAGAACAAGTAAATATTATTGTTCGCCATGTCCAGTGTTAGCCAAAAAAGGAAACCACATTGAATGGGGGATTTTTTTAGTTACCTCCGAATCAATGACATTTCAAATAAAGGCTTCCTGGAGATATTTTTGGATCGATCAAAAGACCTACAAATAAATCTTTTAAATTATTGGGGCCAGTCATATCCCAACAGAACCAACATGAATGGAAAGCCGGTGGGTGTACAATCATGAATTCTCAGAATAGATTCTAAAGTTCTGTAGGCGTCGTGTTCTAACCATTCATTTTCTCTGCTGTTGGGGACAACGTCAAGTTGTTTGCCAAAGCTGTAAAATATTTTGGTGTTCTCGCAAAGTTGTACACAATATTTTCTTCTTCCAAAAAATGTTGGAATATTTTTCATTTATCTTTCAAATCTCAATCATCCACCAATGGAAAAAGTCGTATTAAACCTTTTCACTTCTATTTGACAGAAGTTTTGAACATATATGGAATAACTGAAAACGTCTTTGTGGAGATAAGAATATAGTAATATTCGTTCAGCCTTATTCATAGAGTGGAAAAAATTCGGTGGCTTACCAAGTGTTGTTAAATAAAACACTGTATTTGGGCACGTAGTATATGGTTTTTGACGATGATAATAGTGTTACTTATTCGGTCTGGTTCATAGTGGCGTAACAAAAGTGGATCTTTCTCTGAGAGTATTCTTGTGTGTGTCGTAGTGAACCATAGTAGATTATCCACTCTGTGGGTACATTGGTAGTATTCAGGAAATACATGCTATTCAGCTCTTCGTTTAATACTATCTCCTATTTTCTTAAATAATCTGCTGAAGTTTTAGTGGCAGTCGTAAGTTGGATGTCTTCTATTGTGTCGTCTGGTGGCTTTGTTCTTAGTAGCTGCCATGATCTTATTTATCATTGAAAGTTTCGTTATCAGCTTTCATAGTAAACCAATAGGTTCATACCGACCAAATACAAATTTTTGGTCTTTTATTGCCAAAGTCTGAAACATGTTTTTTTTAATGTCGTAGTTTGTTTACAATTACGCTATCATGTGAATGATTCTCCCTCCAAATATGGCATTTTTATAACTGATGCAAGGATCATTTTCAGCTATCATAGATTTCTTTTTTAAAAAGGGCACAGCAATTTCTCGACTGAGGAGAATAGAACAACGGAAACGTAGGGTAGTTCATTGATAAGGCAAATCGCATTGTAGAAATTCATTTTGTTTGTTTTGTTATGGTATTCATTCTTTTTCAAATTAACTAAACACGTGTAACATTCCAATTCTACGTTATCTCCCTGGATGTCATGGAGAACGAAATCAAGGTTACTCAAACGTTAAAACGTAGAAAGCTATCATGAAAATTGATGCACTAAGGCTGTCACAGCTGCTCGGGAAGTTGCAGAAGACTTAAACATTGCTTCTGTTTCCACTAGAAAAAAAGATAAAAAAAAGGGCTTGACTTTGAATCGTGAGATGAAAGGCGTAACTTCACGCCGGAAGACCGATTCAAGAGTGATTTCTTTCTGCACCTGACGGACCCTTTCTTTGCAATCTGTTAAGGATCATTTTTAACAGATGCATCAAGTTGTCTATTTGTCGTCGTTTCTTTTTAAACACGAGAATATCATTAGTGCATTAAGAGAAAACAGCCTCCAAGCCAAGTGTAAGAATTTTCAGAAAAAGAAGTGAGGCAGCAATTCTTTTGAAATACAAATGGAATTAAAAGAGTTTGCTAAAATCGTCTAGGAATTAAAGAAAGCTTGAAAACTGCACACGATTTTCTTAATTAGATCTGTGCAAAAGATTTGCAAAAGATATACACAAATAGCTCAATTGCTCTTGGCATTTTATTGACATGTCCCCGTAACAGTTGTTAGTGTTGAAATAAGGTTCAGCTCACTGAAATGAATTAAGAAAAATAGTTTACCGATAAACAATGAAAAATGACTGGTTATTTTCATTAGCTATGTTGTGCATTGATAGTGTCTGTGCTTCGACTGAAAAGGCTCGTCGTAAACCATTCTGTTCAGTTATCGAGTAAATATTTTCTTCGTTTTTATATAATTAATCTACTTTGTGTAATGGTTATTGTATACGATGGCATCGGTGAACTTAGTTCGAACTCTTCACGAATTTTTTTGTGTTTCACTTCAAGGTAATGCCCTTGAATCCATCTGTTTTCATTCTTTTTAGGTAAATATTTTGGCAGATTGGGTTCTTTAGCCTTGGTTAAGCAACTGGTTTGGAAAAAAGAAAACCTTGAAGTCAAATCAACTTACGTGTTGCATTCAATAAGATTCCAGACTGTTTTTGTACAGGAATTTAAACTTGTCCTAGACTCTAGAGAATAGAGTATGTTATTGCTATACATCTTATAAGATGACTGACCAATTTTTATGATTTCAGTTTCAAATGAATAGCTACAGCAGCAATTGGAATACACCCTACTAAAGCCTGATTTCACAGCTGGCGAATTTCAAAAATGCAATCTGGACCTGAGAAAGAACGATATGCGATAAAATTCAGTTTTAAACTTGGAAAAAATGCCATACGATGAAAGCTGGATCTACTGCTATGACCCAGAGACCAAGAGACAGAGCTCCCAGTGGAAGCACGCTGGCTCTCCCAGACCCAAGGAGGCCAGATAGAACAAATCCACCCACACACTTTTGATGATCCCTTTTTTTGACCGCACTGGCAGGATCTACATGCACTGAGTTACCACTAAACAGACTGTCAACAAGGAATACTATGTTGAGGTTTGAAGGGAGTTCAGGAAGAGATTCCGTCGTAAGAGGCCAGCACTCTTCAAATCGGCTCAGTGGCATCTACACCAGGACAATGCTCCAGTCCACAACTACATCGTTGTCACCACCTATTTGACCAAGATGGGCAACAAGACAGTTCCTCATCCTCCCTATAGCCCATACCTTGCTCCCTGTGACTTTTGGTTATTCCCTAAGCTCAGAGGCAGTCGTGATGAGACAATTGAGGAGATAAAAGTGGCTGTGACGACGGTCATTGACACGGTCACACAAGAGGACTTCCATGTGGCCTTGTAGAAGTTGTTGGAACGGTACAACAAGTGCTATGCAGCCGGAGGAGATTACTTCGAAGGCGACTAGAGTTTCACGAGTGTACTATCAATAAAATTGCCCATACGAAAAAAAGTCTAGAAACTTTTTTAATGATCCTCGTAATCCGGTCAAGAAAAACTGGTTTTCTGTCACATCCGTGACGAAGCGGTTGGAAAATTAATACCATCCAGTTTAATTCTGCATTAAATTATTTGTATCTTCCGAAATTAAATCAAAAATATTAAGTCAAGTTGGGTACCGTAGTCGAGGGCCACCAGAAGGCTCCCTTTTCAATAGCTACTACACCGAGGTATAGGGGAGGGCGCTATTCCTTTCCCTGGATAGCTCCACTTTACCCTTGATACATACCTTACATTGCTGAGTGTTAAGCAAGGAGGTATCATGTACTAATTTTTTAAAGTCTTTTTTATGACTCGACCTGGGATTGAACCCAGCTCTCCGAGACCAATGAGTTGGTTGAAAAAAAGTAAGTAAAGTTAGCGACCATAGTCGAGGGTGACCCGAAGGCTCCCTTTTCGATAGCTACTACACCAAGGTGTAGGGGAGGGCGCTACTCCATTCCCTGGATTGCTCCACTTTACCCTTGAACCGTACCTAATAATGCTGAGTGTTAAGCAAGGTGGTATCAAGTTCCATTTTTAAAGTCTTTAGTATGACTCGACCTGGGATTGAACCCAGGTCTCCCGGGCCGTTGGCGAACACTCTAACCGCTGGGCCAATGTCCCGGTTTTTAAATAAGTTCGAGCTTGCCAGGATTCGAACCTGGAATCTTCTGATCCGTAGTCAGACGCGTTATCCATTGCGCCACAAGAAATGAGTAAACTAATGTACAAAAAAAGTAATTTTTGGTTTTATGCAGAAGGCAAGTAGACAATATCCCCTTAAAATGCAATATGCACTAAATAATCAACCGCTTCTTGCAAATATATGTGCTTAAGCCGAATCTCCGCTGCATATCAGCAAGAACCATTGATCTCTATGTGAACCCAGGTAAAAAATAGTTCACGTGTTTTAATCAAGATGATTCTATTTCCTCATTAAATGGTAAGCTTCTGATATTTGTAGACCAGCTGATATACTTTCGTAGCAATATCTCATCTACTGAAAGCGATGTCAACATACGCATTGATAAAACAAGGACTGCGCTGAACAAGTTATCGATCACAGGGAAATTGGATCTCTAGGATAAATTAAAGCAAGGATTCTTCCAAACTATAACTGTGTCACCACTGTTATAGGACTGGACCTCTCTGACTACCGAAATGCTCGAAACTTAGATGGGAACTATGCAAGGATGCTGGCTGCTGTTTTGAATAAATACTGGAAGTAGCCACCTACAAAACTCGCTGTATGGCCACTTACCTTCCATCTAGCAAACTATCCAATATACACAATATATACTTGGCATTGTTAAAGATGTAAGGACAAACATATAAAGAACGTTCTCTAATGGACTACTACATATGAACACACCCGTAAATTCGACAAGTTTCCTTATGCATCAGACTCAGTCTTTGATAATATGTGAAAAAGTAACTGTAAATTGCAGTCTACAAGTCGACGTCTTAAGCGAGAAAAAATCTTTATAAAACTCAGGATCGACCGAGTAAAAATCCAAACCTTTACCACAAAGCGGTCAACCAAAGAAACCGTAGTCCTAACAATCGATATACTCCACTAACCGTGATTGTAACTGTCTCTGAAAACATTTCCAAATTGAATACATTTTTGTTGAACATAATTAACACAGAGATTGATATACAGTAATAAAACTATTATACCATTTAGCCATTATGTTAATGCTATATCATATACCATTTGCAACAACAGATGCACTGATTGTCAATGCTAACCGGAACGTTACAGCACCGGAGCGGCCAGTCAGTTAACTACGTTATGTAGTTTATCAAAACAATTTCATGATAGCGCAATAGATTATCATATCCTATCCTCATTTAGGTTTACTGGTAGCCTGCTGCATATTTTTCTGTGCAATTTCATGATTGCGCAATAGACTCTCCTCACCTATCCTCATTTAGATTTATTGAGTGAGTTTTGACCTACCACTAACCTACGGCATATTTTATTTTCCTCAAAATTTCATGATAACGCAACAGACTATCCTCACCTATCCTCATTTAGATTTACTGGGTGAGTCTTGATCTACCATTAACCAACTGCATTTTTTTCAGCGCAATTTCATGATAGCACATTATATTGTAAATTCATATGAATATAAGCTGCTGTGAATAAGATTGGAATATTTCCTATATTCTATAAGTAGCCGACTGTAGGTTAAGGGTGACTTATATCCCAGATCGACTTTACGGAGCAATTTACTGTACTTACGGCAACACGCATAGTAAAATGGTGTGGTTTTGGGAAGACGTCAGATCACACGATCTCAAATCAATTCTTCTCTTAATTCTTTTACTTATTCAATAAACAGGAAAGGAATGTTGCGTAAGTTTAATTCCCTCGGTTTTCCATTGTTTCCGTTGAGAAAATGGCGCCAGGGAGATTTTCAATGATTGCTTATCACAGTGTAAATCAAATTCTCAATAACGCTCAAATGTGTAACCAGTTTTATTGCTTAGCCTTGTTAAACTTCTTTCACGTCTATTGCAAATAAATGAATTTCATTGAAATACATTTGACATTTATAATTTCATTACAGAATCATTAAGAGTTAAGCACTAAATATGTAATTATAATTAGAGTTTATTCTTCCATAATTTTACACGAACAACAATATGTAAAATTACAGGGGAGAGCAAAAGTCAAATTAATAATTTCATATTTTATTGAATGCCATTTCTCATAATCATCCGGGGACAGAGAATTCTTGTGGCGTAATAGTTAACGTGTTAAACCGCGACATCTTAATGATTGTGTCCAAACCCCAGTCGCGCTATTACATTTAATTTCGGACTTATACTCTTGGACAAAGTTTGAGCTATTATATCTCCTCGTCCATGGGTTAGATAGTACCACTGTCGTTCTTCTACAAGGATGACTTAAGCATTAAATAATACCCGAAGTTTTATATACCATTAAGAAAACACAAAAGAGAGTTTAAGCCATTATGTCTAGTATTGTTTATGGGTAGATATTTATTTTCCAAGTTTTTAATACGAGGATTTCAAAGGTTTTGCAACATTTTGGTTTGGTTTAGTCTAGTGGTTAGAGTGTTCACCAATGGTCCGAGGAACCAAGGTTCAATCCCAGGTCGAGTCATACCAAGACTCAAAAATGGTACTTGATGCCCCCTTGCTTTACATTCAGCATGATCATGTATGTATCAAGGGTAAAGTTGAGGAATAGAATCTATTGAAAAAGGAGACTTCGGGTCACCCTCGACTACAGTTGCCAAATTACTTAGCCTCTGTTTGATTGCATATCGATCCTATTTAATACCAAGGCCATCCTTGTAAAATAACAGAAGGGGTACTATTTAACTTATAGATGGTGGATAACGACTGCTATGGACACGTTATCGATCACATAGAAATCGGACCTCTCTGATAAAATAAAGCAAGAATTCTTTCAAATTGTAGCTGTGCCACTATTAGTAAACTTATTTAATACCAAAGTCATCCATATAAAAAACAGAAGAGGTATTATTTAACTTATCGATGGTGGATAAGAGGGTTTATACCTTTCCGAAAGGTATTTGTCCAAAAATGAACGTAATAGCATTATTGACGTTCGAACTCGTTTACTATAATGTCAGAGTCCAAAAAGTTCCTTACTACACCAATTGATACATCGGAATATTTTTGCATATGCTAGTACGTGACTCGTATATCTCTTGGCCGAAGCGCGTTAAGCCATGGCAGGTATTCACTGTGGTTGGTAGTATCATGGAAGTGGAAGCAGTTACACAGTCTTGATTGTTTCCCTCCCTGTGTGATTTAAAAGTCACTCAGAGAAACGTTTAACCTAGCCTAATTCAGGGACTTATGCTTTACGAGTTTGACACAGATGCAACAAAATACGTGTGTCGTGCGAAAGTTGAACGCTCAGTTGATGATAGTACAATAACTAGATGGTCGAAGAAATTTTTCTCGCTTTGCAACATAACGACGATCAGGTAAGTTCAGATATGCCAAAAAACCGTGGATTTCTTGGTCGTGTTCCAAGTCTTAGAAATAAATTCGTTGAGTAACACTTGAAGTGTATGAGGCTTTCTCGGACTCTCACAGTATTCGTGGTTTGTTGCTTTTACGACCACAGCAAAATATCTCGAGCTACTGAATTGTGCCTCAAGTTACCAAATTTATGCTAAGTTTACTCTAGAAAAACCAATAAATTTCTTCTAAACCAAAGATACCTGAATTTTATCATTTCTATTGGAATAGTTTGTAAAAAAAGCGAATATTATTAGGTGTTATTTATTACCAAATACTATAGCATTAAAAGTCTGTACAAAAAAAAAAAAAAAATTAGCCGTCCAAAAATACAGTACCAAGAGATAAATTATTGCAGATGAAATTACAAATCTCTTTAATATCAAATTTCTTCAACCCCCCACCCCACAAAATGCTACTAATTAGACACAAACCTGTTGGTAATATATATATATATATGAAAATGAAGCAATAATATCACAAATGAATGACACAGGATTGTTAATTGTTAAATCCTACTTTTCGAAATCAGGCAAATTAGATATTTCATGATTGTAACAACACTATTTGTTAGTTCATATATATTGCACGTTGATCTTGCGAATAAACAATTTAATATACTATCAGCTGTTTTGATTGATTCAGAAACACTAAAAGACATTCGCATTGCTGATAACTTATAATATTACTGCTATCTAATTATAAGTAGTAACGTGTTATATTAACGTTTGAAAACAAATGTATATCCATATAACTATAGTAGTAAATGAAAAGTTTGATGAGAATATGTATATCTAAGGCATTTATAAGAGAATATTTTAAATTTTCATTTTCCTGTCTATGTGTATCATAAACAATTTTTTAAAATATGTTGAAAAACTCAAGATATTTCTTCTTAATTACTGAGGAAAAACATGCAAATAATCAACTCCACAAAAGTTTAAACTACATTTAAAAAAGAAACCTTATATGTTTGTATTTACTGACCATTCAACCACGATTACAAGGGCAACTATTTAGCCGGAGTACAACTGGTCTGAATTTGGAAATTTCCTTCTAGACACGTTGTCAAACTGAGACGAAAGATCCCTGTCCGCCCTATAATCTACTCATAGTTGTAAGGATAACAGATTGATTCATGCCTTTACCAAAAGGCATTAGCACATGGTGAAAGGTAGACACCTTCGTCCATTTCTTGAATTCGGATCACCAATTCAATTCCTTATGATCATAACCGTTGCATTAAGCTTTCGTTTAATTACGAGTTTGATACGGCGGACGAAGTTGTATCATTAAGCGGGACAAATCATCCAATTTTGGCAGAGCATCTCTGCTTTAAAAATCAGTATTTAGAATTCTGACTTTTTATGGACTTCAAAATCAATTACAAGCACCCGTGAGAAATACGCGACAAACTAAGCCTTAGAGCAGTCTATTTTGTCCTTAATTAATATAATTTCACGAGAAACACTTTTCTGGATAAGCACTGGCTGATTCACTCGTGGGTAACGGTTGGAATGATATCACAGCAATTATTCGAATAACAGACATAATTGCGGCAGCAATTATACAACCCTATTTTAATAGATTGTTCATATAACCCGAGCAATTAACTAGAACTGATAAAAACTGACAATATGGTGCTTTGCGTCTCTTGAACAACGTGATACTATTTCGTCTAGTTGGAGTAAGAATCAAAGAGAAATCTAAGCAGAAGTTTATTGCAATAATAATGCATTCCACGATGATAGTCCAACATAAGACCTATTAGCCGTATATTGAGGACAGACAAGGAAACTCTTCTTATATATATATATATATATATATATATACATATATATGTGTGTGTGTGTGTGTGTGTGCGTGCGTGTGTGTGTGTGTGTGTGTGTGTGTGTTTGGCTCCAGTTACTTCATTTTCAGTGCGATGACTGTACTTGGTATCAACAATCACCAATGACACAAAAGAATGTCAGACCAATTAAATAAAAGAATCGGAATGCTGACCCATATTTCTTTTTATTCCAGCGGGTGACAGACACAATTTTTTGCAGCAAATTGCATACTACTATTGCTAATTAGATTGGATGGTGAATACTCAACTTGGTGAAAGGAGCGATTGAAGAAGGTAGACTGAACTGGTTCATCTTTGAAATTTTGGATTTCCAATTGTATGACACGAATTCTAACTGTCCCCGCAGGTATTTACTTGTATCCCCATGAAACCAAAATGTGATTGAAGTTTGTTTAAACGCAAGGTGCCCAGCAGAAAACAAGCCTAGCGAGGCACGGGTGACAAAATTGCTTATGTTCTCACGGTATTCCTCTTCAGGGGCACTTCGGGTACTGGGCAATAAAGCCAGTATTTATCTCATTTTGATAAGAGGGTAGATATACTCCTCTAACCTTGAATTTCGATAGATTTCTTTTAACCAGATGAATTTCACAATAGAAAAATCAATTTGGCAAATGAACGTTCTCCATGCTAACCAACAAATGTTATTAGACCAACAAAGGCAGCTTTTAATTATTCCAGTCTTTATACTTGGTGAATATGTCCTTTTCAGAACCTCATGCATGGGAACAATAATTGACTTGTCGGAAAATTTCTAAATCGAATTGCTCGAATGATTTAATTCTTGTATACGGCTAGAGTCTCGCTGGCATAGGTTGCGTTGGTTTGATTTATTTAAACACATGTGAACCCTTAGGCATTGTTTAATGCCAAAATCTGATTGTTTTGTAAGTTTTTAATTAAATTCATGAGTATTTATATTGTTATAATTTTCACACTAATATTTTTCACACTACTGTATACTTTCAAATATTGGAATCTAGTATTCATAATTTTTGAGATTATCTATATTATCCATAGATGAGACTGTAACAAGTACTATCATTCCAGATCGGAGGAGAACTGGGTGTAGAGGTAACGAAAAGACAGCTTCTACACCATAGAGCTCAAGAACTAGGGGCAGTTGACTGTGATATTCAGTAATCCCAACTTAATGTAATGAAGTCTTTCTTTTTTGTAGGGGATTCAGTCGGCATATACTGGGCCATTTTCGTTCGAAAAACTGGCATAGAGAAAAGCATTTAGAATGTAAGATCTGACATCGGTTCTCTGACCAGATTGACGAATTTTTCAGGGCATTCTATTTTTCTTCGAACATTCAAACCTTATTCACAGAGATTTTATTTTCGACGTTTTTCTTGAATCTTTTTTCTTTCACAAAGTAGTATATTTTTTATGGACATTTTTTTCCTCAAAACCATATTCTATTTTAAAGTTTGCAGTATAGGTTAATCTATTCAGCAAAATTCTACAAAATATAAAAAATGACGAGTATTAACTCACAATACTTGAAACCATATAAATGATTTAAGAAAAGGGTTCGTTGCAGTTTTTCCAATTTGACGTTATAAAAACTACTTGGGTTAATCAAAAGTTTTGTAATGTTTTGGAACGTGAGAGTTTGCAGTGCGTATATCACGTGACCGTAGCAGTTCATGACGTGGTAGTTACCCGTTCTGATTAATAGTATGGTGGTAATTTGTGCGCTGACACGTCGTGCATCGCCTTATTCACTAAGTGATTTGAAAGCCATTCAGACGAACATGCACTATAGTCTAATTCGGAAATTTATGCTCGACGAATTCAAAGTGGGTCATAAGACTGCGAAACCGATCAAAGCATTTCTGTACAAAAGGGGGAAGTGCAGGTGATCATACTAGATGTTTCAAGAAATTTCTTTCGGGTTACACGAACCTTAACGATCTGGCAAGTTCAGGTAGGCCTAAAACCCGATTTCGATGCCGTGCTCCGATCATAGAGGCAAATCCGGCGGGTAGTACTTGGGGAGTACCAGGTGATCTCGGAATTTCACAGTCTCGTTTAATTAGTCATTTTTATGACCTCGGCAAAATTATCTGGAGTTGTCAAATTGTGCCCCACATTACCTAAATATATCCGAAATTTTAACCCACCCAAGTAAAACTATAGTGTTAAAATGTATGACAATGTACCTTTTTACAAGGCTTGGGTATTAAGTAAAAAAATTAGTAACCTAGCAAATAAACAAACAAACAAACAAAACAACTAAACCAAACAAGACGAAACAAAATCAAAAAAAAAAAAAAAAAGAAACAGAACAAATGTACCAAAATTATCTATTTAGTTACAAATCAAATTCATCTCCTTCAAAATAGTTTTCATGAAAACATTAATGGAAATACTTTTGGAAGTCTTCAACTGAAACTTGCTTCAGTTGGTTCATCGTGAAATGATATGTGTTCTTAACAGTTTTAAAATAAGGACCTGTGAGAAGGGATTTGATTTTGGAGAATAGGAAATAGTCACAAAGATTTAGGATGATTGGTTAGTTGGTTGGTTGGTTTTTCGACATCTAAACCCTTGTGGGGTTATAACTATCGAAGTCATACTTATCCTAAAGCAATTATATGGCTTCAAATAAGTAATTATAATAATCATTGGTAAAGAATTATAGCTTCAAAAACTAACCATAACTACAAAATTATATGGTTTTAAGTAACTTCTTAAAATATTCATTTGTTTTCGGGGGTGTCCTCGTGGTGTAATGGTTAAAGCGATGGACTGCGGAATCGTAGTACGCGAGTTCGTACTCCAGTCGCGCTATTATGTTAACTTTCGGGCAAATACCTTTATGAAAGGTATGAATCGCCTTATCTTCTCACCTATGGGTAATGTTCTTCTAGGAGAATGGCTTTGGCATTAAATGACCTATAAAGGTTGATATGCCATTAAACAAAGAAACCGAAACCGAAGGAATCATTTGTTTTCACACAATTATAATGAATCAAGTATTACAGTCTAACAGTAATTATTTACACATTTACAATTCCTATTAGATAAAAAAAAGTATTCAAATATTCAAGGATATATTTGATCCGGAGATGTAACCTCAACAGGTATTACAACTGCTGGTCAAACAGGATTTAGGGGTTAATTTCAAGGAAAGTGTTTTACAGGGTTACCTTCCTAGAGGCAAAGAGAAAATGAACTGACTTAAATGTATACATCCCTAGACAATTTCTCATTGAAGCAAACATCATTATGTCGAATCTGAATGGTTATTGATCAAACTTCAGAACAACGAGTTTTGCAATTCAATGATCTTCTGGGGCTGTAGAATACACCGACTGCATCTCTGTTGAGGGGTAAGACCCTCCACCCACCCAAACGAGTGTCCTGTATATGACACTAAAAATCTGATGGTGAGGTTCCATTAATAATGGAAGCTTGGGGAATGCGAAGCACCCTTTCATTGTCATCGCCTCCTGGTCGACTCTGACACGGAGTGGTGGCACCTGATAGGATCCTATCTATGGGTCAAATATAACAAAAATGAGTACTTATGCTAAACTGAATTTCTTGAAATAGGACTGTTTTAACATGCAAAATGCGTACTTATCTTTAAATTGAATTGTTTGAAATCAAACTGTTTTTGATAATGAAACTCTACTTACGCTAAACTAAAGTGTTTGAATTATAACTGTTTGAATAAACTGAATAGATTAAAATAGAAATGTTTTTGACAATTAAACTGAGTACTCATGCTAAACTGAATTGTTTGAAATAGAACTAATTATTTGTATAAAGAATGGACTTGGCTTTAAATAATCTACAAAGGTTGATATGCCATAGAACACAACCAACCGACCAGCCACTCTATGATTTTCCAATTCATCAAGCCTAAAAATAACCGTTCAATGATTCCTTATTTGGAATTTCCAGTCTATATCTTATAAGATATGCGTATTCCCATTTTTCGATCACATTCTCTATCTATTACAGCCATCCAAAAATGCCCTTTGTTGCCAAAGTGTTTGTTCCAAAAAATTGTTTCTGCCACGTTGTTCAGAAGATTTTATTTATACAAACCATTCATTACGGACAGGATACGGCACAAGGTCAACTTTTAAGCTGAGAACAATTAAATTTTTTCTTCAGAACAGGTTTCCGTACCATGGCTAAAGAACACAGTTTTCCCAACTAATTACCTATAGCTGGGAGTAGAAGAAATGGATCTATACCCTTTACAAGGAAATTAGCACTAAACGGAAACAACCTCGTTTAGGATTTGAACTTGGATCACCGATTTCCCTTTTATCAAGTAAAACAGTTACACTAAGCACGCTTTCTGACAAATGATTCGATTTTTCGTGAAAGAACTAACCAAACATACTTTGAATGAATGGAAATCACTTAGGCGATCTTGAATTCTGAATCAGCAAACATAAACTGAATATTTTCACATGTATACAAGGACAACATTTATCCCCTGATTTTTGATCCGGGTTGCCAACCTGAAATATAAATTTGCCTCATTCATTTCTCCACCAACTTCATGTACTCGCTGATAAAACAGACATCCTTGGTCAAATTCCCATGAATAATGTCATTTTCAAATATGGCTGTTAATTAGCTGAATATACATTTGCCATGTTGCAGTTTGAATCAATACCCCTTTACCGGGACACTATACGATTCATTATATGACCGAGTAATATCAAGGTCGGATTCCCAAATTTTAACATTCAGCTAACGTGGTTTATTTTCGTTACACGTAGTAAGAATGCTGTTGAATATTTTTATCTACTTACTACAATTGCTATAAGTACGATAATTATTATTTTAATAAAAAGGAACGTAATTAGAGTGAAATTAAGAATAATGATGGCTATTAAATGTTAATAGGAATGAGAAAGACAGGGGTCATTATATGCAGAATTTATTAATTAACATTGTGTAGATGATAGAAGCAGCAGCTGCAACTGGAAGGAAAAGATCATAATTGTAATTATATACCATGATCTGGCCTGAGAGAAGCTAAGATAGGGAAACATGAAATAAAATTACTAATCTCGAATTATCAACATTCAAGATTTTGTCCCGAAGATTCTTACATTGAGAATATTTTAAACTAATAAAAAACCCATTCCCCCGAAATTTATTTCAAAAGTCAGTTTAAATACAACAGCTTTAAGTAATCATGTTTTGGATTCAAATAAATTACAAAAAAATACTTTCGATTCATTTAAACTACAACAACAGAAAAATATCATAAAAACAAACCGCTCCTTCCCCCCACCCAAAAAAGTTCCCCCGACAACCCCCCACACCTCTATTGGTCGAGCTTTGAATATTCTGACTGCATTTCCTGCAGAGGAGCAAGAACCCCGCTACCTACAATGGGGCTTCCTGGGTATGACACAAGACTACATCTGATGGTGAGGCTCCAGTTCTGTATATTTGGGAAGTATGGAGTACCCTTTCATTGTCATTACTCCCATATCAACTTTCTTACCACCTCTTAGGGTCCCATCCATTGGTCTAAAAAAATGCTTTTGATTCATTTAAACTACAACGACAGAAAAAATATCATAAAAGCAAACCGCTCCTCCCCCCCTCAAAAAATGTTCCCCCGACAAGAAAACAAACACCTCTATTGGTTGAGCTTTGAATATTCTGACTGCATTTCCTGCAGAGGAGCAAGAGCCCCGCTACCTACAATGGGGCTTCCTGGGTATGACACAAGATTACATCTGATGGTGAGGCTCCAGTTCTGTATATTTGGGAAGTATGGAGTACCCTTTCATTGTCATTACTCCCATATCAACTTTCTTACCACCTCTTAGGGTCCCATCAATTGGTCTATTCGTATTTGATAGAACTCTACTCGAAAAAAATCTTAAAAAATAATAACAAAAAACTTTGTAAATATGAACGCACAATTAGCGCATTTCCCTAACCTAGACAGATTGATATGCCCTCAAAATCAATAAATCAATCAAATCATCAACAACAACAACAACAACAACAAAAAGTAATTTTAAAATCGAGAGAAAAGTAGAAATTAAAATACTTGTATAGACACTTCAGAAGACAAACGAAAGAAATCGTGCATGAGATGTCCCGGATATGGATACGTAGGAGAACGTTAAAAAGCGAAAAAGAATTGCTGTAAATAGCTGCCCATAACAACGCCTTAGAAGTGATTCTTCAACTCTGTCTACAGGGATTAAATTTTTGTACACTAACGTGTGGATACTGAATTAAGTTATTATAATTAGCTGAAATTGTTATCCCCAAGTAATGTTCTTCCATCGGGTCTCTGTCTCTGTCTCTCTCTGTCTTTCTGTAACTATCTTCGATATTGCGTCCTTATCATATCATCATTAAGTCTTCTGGTTCGTTCATAATCAAGTATTTTTTTTAAATGAATATTCGCTATCTAGTATAATCAGGTATATCTTTGTTTACAGACCATCAAGTATGATTTTAAGCTCGAACCCTGTAAATTTGCCGTCAGAATCAGAATTACCGAAGTAAAATTTTAAATTAGTATTGCTCGCTATATTCCTTTGTCATTAAAATTGAAGTTTCACTCAAGCTGTAAATTTAGAAATCCAACCCTTAAACTGAAATGCAAAACACTTATCATATGAAAATCTGCTCTTGCAACATCTTCCTGTTGGCCAATAAAAATAAAATATGAGTTGCACTTCATATGAAATGTGGACATTTTCAAAAGTGCACTATTATCAAAAATGAGTTAAATCTGTTCATATATCTGAAGTGCACATGTACTCAACCAAGTATATTCAGTTCTCGTTCTGTGACGGTAAAATACTCCAGAGTATAACAAGGGTAGACTTATATAGTATATATTATCGGCCAAGTTTAATCAAACTATCTTATATATATATATATATATATATATATATATATATATATATATATATATATATTTCGTTTTTTTAATGCTTAAGGGAGTGGAAGCATGTCAATAGCAAATTATAGTCGAGCATAAATCAAAAAATATTGACTGAAGATAAAAATTGTGTATTCTAATCAAAAAGACGCAGCTCCTCAAAAGCTGGTTGTCAAAGTATGAAATCAAACATACGGTATTTCTATAGAGTAGTACCAGCAGTGATACTATTTAACCCAAAGCCGTGGGGATTAATACTTCATCCAAGAGGATTTGTCTGAATATAAAGGTAATTGTCCAACTCAGTTACTTCGTGTCTGTAGTCCAATACATAAGCCATTTCGTCACGGAAACTTCCCAGTTGTAAGAAATAAAAAAGAACAACGCTAAATCAAATTAAATGAAAATAAACATCCCAGTTTTTGATTAAAATCGGCTCTACGGTATTTATTTTTATTAATGCTAATTTTTCAGCCAATTTAATAAATATGCAAGTACTTCTAGTTCAAGTGATTTGAATGGGCAAATTGTCTTGATTTGCAGTTTTTTTTTGGGAACAAATTAGTAACTTGTCTATGCGTATATCTGTACGTGGACGTCGACACATTGCATAATAGCTATGTTAAAACTTTTCTTTACATCAGTTACATTTCCTTTTTAATATGACGATGCGTCTCTATATAGTAAGATAATACCATCATCTAAGCCATTTTAGCAGTTCAATTTTTAAGAGGTAAATTTATTAGCTTATTCAGCTTTGAAAATAAAACGCTTTTGCTATTTATTTCATATTTGGTCTTTTTTGAATTCTTATCGATTGTTTTCTTGATAGCTATTTTTTTTAATTAGCGTAACGGTTATTGTCGTTGGAAATGGAATCGACAACCCGGATTCAAATCCTATGCAAGGATCTATGCGTTCACTTCGAACTAATGCAGTTGAGAAAAGCATGGATACGATTTTTCTCTCCTCAGCGATGGGTAAATAGTAGCGAAGACTGGATTCTTTAGCCAACCAGTTTAGGAGAAGGAAAACACTGGACTTTAATCAGCTGTACTCTTCATAAAAAGTAGCATTGAATCGTAGCTTGTTCGTGGAGGAGAATTTGGGTAAATAGGGCCAATTAAATTGCTTAGTCTTTCAAATGAATCCTTTTCTGCTCTGAAGATGATAATAACCAAAGCTTTAAGATGATAGCTTGGGATTTATGAACGGAACTAAGTTTACTGTTGAGATTGTTCTCGTTTGTCGTTGTTCCCATCTATCGTGGTTTTCAAATTACATTGGCAGTTTGAAACAATCAAAATGAATAAGTAGACAAATAAAATCAGATTAAAAAAGTATCATTCCAACTGGAGACGAATTTTATTTAAATTACATTACTTTAAGTGCTTCCCGCTTTGATTTTCATTTTCGTCTTTTGACTAACAACTCCTCGACTAGGAATTGCTACATATATAATCTCCAACTCAGACGATCACCCATCAATCTGACCATATTTTCTCTCTTCGTTCTTCTCTCTGTCTCTGTCTCTCTCTCTGTAACTTTCTTCTATATCGTGTCGCTATCACCGTTATGTCTTCTCTTGTTCGTTCATTGTTCGACCCCAACTTCTTGTATTTCTTCTTTTTTAGTGAATAACGACAGATACATACATTTTATGCACAAATAATTTGTTGTTCTTTCGCGACTACCATTTCACATCACCCGTTTTGACTTTGGGGAAGCCAGTAGAGCAGAGAGGGAACTATGCAACAGCTTTTGATAGGTGATTCTTTCAGACTGACAGACTTATTCCTAACGCCTGGAACCGTTTTGGTAAACTGATTGAAACCATCCAATCAGAGCCAAGCTTTCATTTGATCTCGAGTTCATCCTCAGACAATTTAGCCTGATGTGACTCGGTATGTTTTTTCTACCGTTTAGTGGTTAGAACTAAATTCGAATCCTAAACTACCAGTCAATTATAGATTTCACTAATCCATTATGTAACATTCCTACTATAATGTTTTTCAGTTCATAACAGTAAAGAAATGAATTGATTTTTTTACCCTTTTTCTTAATTTAGAGGCTTCCATGTTTTTTCTATTTAGTTTTATAACAATCCATTTATCCCTTTTCGTTTTTTGTGTTGTGGCTGTCTCTACCCACAGTCACATTTACATGGCTTGCATAAATTTAGCCAACCACATTTTCAGCACAAAATTACTGTGCCAATCTGTATCATTTTAGATACTTCACAAAAATACCAGTAATTTTTGTTCCATTCTAGTCACAACGCTCTGTGACTTCGGTCATTCCAAGACCAATCACTTTCCTGGATTCCTGTCATTTCTTATGACTTCATGACCCAACGTTCAATCCATTTCCCTCGATGTGACACAACATTTAGCCCGGAGAGAATAGCAACGTCCAAGAAACAAAAAAAAAAGAAACATAAAACAAAAAACGTACACATAAAAACCTCAAAAATGCATTTACCCTCACCTCTCGTAAAAATAACAAAAACACAAAACATACAAATAACAAACAAAACAAACCACAAAAAATAGTATACATGAAAACCAAAAAAATACACATTCTCTTTCCCAAACACAAAATATCACATGTGTATTAACCATACTCTATAAAAATTATTGCAATCGCAAAGCTAATACCCATCAAAAATGGTTTGCGCCATATCCATTTATCAAATAAGCCATAGACCGCGCCCAATTCTTGAACTCCTTTTTCTTTTTCTATAGTTTTTAACCTTTTTCCATGCTGCTTTCAACTTTTCTTTAAACTATACTACACACAGCATAACACGACATACTTTTATTCTATAAATTAACATATTAAATATCCTTCTACCGCCTTTTGTACCTTGTTCAACGTAAATTACCCAAGTCCCCATATTCAAACACCTACTGAATCCCAATTTTCACAAGAGAGTCTCTCTTTAGACGAGACCGATTTACATTTTAATCTTTTACTCAGACTGATAAACACGTAATCAACCAAATTACAAGCCATCTCCATTTAGTCTCCCATACCTGAATACTGCCGATTCCCAATTTACTTCATTGCATAACCTGTTAGGCTACACAGACGACATCATATCATTTTACATTTCAAATTTGAATACCTTGGTTCATCAACATTAATCTGTTTTTTTTTTAGTAGTTGCCTAGTTCTTGACTCAATTCTCAACTCAGTTTACATTCGTTACTTCCGATTTCCCAAGCACCCCCAAAAACTGAATTACCGGGAAAAATCTACCGCATTCTACCTTGTTTCTCAAACAAAACAAAAAAAAAAGAAAGAAAAAGAGAAAGAAAGATAAATCTAATATATTGAGTCTTTATACAAAGTTAATTTATCAGAGCCAGGCACATAACATTTCTCTCATTTGTTTCTTCGGCATGTTAAGATATCTTCCAAAAATACTTGTTTATTTACATGGAACTATTTCTAAATCTAAGTTCATTTTTTTAACCTCTAACCTAAACAGATCCATGTTTTTATTTAAAAAAAGAATTCCCCAAATGCGCAGTTTCTGATACGTAAATAAATAAATGAATAAACTCGTTTGAATCCTTGAAGTCGAAGAACTCGGGTGACCTCAGAATCTAAACATTCCCACTGGTTCTTCCGATGAAATCCTATTCCTAAAATTTAATTTACTAAAATCAACTTCCGGAACATCAGAGCACCGTCGTAAAATTATTTAACTTAAAAAAAATTAAATAGAAAGAAAAAATATCTCCATAAATTCCATTTCAAAAATTTATATCTTGAATAAAACTCAAAAATGGAGCCCCAATAAAGAGAAATTAAATTCATTGAAAATCCGAAAAAAATAAGATCAAAGATGGTGGTCATTCCGGGATTTTTTTTCCTTATTCCTTGTGCTTTGCTTAAAAATGTCAAATTCAAATTCAAAATATCGATTATATATATAAAAAAAAATTACCGACCTACACGTCCTAAAAATCACAAGAAACCAATTTTCGATTTGGTGCATGTATCATTTTTTTTGTCATAAGTTATTTCAATGTGAGTGAAGCATGTCCTTTAATTAACTATTTTCGCATAATTGAAAGATATGAAAAATACCGAACTTTAAAAAAACTCTCAAAATCGAATAACGAGTTCTTACCAACTAGATAGGAAGACGAAGCAAACCCTTTCTAAATAAGACATGTGAAACAGTAACACAACAAAATCATTTTGGGGAAAATTTGTCTAGGGGCCACATAATACCAATAACATAAAAATGAAGTGTTTGTTCCTGAGTGTCTATGCGTTTGTTATTTGAACTTTCTCTGTTCCTTTTCTTTCCTTTCCTTTGAAGAAACTGTCTTTTTTTCATTTCTCTTCTTTCAGATTTCTAACCACAATAAAACGTTTTTTTCAACAACTAATACATTTCGTTGTAATGTTTTTTTTTTTCTGACCAGCGTAATTCCTGTTTCTCTTCATTTACTTTTAACAATACATTAATCTTTTCAACATTAATTTTTCGCTTTACTTTCTCCTCGTGCCAATTCGTATGACTCATTGTGTGTGTGTGTGTGTGTGCTTACATTACTTTTTTTTCTCTTCTTCATACATATTTTTTAAAAGTTTCCTCTTTTATTTTTTGTTCTTATCACCGCTTCACTAGTCTGTCAGTCTATTATTTCTTTTTTCTTCTGTTTTTATATCTTCTCTGCTGTTTTTACAAAGGCCTTTCTTTTCTACTCCTTGGCCATATTATACTGTCAACTATTATTTCTCCACATTTTAGGATTCTTATTTCTTAGGACCGATGCACGTTTTATAATTTGTGTCGTGGCAAGTTCAGTTTCTAACTCCCACTTATATAAACACGGCTGGTTTACGTGACACCAAACAACTGCCCATCGCCCATCTGCTCATTTCGATCTTCTTTCGTACCACTCTCCATCATGTCGCCATCTTGTCGACTCTGTCTCTTCTTGTTCGTTTGTGACTCAACTTCAATTTCTCTTTGTTCAATTGAGATATGGACAGCCACATTTCTATGCGCACATAATATTTTGTCATTTCGCGACAACCATTTTACATCACATGTTCTGACTTCGGGGGAGGCAGTAAAGAAGAGATGGAACTTTACAGCCATTTTAGTCGTGGGATTTATTCTAACTAACTTATTCCTAACATCTAGAATTGTTTTGGTCAACTAATTGAAACCATCCATCTTTTATTTAACCTCGGGTTCATCAACTGATTTGACTCACAGTGCTTTTCCATCGTTTAACGATTACAACTAAATACGTATGCTACAGGATCAGCCTATAAAAGATTTTAGCAATCTATTATGTAATTGAATCACCTGATAACGTAACTCAAAGTGCAACAGTATTTTAAGAATTTATTAAAGTTCATTAGCTATGAGCAAAAACAAGGTTACTTTCTTTAAATATCATAAGTTTGTGTTTATCCTCCAGTCATCCAACCCACTTGAAACTATCGCATGTTTTCTTTTACATAAGCTACATCATTTTATTCTATCAGATAAACATTCCATAATAAACAGTATGTTAATTAATATAAAATGCTAAAAGGATCTTTTAGAATCTCGTCGGTAAAAATCATAAAGGCGTTTACAGTTGTATATATTTTCTTGGATGGTTGGTTCGTTTCATTTTACGGCGTATCAACCGTTGGTGTTTATTTAATACCAAATCCTCTTTATATACATATATATAGTCATCCACAGACAGATCTGTTTAGTTCTATCAGAACTCATCAGTGTGGCTAGACAAACTAGATTCCCGTAGCTGGGATCAAAACCCGGTTGACTCAAACGCCAATCCAAGCCTCTACCCATCAGCCACGAGGAAACCAGCAGCAGCGAAGTAAATTTTAAACGGTTTTAAATCCCAATTACTATTGTTTACATACATCCGCTTAACGGATACCGAGATCTCAATTCATATGAAGAGCCTTGCATATACGCTAATGGCAACGCTATTACTTCATTCGCTAGAGAGATTTGTTAACGAATAGTTTGGAGGTATTTTTTAAACAAGCCAGAGCTCATTTATATACACTCAGTTAGATATTTTCAAGTAGAGTTTTATTTGGATCCTAACTGCAACTACTTCTGTAAATTAGAATAGACTTGGGAACAATGGCAATGAAGGGGTACTCTACAAACTTCAAAGCTCCAAGACTGGAGCCTCAACATCAGATAGTTTCAAGTCATATACCAGACACTCGTTGGGGATGTCTCATCCCGCTGTAGAGATGCAGTCGGGTTGTACATATTTTCTCCAAATGAAAAATGAAGACAATGACTGTCAAAGACCATTATCTAGTAATATTTTCATTCTGAACATTATTTATTAATCATCTGAATTTTCTATATAAGGAGGATAATTATGAAATCTAAATTAAAATGTTTCAATCCGAGCAAGTGAGGAGCAGGTATATCATCATGGACAAATGTAACAAATGGTTGATTGGATGGTTGTATTTTATGGCATATCAACCTTTGTAGGTCATTTAACGCCATATCCAGATAATCAGTTCTATTACAAACAATTCAAATTAGCATGAGTACTCAGTTTAATTGACAAAACAGTTCTAATTTAGCTAATTCATTTTAGTATTAGTTGGGATTTTGTTTACACACAGATAAATGCCAAAACAATTCTATATTAAACAATTCAATTTAGTGTAAGTACAGTTTCAATGTCAAAAATAGTTCCATTTCAAACAATTCAGTTTAGCAAAAGCACGCAAGTTAAATGTAAGTACAGTTTAAAAATGGCAATGAAGGGGTACTCCGCATTTCCCAAAGGTCCAGCGTCACTGGAACCTGACCATCAGATTGTTTAACGTCATTTCAGGACATTCATTAGGGTGGGGTCTTACCCCTCTGCAGATAAGCAGTCGGTGTATTTTACAGTCCCAGCCGACTGGGTAAGTACCAACAGGAACGCAAAGGTTTGTTTAGTATACTTTAAACGTCAATTGAGATTGCGTCGTGTACCGGGAGCCTATGACAGGATCTAGTGCCAACCACTGTACTAGCTGATGTACTTGTACGAAGCTGAGTACTACAATAGTACATTTTACTAACACAATTTTTAAACAATGCGTTAGTTTTCAAGTTGCCATTATTTTTCATTATGTGCATTCCGGCTGGGAATATACAATATACCATTGACCGAATAAAACAAATATTGTTTCGAAAAAGCAGCACCATTTTCTAACCAATTATTCCTGCTTGTTTGTTAGTTGTCTGTTTTATAAGAATGACAATTCTTAGGAAGTCTGCGTTCTTTTTTTTTTCTCCAATTTTCCACAAGATGTAAATGCGCCTATCATCAAAAGAGAAGAGAAAACTAAACGAAAGTGCCGATATTATTTGAGGGGAAATGATGGCTGTTCTACTAGTACCATCCGCCATCATCTAGCCATGCAATTTATTTCATCCTGACTCCGGCTTTTGTACCTCAGGCAAACTAATCATTTACAGCAATACATGAAATAAAGCAATAAGCGCACATACATAGCCACGTAGAACTGCGTATACTCCTGCGCATACATGATAAATACTTTTATGCATATATTGTATCTATATGGGCAGAGTAAATATGGTTTCTTTTGCAAGCGTGTAAATGTGCAAAATGACGCTAAACATCCTTATACTTACATACACAATAAAGGGATTGATAGATTCCTAAGCAAATACAAGAGTAAATGAGCGCTGTACATCGTAACACTTGAAAATACTTCTGCCAAGAAACGTTTGGGAATTCTTTCTTGTACTTTTATATTGTCTCTCAATTTTCTGTTTCCTTCAAACTTGGTGATGATTTTTGCGTAGTAATCGCTATATCATTCTTATTTTCTCCTACCGCAGAATCAATTCTTTCTTTCTTTCTTTCTTTCTTTCTTTCAACGAGTAGATCATTTTTGTCATGTAATCATTATTATTTCGTTCTTATTTTCTCGAACTCCCACATCAATTCTTTCTTTTTTTTGTTTTTATTTCTTAGTTTCTTTCTCTAATTTTCTGTTTCCTTTAACTGGTAGACGATTTCACTTTCGTTATCGTTATTATCTCTTTATTTTTTCGAACTCCAAAATCAGTTCTTTCTTTCTTTCTTTCTCTCTTTCTTTCTTTCTTTCTTTCTTTCTTTCTTTCTTTCTAACAATCCCATCTTTCCGCATATCTTACATCTTTTTTCTTTTATTTCTTAAGTCATTCTTTTTCCTTTATTTTTTCCCGAACGATCACATCATTTCCCTTTCTTTCTTTCTTTCTACTGCACAAATTTTCTTTTTTCTTTTATCGAATGATCATATAATTATTCTATTCATTTTCGAGCTAAGGTTGAATTTGAATTCCGTAGGTATGTCTATATTCCGTAATGTTATTTGTTCATACATACATACATACTTATATCTTTTACTATGTATAAGAACCCAACTGGTCAGTTAAATATCTGAATCAGTAGACAGATTATACGGGCGATTTGTTTATTGCAGTGAAGGCTTTCATAGAACTAGAAGCACTGTTTCGATGAGCCGATAACAGAAGAATGTTGCTCCAGTCTGCCACAAATTCTCTGAAAACACTCCTTTGGTTTTGAATTAAAAGTCTTTCCTTTTCCATGACTAATTGCATTTACAAAGGCTTAAGAGCCTATTCCATTTTATACCCATAACATAAGGTAGCAGAAGAGCATGAATCATACAAGGAAATTAGCGTGAAATGAAGAGGAAAAAGCCTCAACTAGGAATTGAACTCGTCTCATCGATTGGTTGGTTGGTTGGTTGGTATTTAACGTCAATTTTTGAGGAATTATAAAATATCGAAGTTAAACTTTTTCATGCGTCCGGGTCTCAAGTAACTAAGCAGTTGTATTATTTGAAAATAAAAAAGATTAAGTTACTATTTTTTACATTAATTACTCAAATATATTTAAAAGTAATAATTCCTATTCCATATTAATAATTTATTTGAACACAGTTATATGGTTTGAAGTACTTCTGTTATATAATGATAATTTTGATACGAATTTATTCGAGGCGAACCAATACACAAAGAGATCCGGTGGGCAATGACAACCAAGGGCTGACTCCCCAATCACTGGAGTTCCAGAACTAGAGTATTGCCATCAGTTTCATTAAAATGATTAATGATTAATGATTAATTGATTTTAATGGCACGTCAAACTATTTAGGGTTGCTTCATACACATCAGTTAGGGATTTGCGTACATTGTACATATATATTTTCATTTTTTTTTTCAGATTTTAAACAAAGTTTTGCACTCGTTTGGAAATCAGACCTGACCGATAGCATGAAACGCAGTTTCTTCCAGGCAGCGGTCCTATCGATACTGCTGTATGGATGCACTACTTGGACGCTAACTAAACGGCTGGAGATGAAGCTAGACGGCACAAGGCACCAACTATATGGCCACTTGCCTCCCATCACGAAAACTATCCCAGTCAAACGAACCAGACATGCAGGACACTGCTGCAGAAGCAGGGACTAGATCATAAGTGATGTACTCCTATGGACCCCCACATATTGCTGAGCAAAAGCAGGATAGCCAGCTCGAACATACATACAGCAGCTCTGTGAGGATACGGTATGTAGCCCTTGAAAACCTGCCAGAGGCGATGAACGATAGGGAGAAGTGGCGAGAGAGGGTCAGGGATATCCGTGCTAGCGGCACGACGTGATGATGATGATGATGATGATGATATAAAGTTTTCCTATCTAATATAAAATTTTGCAAACATATATATCTAATCCATGGATAGAACTCAAATAGGAACAAACACTCCGGGTCAGAGTGGATGTGGAAATTATGGCAATGGAAGGGCGACTCAATACTATCAAAAGATCAAGAATGGGCGCATCAGCACCAGATAGAGATTAGTGTCATACCCAGGATACACCAAATGTTTTACCACTCTGAAAGTGTACCATATTCGCAATTAACACTATGTGCGAAATGGACATATAATGTTCATTACTATAGAATATATAAAGAACATAGGAATCTCGGAATTCGAAAACACGTAACGACTTCTTGTTCAGGTACGAAACCTTTTTATTAACTTTGAGTTAAAGGTTTCGACATAAGGAGGAGAGACACAATCTTCTATGCTGTCTTATTCATTTGGCCCCCAACTCGAGCGCCCCACCCCCATAGGGCGCAAGTTCGCCTCGCGCCTGCGATCTCCAAAATCGATCCTTCTCGTTTGGTGTCTAGTACCCGACTCTTATTTTCTTCAAATTCTCACACAAACTTCCGCGTGCTTCCGGTGCGTGACGTCACCCGCACCTTATCACCCAGTATCGTCTCGGACTGTTATGACATCTGAGTGACACCTCCATCCGCCCGCGCGCACTCGCGTTAACACCTGCTTCAATGTTACACCTAACCAACCCATGCACCGAGCCGAAAGGCTCCCAGCCCAACTAAACTCAAAGGCATGAACCGAAATCCCTCGGCTATTTTATAATACAAGGACTGCAGGCAAATTTTTCGAAGCCCAGCTGACTGGGAAACGCGATGATGTTGAGTGCCATTCTATGCCTCCCCGACAAAGCGTCTGATTTCTTCAGTTCGTTTCCTTATGACCGTAACTGTTATATTACATAATGTGAACTGTTTTGTCAAATCTGGGTCTCCTCAGCCTATCTAATGCTTTTCGTATCTTACGTGCATATTTAGCATCCGCGTTTATATATATATATATATATATATATATATATATATATATATATATATATATATATTATCTCTCTCTACCTGTTCTACCTTGTAAATGATCAGTTTTTCAATCAAAAGAAAGATCCAGTGAGAAAGCGTATCATTGGCTACAGCACCGCCCCAGGCACGAACGCTTTATTATTAGTTGCGGCGCCATAGTAATCAACGTATTTCTCTTTTACGTTGGGGCCCAGTCTTTGTTACAAGTGATTTTTCTTTCGTTGCCAAGCCGCTCCTATAACTATCAATGCTATTGCTATTACTTTTAACATCATTATAACATGCGCTGCAATCGTACGCACTAATAATATTTTTTATCTTTTCCATCATGCCCCTTTGCGGTGAAAATTTCGAACGAAAGCGCTACTTCATTTCCATCTTCTACTTCTGAGACTTGAGGAGAGTTCTGCCTGAAATTCTTTATTTAAGTTTCAATTGCACAAGAACAAAAGAAATATCAGAAGTTCTCGGTTCTTTTCGTTTTAACGTTCGAAACATTAACACGCAGTATGAAAATCTGAGCCTCGTCTGAATTAATGAGATGAAACCTTCTTGGTGTTGTGGCATTAAAAAGTATTTTTTTTAGTTTAAGCGACGAGAATAAATCGAATTAGAGTTGCTGAAAATTCGATCTACCTTATAGATGTTCAATTACGCAAAATGATTTTGTTTTTGTTGTCCCTTATATCACACAAACAATTTTTTCATTGCAGCAATAAAAAGAGACGCTAAGTAAAAATCGAAAAATTCTAAGAAAGATCCCTAAACAGCATATGGGGCTAATTTCTTTTTCATTTTTTAGAAGATTGTACTAACCATTAACTCATAAGGTGGCATGTATACAGGTTCCGGTAAAATTGCCTATATATATATATATATATATATATATATATTCGTATCTAATTGAGCTTTACATATTAAGTGTTTCGTTAGATATACAAATATTCCAGCCTGTGATAAAAATAATTCTGTAATAATTGCTTATTCAAGACTTACTAATCGAGCATAAAGGAAAATATTTCAACCGATAAATCTCCTACGTTGCCCTTACTTAAATCTAAAAAAAAAATAGAAATATGCTTGCATTTCATTTTTTATCAGAACTCTGCTGAAATAAATCATAAAATATTTGTAATAATTCTAAAACATTGTATCAAAACGTATTAACGAATAATGGTTGGTCATTTTGATTTTATAGTATATCAACTATTTTAGGTTATTTAATGCCAAATACTCTTCATGCATATATATGAAATATATAGGATTTACGAACACATTTGTTGATAATACTTAATTTAATGAAAGCTTAAGCTTTTTTTTAGCACACATTCAAATGGTTCCAAGTATTGCTTTGTATCACTCGCAATTCAATTAAACATCAGCCATTTCTTTACACACGGTTTAATGATCAAACAATTCTATTTCGAACAATTTGATTTAGCTTTAGTGACTTGTTTGCACACAGTTTAAACGTCAAACATTATTACTTGAGCCATAGATAGGAACCTATAAGATTCTACCACTTCGGGCCAGCGTTGACCAGGGATCGATGGCAATGAAGGGGTACTCTGCAATCCCTAATACTCCAGCATTACTAGAGCCTCACCATCAGATTGTTTTGCGTTGGTGGGGTCTTATTCTTCAGTAGAGATCCAGTCGGAGTATTAAACAGTTCTAGCCGAATGGGCTGATATGTAATGGTCTCGAGCAATACTGAAATAAATACCAAAAATTCACTTTTCGATGATTCAGTCAGTTTCTATAAAAATTGTTTTAAACAGAAATTCTAGGGTTTTTCATGATAATACACAACCAGCTGTTGTGTATAATTATACTCTGATATAAACCACAAGTAACAACTCACCACCAGTGCAAAGGAATCATTTTACTGAGATCAAGAGGTTATGTTGTTACCCGGCGTTGATAGATAACTCACCAAGGATAAAAGAAAGTTTTGAATCAACGTTTGAAGAAGACTTCAGTGTGTCTGAAAGCAATGCTTTTGCTCAAAACTGATGGATTTTTCACACAAAAACGCGCAGACATGCAGACACATATATGTATTTTGGAAGAGAGACCCGGTGTTGCTTTAGTTTTGGGAATAATATCACAATCAAAAAGTAAAGATCGTATTCTTTCTGAGAGATAATAGACTTAAAAATGCATTTCTACAAATATTTTTCAAAAAATTAACATGTTAATGCCTTTAGTTTTAATGTCAACTGTGTTCGCCAATGGCCCGAGAGACCTGGGTTCAATCCCAGGTCGAGTCATACCAAAGACTCAAAAATCATACTTGATGCCTCCTTGCTTAACACTCGGCATTATAAGATAAGGATCAAGGGTAAAGTGGAGTAGCGCTCTCCTCTACACCCTCGAGTAGTAGCTATCAAACAGGGAGCCTTCGGGTCACCCACGACTACAGTCGCCAAATCTAATTACTTATTTGAGTTTAGAAATTCAGAGCAGATTTTCAGCAAAATATCGTTTCACTTTTGAAAAAATATTTGAACGATTTAAAATATCAGTGAACTTATCTCTAAAGGAAATACAAATATTTTCCCAGATAGATTATTGTAAACTTTTTTTTCTTAGAAAATTAAAAAATTGAATTGAGTGAGGGGTAACAGATAAAAAAGAAATATTTTAACTGAGTATTTTCTAAAATTGAACAATCCATTCGGCTTCGGTTTTAGAATACGCCGACTTCATCTCTAGTGAAGCAAGACATCCCTAACAAGTGTCCAGGATATGACACTAAACTCCATTTCATAGAGAAACATCTTTCCGGGAGCTTTGGTAAATGTAAGGACATCATTACCACTGCTTCTAGGTCCTCTCCGATTCGGAATGATACTACCTGTTAGGGTCCCATCTACGGGTCGAATACTATTTACTATGACCTATCGAGTAGAGTGTTCGCCAAAGGTCCAGGACTCTAGGGTTCAATTCCAAGTCGAGTCATACCAAAGACTCAAAAAACGGCACTTGATTCCGTCTTGCTTAGCATTCATCATTATAAGGAAAGGATCAAGGGTAAAGTGGAGCAATCCAGAGCATTTAGTAGCGCCCTCCCCTACTCATCGGTGTAGTAGCTATTGATATGGGAGCCTTCGGGTCAATCTCGACTTAGGTCACCAACTACTTACTTTACACTAGAAACCATTTAACTGTGGGGAATGGAACTATTAGTGTTAGAAATAATTGAAGCCATTTAACTGTGCGCAAATAAAACTATTAGTGTTAGAAATACTCGAAGCCATTTAACTGGGGGAAAGCAAATGAGTGCTCGCTCGTGTAAAAAACTGTTACCTCCAAAATATTCGTTGACAAATCATATATATTTAACTCATATATATAAACAGGATTTGACTTTAATAACCTACAAGCGTTGGTATGAGGTAAAACACCACCAAGCAACCTAAAACTAAAATTTGAAAATCATATTTCGAAAGATTGAATGTCAAGGGAAATAACTGTAGTTATTTGTGTAAGATATGAAAATATTTTATGTTGGTACACCGAGAAGGTATATGCACCTTGGCCTCAGGTAACTGAATCGATGTGAAATCAATTTCGCATTCATCACCGCATAAATCTTGTGGTTTATGCTAATTTTTCTCTCAATATTTCACTTACAAAGAAACAAATGCAGAGATATTATATATATATATATATATATAAAATTAACAATATATATATATATAAAATTAACTTAAATTAAAATTAACTTAACGGATCATCAGGAAGTCCTATACCGGGGTCGGTAAAGGACTTCCTGATGATCCGTTAAGGTGAAACTTTAGTAGGAGATTTCCGACTCGCGATTTAAGTTAATTTTATAATTGGTTCCACTCGTGTTGAGCACTCTTGTAATTGTAGCATTGCAGCGTTTACGGAGGGGTTTAGTTTTCTTTTGACCAACTGACTGCATATCACTTGATTTTTTTCAACTGGTGTGACAGGGTAGGTCTTTTCTTTCTTTTTGTCCTATGATATTTTTTTCTTTTCCCCTGGGTGGTGATTCGAGATATTTCTATCTCTTGTTCCTGGCGTTTTTTTTTTTCGTTTTTTTCTGGTAACCGTGAAAGCATGTAGATATTAGATTAGTATATATATATATATATATATATATATATATATATATATATATATATATATTTATATATATATATCGCATAAATATTGACACACACATCAGAGATGACTGAAACATCTCCGCAAGTGTTTGACACATTTTCTTTACACACAAGTAAATGTTAAAACAGTTCTATATTAAACAATTCGATTTAGCGTAAGTACAGTCTCAATGTCAAAAAAATGTCACAAATACGCAGTTTAAATGTAAGTCCACAGTTTAATTGCCAAAACATTTCTATTTCAAGCAATTCAGTTTAATCAAACAGTTCTTATTCAAACAATTTAGTTTAGCATGAATATGCAGTTTAGTTCTAGTTAAGCCATAGATAGATCAGGTGCTTCCACTCCGAGCCAGAGTGTACCAGGGAGTGATGTCAATGAAGGGGTGCTCTGCATTCCCCAAAGCCCCGGCATCACAAGAACATCACCATCAGGTTGTTTCGTGTATTCATCTAGGACACTCGTTTTGCGGGTGTCTTACCCCTTTGTAGAGAAGCAGTCGGTGTGTTCTTACAGCCCCAGCCGACTGGGCAAAATTTGTTATAGAAGGAGCCCTTAAATAAACATAACTTTAATGGTATGACACTCCTTTCTTTCAACTAATTAGCAAGTTCTAATGGCTCTGACGAAAGTGTACTCACAAATTGCGTTTGGGTTTTAATTGGACGGGGTGATATATCGCTTACGTTTTACGTTAAACCCCTCGGAGTTCAATACGTATCTATTTCCATGCTTGCGTCCACTAGACATATATAAGAGCAAACAATTGGCTTATGTAAATTTGACCTTCTATAACACACGAGTAGATTTTTATTCCACATAAATATCGAACACTTTAAAATAGACACTTTACAATAAACAAAACACGTTAAATTTAAAGACGTTTTTTTAAATGATACATAATCCTACTTACCTTGAATAATGTTCAGCGAATGATTTGAGAGTTTGAAATGGGTCTAAAATGTTCAAATGAGCTTTTTACCCAGTGTACTGTGAAAGGGTAATTTATTTGCTTTTTAATTTACCCCCCCCCAACCCCCCCAACTTTCTACTGAAATTTACTTCTGATCCAGCGATCAAATCACCTGTAACATAGCTGTTGATGCAGTGATTACTACTTGTAAAGTGTTAGCTTGTGGTTCAACAAGTTTTTCATTGTGAGGCCATTTTACATTGAATGAACGATAGATATCAGGTCGTACCAAATTTGAGATGATTATAATTTTTTCTTCCGGCAAATTTTTCCCTCTAGTTATTACAACTGGTTCTTCACTGAAAACTGTGTGACGTCAAGTTTTCTCAGAATTAAGGATTTTTATCACTTAGAGTATTCATATTATTGTCTTCATCTGCATTGTGGTATTTCCAACGTTTCTGGTGATTATTCTAATTCCTTTAACTATGACCGGCTACACGTGTTAACCTATAGTAAGTAAACTTTGTCATATACCTATGGTTAGAATCAAACCTGCAATCTGCAGATGGTTTAACTTAGGACTTTTCAATAAAGCGCTTTTATCTGTTACATGATATGTCCTGCTGGACAATTCAGAGAGAATTTTGTGGGGAACTTATGGACATGATGTCAAAATCAACCCTTGAGATACAACTCACTACTATTTTGAACGATATTTAAAAAAAACTTTGGCTCGTATTGCAATTCTTTTCTTCGAGTATTTTTTTTTTTTATTATTGGTTCCCATATCAGATTCATCTCTATAATTGGTCTGTTCAACAGGTCACTGTAGCCCAACATGGGCACCTAGGGTGGTGTAATGGTTAGCAAGGTAGAATAGCAAACCTACACGAGTGAGTTCGATTCTCATTGGGTGCCCAATCCATGCGGCCTTGTGCTACATCTAAGCAAAAAGCTTAGTAAATTACCACTGTAGCCCAACATATGTGCTGCTTCTTCAAAGCATCTTATTCTTTTTGAATCTATTATTTTAATTTAATTCTAAAAGGGCAGAAGGTGTTGGCTTCCGAGTTTGACATGAAGCACCTAAAGAAAGCCGAAGTACGCATCGCTCGCTCGGTTTTGAGTATAACAATGAAATGGAAGACAATAGTCCAAATACTCTAATTAATAAAAACTATTGAATTTCATCAGAGAAAATAGACTAATAATTTCAAACACCAATATATTATTTAACCAATGTTGTGAAAAATTGTTTTAGGATAAGACACAGTGAAGCTGGCTTTCATACCACAATTACTGTGAAGAAACCACGAAGAAAAACAATATCAAAAGGTTCCGAGTTGGGGCCAAAGCGCACAAAGACTGGACAATAAAGCAGTGGATTAAAGTCCTTTAGACTGAGGAATCAAAGTTCGAAATCTTTGGGTCAAATAGAAGCGTCCATATACGCTGAAGAGTTTGTAAAAGAGCTGTAATCCCTTAGAATCACACCATCCATAAAGCATAGAGGAGGCTATGTTATGGTGTGGGGGACTTTTGCCAATTTCAAAGTGGCGGATTTGCACCAGATGAGGGGCAAATTGAACCAGACAGGCTGTCACAGCATACTGCAGCATCATGCAATTCTATCCGGAACGCAGCTAGTGGGTCAAGGATTTGTATTCATGTAAGTTAATGACCCGAAGCGTAATAGTGAACGCTGCCGGAAGTATATTAAAAACGAAAAGGAACAGTGCGTCCTTCAACTGGTGTCTTGGCCGGCGCAATCCGCGAACTTGAATCCCATTGAAATAGTGTGGTAATAAAATTCAACTCTTAACAACCCACAAATGCGGCTCAAGTCTGGAAACTCTTGCAGGAAAACTGAGCAGAATTATCTTTAGTCTACCTCCAGTCTTAGGTGGAAAGAATGCTGAGAATCTGTGAAGCAGTGATAACGGCCAAATGTGATCATTTTGATGAAGAGGGATGTAGAATACGCAATCTGCAACTCTGGGGAGGATTAAGACTGCCAAATGAGTGCATCTGATATCAAGACTTCAGTCCAGGAGCTTTGAAGAATGTGGAATCATTACCATCCGCATTGCTAAAACCTCGTAGGATCACATCTAGTGCTTAAATGGAATTCTTTAAACACTTATTAGTTATTTAAAACCATACACCTGTGTGGAAATAATCTATATTAAATAAGAATACATGATAAATTCAATTGCTAATGTTAAATAGAAAAAAACATTATACTGTCTTCAAACAAATGGTTAATATTAAGGAGAATTGTTAGTGTTAGATGGCAATACTTGAAGCCATTTAATAGTGTTCCCAGAAATATACTCAAGCTCATTTTAAAAGAAAGTGACAAAGTTTTCATTAAAAGTAATGTTACCTACAAACTATTGGCTTAGAAGTCATATATATAGAGGATTTTGTATTAATCAACCCACAAGGGTTGATATGCAATGAAAAACCAACCAACCAACTAACCAACCAACCGAAATTAACAATTCAATAAATGCTACTCCTTTTTCCCATAGGTACATAGTATTCCACTCAAGCAACTGTGATTGATTAATCCTCCTCATCTATCTAGTTACGCACACCTGCAACTTCAACGCCTCACTCTATTGTCTGGCTGTGCTCTCTGTTAAAATTACGACTCCAGCGCTCAGTTATAAAACCATTACATTTATTATTCATGCAAGGGCAGGTAAGTCGTAAAAAAGAGATTCAAAAAGAGGTTGTCCTCACAATCTCTCGGCCTGCCTTTCGCCTCTGTTTTCAGAAGGTAGGGCTTGTGGCTTGGGATTGTCTCTTTCAGTTCACAGTGTCCCTGACGTAGTATTTTTATGGGATTGCGGCTTCCGCCTTTTTCGTTTCATCTTACTGTTGTGTCCGGAACAGATATTATTCTTCGATGTAGTAATCAGCCATTTAACTTGTTGACCGATGAAACAGGTACCGTGTTTTGTCAAGGCACGTAATTTAGGCTTTACTAGCTTCTCGAGCTGGAAAATAATTGGAGTGTGCATAAATGTAAGCATGCGTGCGTACGTGCGTGGGTAGATATGAATACAAATATAAAAAATTCACGTTTACGTATATATGAATATGTATACCTATGTATATAAGAGAGGCCATGGGTATATATATATATATATATATATATATATATATATATATATATATACCGTAATTCCTGGAATATAAGACACGCATTTAACATTATATTAGTTTTTTATCAATATCACAGAGCATCCCATTCGGTAGTATTATGGTAAGAGGCATATCTAATGAGATTTGAAATCACAATCATGGAAAAATTGTAGTAGTCCTCTGAATACATTTTAAAACCATTTATTATTCTGGAAATACTTTATATATATATATATATATATATATATATATATATATATATATATATATATATATATAATGTGTTTCACGATTCTTGAAGCAACGCAGCGGCCTCTCAGATCTCCCCTGTTGACTTTATTCTTTTTCTCTTTTCAGATTATTGCAGGGTATTTGTTAATATTTTTAGATATTAACCCAAATATAGCGAAACCATACTTTAAACAATAAGTCAAAAGATCAATGTGTGAAGAAATATTTACGAAACTAAGACTTTTAAGATTGTTCAAGCAAGAAACAAAAGGAAGTTCAGTTCAAATACGTTTCCACAAAAGAGGTAAGATTTTACGTTAGTTCTGAACAAGCTCGTGACACCTGTGAATATCATACAGTAACGGGATTCTCGTGATCTGGGCTTTCGATCACTTCAGACGAATGTGAACGTGTCATCAGCAACTTTGCACGCTGCATTCAACAGCACCTTCGACTTTTTAAGTTTCAATAACTCTGTTTTTGTGATCCTTGATTTATCATATTTACCCAACCCCTCCGCTCGGGCAGGATATGACACAAGGTCAATTTTTTTAAGCGGAGTTTAACAGATTTGAATTCAGAGTTTTCCTTCTCCTAGACTAGTTGCCTCACCAAGGCTGAAGAACCTAGTCTGTCCTACTATTTACCCATAACTGGAAGGAGAATAATTGGATTCATACTTTTCCCAAGGGTATTAGTGCTATGTGATCCTTGATTTATACCCGATAATTTTCATTCGAAATGAGAAAACCCACTGCTTCCCCCCACCCTTTATATGTCTCTGTTTCTCTCTCTCTCTTTCTCTGAGTCTCTGTCTGTCTGTCTGTCTCTCTTCCATTCGCTTTCAATATATATATATATATATGTTGCGAGAAAAAGAATAGGTGAATATTTCAGTTCGTCGCTGGAACCGGTATTAATTCCAAATTTAGAAAAAAAAAAACGAAAAATTCAATCAATAAAGTAAAAAGAGAATGAAATTCAAAAACCTCTTGCTTTTACTTCAATTTTTATGCGTTGTAAATCATTATCCTCAGGCAGACAAATGACAAGAAGATTACGTTCATACACATAGAGAAAAAATAAAGACTGACATAAAGACCACCATTGAAAAACCAGGCTACGTTCTAAGAGACCATTCATATATATGTATATATATGTGACTGAACGTAAAAGACATTTTTTGTCTTCATATTTTTGTGTTAATCCTTTCGAATTGCCGTGTTGTTCTTATGATATTCGGCGGGAATTGATTGATAAACCTTCCATAATTAGTTATTTCCCAAGTACTTTATTCCCAAATTTGGGCCATCATCAAGGGAGGACGTATTACAAAAGTTATGTAACTTTTGAATGTACATTTCAACTTTGTAAGAAGAGCGTTTGTACAGTTATATTGTGTAGCGTTTTAAAGTGCTGTTATATTTATGAATTCGATCTCAGATTGAGGCATCTCACATGTCTGCCCACACTAATGGGTTCAGATACAAGGAAACAGTCTATCTGTGGATTATATATATATATATAATAATGATAATAGATAAATATATATATTATATATATATATTTAATCCATGGAAAATACTATTCCGCAACCTAAGGTTTCATGAAGTTTATAATAACATTGTTCAGGTAGTTAAGAAAATGGGATGAAATTGAAAATCGAAAATGCGACAAAATACAGACAAAAAACCGTTAGGATTTCGTTTGTGTGTGGTTGTAAGTGTGTAAATGCATGTGAGTGTGTGTGTACGTGTGTACGTGTGGATGCGTGTTTTTAGGTTAAGTCAGGCCAGGAACGTAAAGCGTTGGGTATAGCGAAAATGGATTACAAATGGGTATTAATTTGTTGCATTATTTTCTTTAGTTGACAGTAGATATGGAACAAATTATCATCATCTCAAGTTGGGGAGAAAGAATGAGAATTTCATTTGTAAACGTGTATGGTAAGGAAGAATTACAATGGGTATAAGTAAGGTTATATTGTGTTGTAAATACGTTGGTGTAATATTTAGTGGGGGGATTGTATTATTATATTGCACTTGGTTTGATACATTACCACATAATGATTTACTGACGACCAACACTCTCATGATATATATATATATATATATATATATATATATATATATATATATATATATATATATATATATATAAGGTGGGTAGATGAAAACAATTATAGATTTATAGATTAATTATCAATAAACAACTATGATCTTAATTTTGATAAAGAATTATCTCTTCTGAGTGTGACATAAAGGGTGCGTAGAAATAAATTTATTTCCTTTTACAATCTACTGAGCTCGGCTTAGTTTGACATAAGACCATGCGTATGGAAGAAAACAGTAAGGAATCACACGTTTACAGTGTTCTGGTAGACTGATTTGCTAACCATGATATTTTGTGAGAAGCTCTGAAATTGTTTTAATAAAAAAAAATTATCATGATAAAATATTTTCTGTTATTTAATTAAACATAAGTAACTATGCATTTAAAAAAAAGAGATTAGTGACGAAGATAATTGTATGTCATTAATGCTTTGTAAGAAATAACAATCGTAGTTATGAAATGATTATTAGTCAAACAAATAGGATCCCTAAACAATGATTTTTTACAAACATTCTTATGCCCTTTCTGTTGAGCTTAACATAAGACAACTGTACCACTTATTGGGATGTAATAACCTCTCAAAAAAAAAAAAGGGAGTCCCTAGTATGGCAGTAAACTGATCTGGAATTCTAGGAGTCTTGAGTCACCCATTTTTTGTTATTACTCCCAACCACGGATGAGTAATTTTCATTAAGGTCCCAACTTTAGTTTAAATACAAGAGAAAATATTTAAAATGATTCTCAACTACATTAAGCAGGGTCTCTTAAAACATTGACATTACAATTAAATAGGAAATTCTAATCTGCTCTTAATGATCGGGAGAGTATTTATTAGTAATTTATAATTAAAGAAAAACGTTAAATCGATTCAGCATAAAATAACCCACAAATGAAGTCTGGTGTGGGCAAAACGTATTAACTCACTGTTATTGGTCAGCAATCATTATACTGCTAATATAAACAGTGGTAATTCAAGCTGACCCTACGTCGACGAGTATTTCAACCATTTTATACATATATACGTCTCTACAGATATTCTGATGAAAATGTTGGTTTTCTGCCAGAAGAATCATATAAACCGAATAAATATTTATGACGGAAGAAGAAGCAAGGAAATGAAAGTGACGCCAAGGAAAGTTATTGATATTCATCGATCTCTGATTGGGTAAACAATAATGAATATGCATACACTTATTGATTATTTTAATTTACATTTCTGGGATACAGAGGGTGTCAACAAACGAAACTGTTTCAAAAAATTAAAAAGAATAAAAAATAAAAACAAAAACAAAAAATAGATTAAGACATCGACACTCTCAATACAGATGGCTTTTTAAATTTTTTTATTGAGACACACTTTAAGTTTATTGCTACAACTTGCAGTCTTCTCATCACCTTAAGCCAAAAACTCCGTAAACCTCGAATTTTTTTGTGGCTTTGTTTAGTTTGGTTATTTGGTTTAATAGCATATCAACCTTTGTGGGTTATCAAATGCCAAGTCGTATATATATATATATATATATATATATATATATATATTGTCAGTGAAACTTTTGTAGCTTTATTTTTAAACGGGTTAGTGCTCATTTGTTTGCACACAGTGAAATGGTTTCAATTATTGCAATCTGACACAAACAATTCTATTAAATATTAATCCCTTGTCTGCAGAGAATTTAAATGGCTTCAACTATTGCTATTTTAGCGTCATGGACGCTCAGCCGATCTTTAGATAAAATTGAGTTGGGTACTTGTTTGTCATATGAACAATTTAAAGAAAACAGTTGGCACAAACATGTAGGTACTAGAGATTGACATGACCAGCCGTTTGATCGGATCAGTTTGAGTAATATGACAAACTGACTTAAGAAAAAATTACATCATAGAATTTCTTCTGTTTTCTTGCATTTTTTTTTTTTGCTGTCATTTCTAGAAAATGGAGAATATGGTGTCAAAAAAGAAATAAAATCAGACGTAAATCAAACAATCAATAAATTGGTAAAAGATGAATTGGTAATTCTTTGTTTAAAAAATCAAATTGAAAAACGAGTTGTACACTTCTGCAACATGCGTCAATTCAGAATATCTTTTACTGCTGGAATTTTTTGACGAATAAAATCTTTCAGTTCATCAGTTTTATTCGACCACCATCAAAAGACTCGAGTCTTAAAATATACCCCCAAAAGCAATCGAAAGTGAAGAGAATTGGAGAGCGAGACATCACAATCTAGAGTCGCTAATTTTTAAATAAGTTCCAATTAAAATTGGCACGATTGTCACCATCTCACGCCATGATCATATTTACCCAACCCCTCCGCTCGGGCAGGATATGACACAAGGTCAAATTTTAAGCGGAGTTTAATAGCTTTGAATTCAGAGTTTTCCTTCTCCTAGACTGAAGAACCTAGTCTGTCCTACTATTTACCCTAAACTGGAGGGAGACTATTTGGATTCATACCTTTCCCAAGGGTATTAGTGCTATATGAAATGCAATCAGTCAGGTCCAGGATTTGAACTCGTGTCGCCGTGTCCATATCCTGCGACGATAACCATCACACCACGGGCACCTCCATCTCACGCAACTGAAATGGCATGGCTGCTGCTGCTCAAAGATATATATTCTACTCGTTAACTACTACTAGCACCAACACGACGTTATATATATATATATATATATGGTTATCAGACTTTTCTTGCTCATGAGTGAGATGTTGCAAATGGCGATGAATGCTATCTAATAATTGTTCGAAATCTCCGCTGTTAAGGCCCTTAATACTTTTACTTTCGACCTTCATTTCGGAAAATTATTAAACCGTCTTTAACTTCATTTTTGACAATTCATTTTTGAATTGGAAAATGCTAATCAAAACACAAAATCCAAATCCTTGTCTCTCGCCTTTAATAAAGTATGCTAACAACAAAATTTGTCTAAAAACTCTTACTCCCCCCCATCTCTCTCTCTTTATATATATATAAACATGTGTGTGTGTATGTATGTGTGTGTGTATGTGTGTTACCAGCAAAGATTTTGGCCTATAGATGTGTCAGGTAGTATGAATTATCAACGTTCAGTAAGATCTTCTTTAAACAAAGACTGGTATTTCAAAATGCATATAAAACTTCAATCTTTCTCATAATTGCTAGACGTCCTTTGACAACTTATGAAGCAACACTCTTCTTGTCACGCAGTCAGGTTGGGCTGTCGAATGTGCCAACTGTCCCTATGCAGAGGACTAAGATTCCCTCACCAACCACCGAGTATCATGGTTATGATGTATGATGATAAGGCTTCAGTCCTGGAACTTTGTGTAACGTGGAGTACCTCTTCGTTGCCATTACTCTTAGGTTGGCAATTTTCCGGAGTTTTAGTACCAGTTGGTGTTCTATCTATGGCTCAAACAGAACTAATTAATCATTTACTTGACTTGAAAACATATAAGTATGTGCAAGCATAGGATTAATACCAAGTTAAATAATTAGTGTTAACAATACTTGAAACTACTTAAACTGTATACAAATGAATAAGCTCAAAGTCATTAAAAAATTAAAGTTATCAATAAGCCATTTGGTGACAAATCTATATCTATCTATATATAAACAGAATTTAACATTAAATAACCATAACGGGTTTATATGTCATTAAACTAGGAATCGATCAATCATTTTTGTTTTAATTGTGACTGTTACATTGTGTTAAACAATGCTATATTAGCCAACACGAACCTTGTTTAAAAATAAAGATGTAAAAAGCCAATCCACATGATTTTTTTGAGTCAATGAGAATTAACCTTGTTTGAATTCGATAAAAATAATTGTGCATTTATTGTGTACTACAATCAAAGTTTCATGCCCATTTGGTAGTGTCTTCACATACAATCGAAACCTTGACGATTTCGGGCGATTTCTTCATTCATTCAGTTTTAGTTTGGTTTCCTTAACCTTCGTTAGTTATTCAATGCCAAAGCCATCCTCATAGGAGGGCAGTCGCGATACGATTAACCCTTAGCAAGGGGAATAAAAGGATTCATACTTTGCACAAGGTTAGTTGCTCGAAAGTGAAATCTGACTGGAGTTCGAACACGCTTACTTCGACGCCACCGTTCAGACATTATTCCATTATGTCATAAAGACTTCCTCACAGGATAAAGTTAAAGAGCCGCGTCGGGTCTACTTTTTACCCAAATGTGAAGTGAAATTAGTTGGATGCAAACCGTTCTTCTGTGTATCAGTGCTATGTAAAATGCAAACGGCCTCTTTCTCTCTCTCTCTTCATCTCTCTCTCTCTCTCTCTCTCTATATATATATATATATACGTTTATGTGTGTAATTTACCCAGAAATTAATATATATATATATATATATATATATATATATATATATAGAGAGAGAGAGAGAAAGGGCAGTCTGAGTCACACACATGAACACACATGAACGTCCGAGAGAAACAGAGAGACAAGGAGGAGGAGGAGAGACAGAGAGAGAGACAGAGAGAGACAGAGAGAGAGAGAGAGAGAGAGAGAGAGAAAGAGAGGGAATAAAAAAAGAAAAGGATGAAGAGAGATAACTGAAAGGGTGAATCATATCGTGTACTATTTAGCACGTATATCTCGCAAGCCATTGCAAGTTTATACATATATACTCTTTCCACATTTAGCATCACTATCCTAGATGCAATGTTAAACCAAGCTACACCCTAGAAATATCGAGCAGGGGTGACTGAAATGCAAGACAAGCTGACAAGTAAGCATTTACTCACCTCTAAATTATCTGCGGCTGCTGCTCTAAAGAGCGCCAGGAAATCAATAGAACGTCAAAATTTCTAGAAATACGCGACCCTCTTAGTTTTGCACTCGAGATGAATAATTCCCAAGGAAGGACTTGAAGCCGTATTTAGCTTTAATAACGTCTGCTATTTATTCTCCTATACTTGTTATTTACATCAGTGTTTTAAAAATAGATACTAATAGTCACCATAAGCAAGTGGATGTGCCCGTGGTGTAATTGTTATCGTCGTAGGAAATGAACACGGCGAAACGAGTTCAAATTCTGGACGAGACTGATTGCATTTCACATAGCACTAATACCCTTGGGAAAGGTATGAATCCAATTATTCTCCCTCCAGCTATGGGTAAATAGTAGGACAGACTAGGTTCTTCAGCCTTGGTTAGGCAACTAGTCTAGGAGAAGGAAAACTCTGAATTCAAACCTGTTAAACTCCGCTTAAAAACTGACCTTGTGTCACATCCTGCCCGAGCGGAGGGGTTGGTAAATAGGATAAGCAAGGCTTTGTGGTAATTTCTCAGAATTTAATGGATACACTAAAAGGATCATTGATGCCACTGATATCATATATATGAGGCTTGTTTAAAAAGTCTCGAGACTAAAGTTTTATTTAGAAAAAGGAAAAAACAATGATGAAACGTTAATTCTTATTTACACTTTGCCATTCGACATGCTAATATTAGTGGATTTTTCATTGATCGAAGCACTGCTCTTTCATATGACCTGAAGACGCCTTGTCTTTCTTTTATTGTCTCTCATACCTTATATACGCGGTAAAGTTTCATTTGAGAAAAAAAATGAAAAACGAAAGAAAGAATTCAACGACAAAAGGGAAGAAACCAAAAAATATCGAACAAAACGTGGTCAAGTTAATATGGAGGATGTTATTTTTGTATAAACGTGACTGATGAAAAATATCGAGTGACTGATAAAAAAATATCGGGTGACTGATTAAAAAATAAACGAAAAAACAAACTGATTATATGACTGATAAAAATCTTGGGTGACTGATAAAAAATATCGGGTGACTGATAAAAACAAACGATAAAAAAGACTGATAAACTTGACTGATAAAAAATATCGGGTCTGGCGTCTCATTTAAAAAAAAAATACTTCTGATCTGTCTAGACGTCTAGACATCATTATTTTGTTTAATAAGTTATTTAGTTATATCTACTTCTTCATTTAAGTTTTTGAATTAAAATATATCAAGATAGAGTCCATCCACTTTTTGATTACACTGCATACATACGTAGGTCAAATATTGCATTAAAATGATTTTTAAATGAGAAAAATTCATTCCGGACTGAAATGATAAAAATTGATGAGAGGTTTAAACATGGAACCTACACTCCCACAAATTACAACCAACAACAAAATATATTAGATTAAATATATGTTATCTTTTGACATAAAGAGGTAATACTTATATTCACCCTGGAATTACTGTTCCCCCTCTAAATGCCGAAGCTGAGCAATGATTAATCAGTTCAGTACTTAGAGGAGTGATCACTTAGTAGAGCCCGTTACCGCAAGGCCATGTGCCAGACTAAGCAAAGTTGAAGAAATAACAAGATTATATTGAACCGAAGAAACATGAAGAGTTTGCTTGTTTCAAATGGCATCAATTATAATTTGAAAAATGGATATTTGAGAAGAATTTGCACTGAAGTACATAGGAAGTGTGGAAATGGTTTGTTAGATTTGGTAAGGCGAGGAATAATAGACAATTCCAAGATTAATAAGACCTAGTGTACTTAGTTCTCTCCCAAGCTCATAGAAGAAGTAAGTAAAAAGTTGTCACTTGATCCCAATAACAAAAAGAAATGGCCAAATACTTAGTTACAAAAAAAAAACATTTATTTCGGATTCTATGTGTTCGTTTTGGACCAGTTTCATCAAAGGAAAGCGGTTTGGAGGTCACAGTCAAGTCGATGAAGGAAAGATTTATTCTTTTATAAATCATATCTCCCACTTCCCCTATGGTCTTGTACTGGCTGCAAAATATATCTCTGCTTCTGCTGACGTCTAAATTTCAACTCAGTTGTTTTTTTTTAATTGTGGTGCAACGGTTATCATTTAAGGAAATGAACAAGACGATACATGTACAAATCCTAAACGAGACTGGTTACGTTTTACTTTTGTTTTAATGCACTCGTTAAAAGCATGAAGTCATCTCTTCTAATTCTAGTTACAGGTAAATAGTAGGTAAAACTTGATTCTTTAGCTGTAACTAGCCTAGGAGAAAGAAAACTCTGAAATCAAACCGTTTGAATCTCGATTAAAAGATTGACCCTGTGTTGCTTCCCGCCCGAGAAGGTGAGGTTGGGTAAATACATATAATTAAACATCTCTATTTTAATCGTCACGTGACTGTCATTGATATTTTCCCACATAGCTGAGAAATTCGAACTTTGACTCGCAGTCTGTCAATCAATCCTAGTCAATGTTTCATACACCCGGTAGAGAAGCTGGTCGGTGACATTATATACCGTAGAGAATTAATTTCATTTTCTAGTGTAATGACGGAAAGAAAGAGCTAAACTTGCGACATGGTAACTATGAGAGAGTGTTTGTAATGACGAAAAATGTTCATCTTCCATGTATTCACGCATTCGATTATGTGTCTTTAAAGTGTAGACAAAAGATATTTGAGGGCAGAGCCTAGAGAAGGGAGTGAAGCCGTGGCATTGCACCAGAGCGTAGACTACTAGGGGAATTTCTAGGGAAGGATATAACATGCGGTTAAATTAAAATTTTAACATTTGTCATTAAAAATAAAAATAAGAATGTTACAAAATTGTTTTCTTTCTATTTCTTGATACTTGCAAATTCAAAGAAGATATTTGAGAATACATTAAAATTCATGAAAAATTTCGCAATATAAAATAAAAATGATTCCTTCTTTTCATTTTTGCTTCCTATTTTGTCGGAGTTGTATTCTAATTAAAATTATTCTGACAGAAGTGAAGGTGCAGTAATAGAGAACTTCATGTTCTTGTCAAACATATATTGCAGAGTTGGCTAAAAGAAGATTCAGATCGGCATTCTTTTCGTGGACTTCATTTTATTTGACGCCAAGTTCAAGATATCCTTTTATTACGAGATTATACATTCATTTTGCAATCTTTGCCGGTGTATGTAGAAGTAAATCGGATAAACGATGAAGATGCTGTTTAGTGTATATGGTTCTTCGGTAGGATAGTTGGTTTTACCTGTTAACCCAAGAAGGGTTATTTAATACCAAATAATGTCTACTTTTTTTTTTTTACAAACAATTAATATTCTTGGCAAAAATGATTAAATTAGTATTGGTAGAAGATGCTCACCATTTTTTTAGCAGTAAATAAACTAACAACAGTAAATAATCAGAGAAGAGTCGTAATTTTTGCCTGAGTTAGAATGTAGTTTCATAAAAATACTACAGTAGTATAGTCGAGGCTCGATAGTTCGAATGTCTCAAATAAGAGAAGTAAAAAAGCGCTAGTTGTCTCTTGCTCCTGGTGATGAAATAATAAATACATTGTTTACGAAAACCTTATATGTTTTTTTCGATGTTAACATATCTTTATTGACCCCACTCCAAAGAGAAGTTGAGGTTTGGTTTATAAAGATTTATTCATTGTTTTATAAGAATATCCTCACATGCAAGTAAGGTTTCGGTTGGGCTCTGCATTTGTCGAATTTTCTCTTTCACGCCCAGAAATCAATCGTTCAAATGTTTGGAATCGAACTAAAAATCTCACGATACAACATGACCACCTTCTGTCAATGACCAAACATGCACACAGTTATTACTTTGAACCCTGACCCACCTCCTGTTAATCGCACATCCACATTTCCACCGAGTTATAGAGTGTTGGTGAATTACATATAGAACAAATCCTGGAAGCAACATCCTGCAAAACAGTAGCTGTACGGCTAGCAACTTCCCATCTCTAAAACTATCCAAACCAGACGAACAAAACAAGCAGGATACTGCTGGAGAAGTAAGGATGAACTTATAAGTGACATTCCCTTGTGGACCTCACCACAGAGACGAGCTGGTGTTGGACGACTAGATATAACTAATCTACAATAGCTTTGTACGAACACAGGATGCAGTCTAGGAAACCTACCGAAAGCGATGGATAATAGAGACAAATGGTGAGTGAGAGTCTGGGAAATCTGTGCAAGTGGCACGATATAATAATAATGACAACTAAAAATAATGCTCTGTAAACAATAGTAAGTTGGTTGAACATAGTCGATGGCGACCCGAACGCTCCTTTTTCAATAGCTACTACACTACAGGGGAGGGCACTATTTCTTTCCCTGAATTGCTCCACTTACCCTTGGTCTGTACCTTATAATAAGTTCGGAAAGTTGGTGGCCGTAGTCGAGGGCGACCAAAGGGCCCCCTTTTCAATAGCTACTACACCAAGGTGTAGGGGAGGGCACAACTCTTTTCCCAGGATTCCTCCACTTTACCCTTGATACGTACCTACGTGCTGAGTGTTAAGTACCATTTTTAAAGTCTTTGGTATGGCGTTATCTGGGATTGAACACAAGTCTCCCCGTCCATTTGCGAACACTCTACCCATTAGAACCATGAGTAATGGGTGTTAATCAAGGCGGCATCAAGTAACATTTTTTAGTCTTTGGTATGATTTGACCTAGTACTGAAGCAAGATCTCCCGTACTATTAACGAACACTCTAATCATTTTGCCAGTGGGCCGAATTCTTTGCATTAAGAATAGATACTTTAAACTAAACTTGTTTGTCTAAAAAATACGCAAATAATTGTTGCTTCAATTAATTATACTTAATACAAAGATTTGGACACTGCAGCATAATTCAAAATATTCTTTATTAATATCAATGATTTTTATGTAAATATACAAGTACATAACAATCTAATACTATTCTAAAATGTATGATGGGCCTCTAAGAGGCAATAAAGAGTTGATTCTTCACTTTCAAGAGCTTAAAGACTGAACCCACACCACCGGATACAGTTCATTGTCATACGAAGTGCGCCGTTTGTGGGAGGTGGGCAAAGACAGCAGACTCTGCCTGGAGGACACAGACCAAATGTGGAAGCATTACTCAATTTGTGAAGAGAAACATAATAGGAAACACTTTTTTGATAACGTTTGAAAATCAGTTGGTTGTAATTCAAGCAAATCTTTGGAATCGGAAACTTCGTAGAATCCTAATCGAGTTCACGGTGAGAAATTCCGCTCTAAGCGATTCCAGAAATAATGATTATTGCGTTGCACTTGGAAGAACGATATGAGTGACACCTTGAAAATAACATTTTCTAACTAAAACGGATAAAGGGACCACAGTAACATTATTGGATAGACCAATTTTTCAACTACAAAATACCTTTTTCCCGTATAGTCATTACCTCTTGCTATGCATTTTTGTGTGGAGCAAGATGACAGATGCGAAAGTAATGCTCTCTATTTTTATTGCTGTTCCATAATATCAGAAGTGCATGTCAGTAGTATGGCAGTAGAGATTCAACGTTCAGAAAAAAAATGTATATTTGCTTTCTTACATAGAGCAGTTAAGTTGGTTGGTAGAATTGTTGGTTGATTTAGTTTTATTGCATATCAACCCTTGTAGGTTATTTACAACCGAATCCTCTTTATACATATATCAAATATATATAATCTGTGAACAAATAGTTTGTTATTAACATTTTTAAACGAGCCAGAGCGCAGTTGTTTGCACACAATTAAATGTTTTCTAGTATTGCTATTTAACAGTATTAAATTAATTGAACATCAGTCATTTGTTTGCATATAGTTAAATAGTTGTACATAAGGTGATTTTAAAGGGAATAGTTTGTAGGTAATTTTAATTTTAGATTAAATAGAGCTAATTTATTTGTACACAGTTAAATGGTTTCAAGTTTTGCTATATAACACAAACAATTCAATTTCATATAAGTCATTTGTTTGCATACAGAGAAGGGGTTTCAAGTACCGTGCTTACAAACGCCTTCATTCGTACACAGTTAAATCGTTTCAAGTATGGCTTTTCTACACTAATAATTCTATTTAACACTGTTCATTCATTTGCACACAGTTAAATGGTTTTAAGTACTCCTATCAAATATGAATAATTCCATTTAGTATAAATTATTTGTTTGCACCCACTTAAATGACTTCAAGTATTGTCAGTAATATCAACAGTTTTATTTGCACATATATAGCAGTTAAGTTGTAAACTGAAACATAGGAGGCGACAAAGAAAGCTCTGGTATGTCGGTTTATTCTTCCTTGCAGAGTTTAGAAAAATTATCGATGCTTACCGAGTGTTTATCAAGTGGAAACCGAATATGTAATAAATGTTGTGCTGTGGGTGATTGTCAACGGGAGTGGCACTCTATGTGAAACACAGCTATCAGTTCATGAATGCAGAACGTTGATGTTAAAAGCTCTCAAAAGAGTAAATAATGAAAAGAATAATAATAGGGATTGAATTTGGCATGGAAAAATGTGCCACGCTGATAATGAGAAACGGGAAACGACACAAAAGAGAAGGAATGGAACAAACAAACAAACAAGGAAACATCAGAATGTTCAAGGAAAAAGAAGCTTACAAGTACTTGAGAAAACTGAAAGCAGACAACATCAAACAAGTGGAGATGATAGAAAAAAATAAGAAAGAGTATCTCAAGAGGACGAGAAAACTACTCGAAACCAAACTATGCAAGAGGAACCTTATAACGGGATAAACACTTGGGCTGTACTCTTCATAAGTTACTTGGGACCATTGTTAAGGTGGACGAGGGAAGAACGTAAACAAATGAACCAGAGAACACGAAAACTGATGACCAGGCATAAGGCCTTGCATCTCAGAGATGGCGTTGACTGGCTATATATATATCCAGAATAGAAGGAGGAATTGTAATTGGTGCGTTTGGAACAGTAACTAAAGGATTACTAAAGGGACTGGAGGACTTGGAAGTTGGCGGACGAGTGGAGACCATCCAAACGACAGCATTATTGAGAACGGCCAGAATACTAAGAAGAGTCCTGGAGACTTGAGGAGACTTACTGTCACTCAGACTCCAGTGAAAAACCATTGGCTAACGCTGATGTGAAAAGCCCTAATGAGTGAATAATGATAATAATAATAATAACGTGGCACCTTAAAATAACAACCATGCCAGTAATAATAGGAGTCCTGAGCATGATTAAGAAAAGGACAGATAAACACATTGAAAAGATACTTGGCAATCATAACCATTATAAAACACAAAAAAATGCACTTTGCTTAACCGCTCATATCCTTTGGAGACTACGATCAATGTGAATGAAAAATATCATCTAAAAGATACAGCATAAACCTAAATACATAGAATACACTTAATCATTACTTTCCCTCATCTTAGGTCTTGTGTAAAGACCCAGTGAAAGATTGAAAGAAAGCGAAAAAAAAAAAAAAAAAAAAAAATTAAGTAATAATAATAATAATAATAATCAGGAAATAATGTGAAAAGAAGGATAAATACATCGACCTTTCTTAGGAATTGAAAACACTATGGAACATGCAGGTGACAATTACGCCAATTGTAATTTTTGTGTTTGGAACAGTAACCAAAGGATAACTAAAGGGACTGGAGGACTTGGAAGTTGGCGGACGAGTGGAGACCATCCAAATTCCAAAGAGAGAGAGAGAGAGAGAGAGAGAGAGAGATGAAAATGAGTTTGATTTGGTTGTGTTTTAGGCAGCGCAACCCTTCATGGTTATTTAATCCTAAATGCTGCTTTCATGTATACGGATACCTGCACTTCCTACACAGTATATATTCTGTAATTTGCTTGAAGCATTCCACAAATTATTTTATTTTATAGTATTGAATTAATTTAGCAATTATGATTATTTAGCTTTGCAATAACCCTCTAAATTATTTCAATACTATATATATATATATATATATATTGTCATCCACAAGATTGTTTCGTTGTATTACTACTGTTCAGTGTGGCGAAACACGTGAGATGCTTCAAGCTGGCATAGGACTCAGCTGACTTTACACCAGTCGGATATATTACCGCAGATCTATCGTCATCCTTCGTAAGCGAATGAATTTTTACGTGTATAGTGTATATTTTGGCTACAAGTTATTGTTTTGACAAGTTTGGTTGATGATCTTGGGACTTTCATTTTTTATGATTTCAGGTTTTTTTTCTAGTTTTCTACCATGTTTCTTTGTACCGAGGTCTCATTGATTGAGACGTTGCCCTAGGTTCAGTGACCAAGCGTTTTCGATCATATCTATTGATCGTTTTCAGGGGATTATTCCTTTCTAGGATCATCAAAAATAAAAATTTCGCCTCTTTAACCAAACTTGTCTGATTAGTATATATATATATATATATATATATTGAACTATTTTGATATCCAAGTCCTGATGATGGTTACTGAAACCAAAATGTTAACGTCGACTTTACATCATAATATATTCACCTATTTCGATTATGTCTTTTCTGCTACCTTCATACTGTCGGATTTTAATCCATATTTACTTTCATACTGTCCTTTCGGAAAAAACAAATACCAAATACAATCTTACACGACATTTAATATGGATGATTTCAAATGATCTATATATATGAAAACTTACTTTTCGTTGCGTATTTCTCAATAAATAAGAGGTTTGTCTCGTTTCTTTGGGAAATCCAACATTTTCAAATATTTTTCCACGTGCCAGACACTTTCTTATAACTTTTGGATTATGAACGCTATGTGCATGTTTATATAACTTTTCGTTGTATATTTCTCATTTGCTCCTGTCATCTCAGCAAGCATCCATCGCTATGTGAACTATTTTGATATACAAGTCCTGATAATGGTTACTGAAACCGAAACGTTAACGTCGACTTTACATCATAATATATTCACCTATTTGGATTATGTTTTTTCTGCTACCTTCATATATATATATATATATATATATATATATATATATATATATATATATATATATATATATATATATCTGCAGTGTTTTTCGAAAATTTTGATATCGTTTAAGGTGTACAGGGTGTCCAAATATTGCTATCATTTCGTACAGTAATACCTTGACCAAATTCTTGCTCAAATATTCTCAGGTTTTCACTGCATGCGTAGAAACAACTTAATATCATATATTTGATATCATATATATATCATTTTGTAAAAGCCTTTTATTTTCCTGTGAATGTCATTTCTACTCCTGAAAAGAATATTACCTTGATTGGTTTAGTTTCTCTGTTTAATGTCATAACAACCTTTGTAGGTTATTTAATACCGAATCTACCATTCTAGAAGCACAGTAGTGGTAATATTTAACCCATAGTTGGGTGGATAAGCAATTCCATACCTTTCCCAAGGGTATTTGTCCGAAAGTGAACGAAATAGGGCGACTGGAGTTCGGAATTACTTACTACAATTCTGCAGTCTATCGCTTTAACCGTTAAAACAAGAGGATACCGGAAACCCCATAATATTTTGATTTGTTACGGCACATCGAATACGCAGTGTCTCCACGTTGTCGTTGAAATACGAATACTGACACAGTGATACTACAATTGATTGCATAAACACTTATTAGTTAATATTACTTTAACTTTTTCGCCTTTTTTTAGTTGCTCTTCATAGGGAAGTATAAAACGAAAAGAAACATGGAGAGGACCGAAAAGTAACCCAACGTCATTTAAACTTATTGCTAAAAACAAAAGTCAGTTGAAAGGGAAAAAAAGAGACAGTCGCAATGGAAAATTATAAAAAAACTTATCCCAAATCTGTTTAAAAAGTTAATAGTCTGATGTAGAAAAATAATATGAGTTTGATTTACAATCAATCCATCAACACACACACACAAGCACACACACAAACACACACATATATATATATATATATAGAGAGAGAGAGAGAGAGAAAGAGAGATAGAGAGATACATGGGTTTCTGTAAATGTGTTTTTGCTGCCGACTTGTATCCCAGAGGCTTGCCACTTAAAGCAGGAATAGCCCCCTGATTAAAACACATGAGTTCTGTCTTAATGGCGTTCACGTAGAGACCAATGTCTCTTGCTGCTTGTTCCAGGCTATGTAGTTGGGGTTTCGTTTGGGCTAGTATATTTGCAAGAATTGCTAGATCATCTGCGTTGCCTCCGTTTATCATAGTTACTGCGGGATATGGTCAGGTTCTTATGTCTTTGAATGTGAAACCATTTTCTTTTATTCGATTCATCAACGTTCGTAGTACGTAATCTAGGTTGATTATAAACAATAATGCTACTTATGGATCTCCTTGCAAAACTTCAGCGACAATGACGATGACGCCAGTATCGCCATTGAATGAGCGAACAATTGTTTTTTGTGTTTCTGTAAACTATCATTATAGCGTTAACAATTTTTTTGGGGAGACCATATGTTAGTAGTATTTACTCTGTCATTTCTCTGTGTATGGAAGCAAATGCCGAGGAGAAATCTACGAACAACTTTATTGCCAAGAGACTTTTTGAACGTACTCCTTTGATGATTCGTCGTATAGTCAGAATGGGTGAAGTTGTGAAGCCGTTCTGATTTTTCGTTAGAATTTTCTCGACTTCTGATCGAATACTATTGGGAAAGAGGGCATTATAAAATTTAGCACCTATAAAAGTCAAAATTATAATTTTGAAGTTCTAAGTGATTCTGAAGACGTCTTCATTGGAAAAGGGAAAATTCTGCCTTTTATCTTTTCTTTATTGAGTTTTGTTTATTCAGGTAACCGAAGGTATATGACGTCAAATTTTCTTGTCTTTCATACTTCACTAGGAATATTTTAATTTTTATCCATATAACTTCAAGATTTTTCACTGTAAACTATCCTCGTCTGATGTCTTGTTAGATATAAATATTTTTTTTCGGTAGATTCTTGAAATGTTCTTCCCATCAAAGTGAAAGAGGAAAGAGAAATCGGTTTGTCTAGAATGAGTTGAGACATTATGGAGATAGTTTATGAATTTATTTCCGGATAGATAGACAGATAGATAGATAGATGATGAGGTCTGCATAGAATATATGTATTTAAGCAATCCCTCTTCCATGAAGAGGGTGCGACACAAGTTCGAATTTTTATTGGAGAAAAACTGCTTTTAATTGAGGATTTTCTTTCAGCGAAACTGGTTGTCTTATCAAAGCGAAAGAACCCAGTCAGCCATACAATTTACCCATAGCTAAACGAGGAACAGATGGGATCATATATTTCCTAAGAGGACTAGCGTAAAATTCAAAGTAAACCTCTTCATACATGATTTGAATTGATATCCCAAATTATGTTTCCAAGGACAAAAGCCCTTACTCGAAGCTCGCCTTTGTCTAGAATGATAATGATAATTAACGTATAAAAACTATTGAAATTCGTTATCTGTCAATTGAGAGATATACATACAAGGTATGTTTTGAATGTAATGAAACTTATATCAAAATAAGAATCCATTATCTATCAGTTGATAGATAGAAGGCCAAAACAGGTTTTATTTTTCGCAGTCGTCTAAAATGCTTTATGCTACCTAAAACTTTTACTTGGTAAAGAAATTCAGGTTTAGTTTCTTTGTTTAATTACCAATGAACACCCGGGGGTTATTTAATGCTCAAGTCATCCTTGTAGAAGAATTGCAATGGTAGTATTTAACCCATAACTGGGGGAATAAACGAGAGTAGTAGTCCGAAAAAGAACGTAATAGCGTGACTGGAGTTTGAACACATTTTCTACGATGTCACAGCCCAATACTTTAGCCACTTTGTCACGGACTCCCCACAGTATAGCTACTACCCTACGGGGCTCCCTTATGTTAACACGTATCTATCGCATTGTGCAGTTTGACTTATCAAATAATATCGTAATGCAGTTGGATATTTTGGAGTTTTATATTCATGACTCACATCATCAATTACTACTCAGTTGAACTTGAATCCTGAGAGTTAAATTTAGACTGATTATTTCCCCACCTGTTCAAGGAAGCCATGGATCTGCTGAATTTTAATCAGGGTCTCCAGATTTAAAGCAAAAGCAATTCTCATTAAGCTCAATATAGACTTCGTATGATTACACTCTGCAATGCTGGAATCACAAAACTACATATTCAGTTTAAACATCGATGAGAAAAAGTCGGTTTCATTGAAATTAATATATACCGCGTATGATTACAATAACTGACACACAATGCCATCAAGGAAACACGAATATATTTAAGTTATTTGAAACACTTTATATGTCCATTCACTCGAGAATCAAGAAAACGGAAACTTACAAATATCGCCTTAAATAATTATAACACATTGACTCGAAGGAGAATTTTTCGTACTATCCGTTACTTGCTTTTCTTTCAGTTTTACGCTGACATGTACACACATAGATACCCGAACACAAACTTGTACACACATTTACGAGTTTAATTTAGCTCTCACATCCTGCTAAACGCACAGAAAATGCGTTTATAATGCTACTGACATGATGTTTACATATTCTCAAAGGACAGGATCAATCTTTTTCACAAGGATATACGCGTGAGAACAAACTCAGCTCTACAAACATGTATAAACACACTCCAAGATCACACACACACACACACACACTATAGTATATATATATATATATATATATATAAATGTATATAAGAAGGCTGATGGGAATATCTTTCTCAGAAAGCCATGATTATATATATATACATATGTTCATGGCTGGGAAAAAAATATCCCCATCATTCTTCTTATACTTTCCGTTGCATAATGCAGATTTCTTCGAATTAACTGAGTACTCCGGTATCCGATAGTGTAAAATGTAAACAAACGAAGTTGATGCAAAATGCGTTGAATTCCTGAGCTGACGTAGGTCGTTGAAATTGCTGAGCGGTAAGTTATCGGCTTAACGTAAAATATTTTAAGCGTCCAAAGACGCTTCAACCTGGGATCGAAACAGGGATCTAGCCACAAACTGGGATCTAACCACACGGAAGAATTGTGATATAACGAAACAGTCTGTCTGTGGATGACAATATATATATATATATATATATATATATATATATATATATATATATATATATATATATATATATATATATATATATATATATATATATATATATATGAGAGTTAAAAATATCGGTTTGTTTCGTTTTAATTCATTTGTGTAAAGGTATCTTGACTCCTTACCCGTAATTTAACGCCAAAATTTAATAATTTCAAAATGTATTATAGTGATCTTAACTACATTTTGAATATTCTACTACCTTGTTTTTAAATTACGCTTTTTTTTGGTTAAGTTATTTCGCATAATGCCATATTTACTCTTGATATTCATTTAATCCTAAATAATTTTTATACATTTATATAACTTAGTAAATATTTTGTTGGTAACAATATTTTTAAAACAAACCCGAGCTCATTTGTTTGCATACAGGTAAATGTTTTCAATTACTGATATTTTCGTTTTCACACAATCAAATTATTTCAAGTATTGCTAAGAAAAAATAATAGTTAAATTTTCACACTGTTAAATGGTTTCAAGTATTGTTATCTAACAGTAATAGTTCTATTTGCTCATAGTAACATGGTTTCACGTATTGCTATTTAACTCTAATAGTTCTTTTTGCTCATGTTGCATAGCCGTATAATACATATACAACCATACGCATATACATGCGGAAACATAGTCAACACAATAATAACGAGAGAACACACTTCTTTAGAAAAATATATCTCTCACACTTTATTCGAAATGGTTGCAAAAGTGTTATGTGTGAGAAGTGAGTTGGAGACTGAACTGAGACTGCAATATATTGACCCCCAGTTCCTCTATCTTCAGCAGCACTTCATTCTGGTTCTGCTGGGCTGCTCAACCGGGAGCCCTGAGGGCCCAGCCCTCTGCCAGAGAGTTGGTTCTCACTGCCTCGGACTGCAACAACTGACTCCAAACTCACTGAACTTCCTGTCGCACCGGGTTATATCATTGTTTGACCCTGTAGCTGATCTTGATGTTGTTTTTATTGAAAATTTTGGCTAGGGGGCTATTATTGGGGAAGTGTTTAGAGATTAGATTTAGGGAGTCTCTACCTATATTGGAAGATATACATTTATTATGGGTGGGTTAAACCAGATAATGTTTCTACTTCTGTGTTTAGAATTGACTTTTTGGGGTGTGAATTTTAGTTCTAGCTTATAACCACTGTGTTTCAATGGATCGTTGCATAAGTGTTTGTGTTTGTTAAAAATGTCGATGTTGGAGGAGTTGCTGGATAGTCTACGGCTAATGGATTTTGGGATTTGTTTTGTATTTGAGGGTGGATGGTTTGAAGATGTGTGTATGTAGATTGGTGTGTTGTTATCTTTTTTGTAGGGTTCGTATGTGCAATTAGTTAAGTTCAGTGTTATGTCTAAGAAATTTACTGTTTTTAGGTTTGTGTGTATAGTGGATTTAAATCTCAGCAGTTTCAGGGAGTTGGATATTTTCTTTCTATAGTTATCTAGTTTGGGTCCATTTAGCTTTCTAATGATGATAAGGCCGTCGTATCTGTATAATCCCATGTCGATTTTGTTGATTATCCTTGATAGTTGAGATAGGATTAGAGCACCGACGAGCTCGCACATCTGTGCACCATCAAAGCTGCCCATAGTTACGTCGAATAGATGGTTAAGTTTTTTAATCCATAGTTTGCCGTCATGGAAGAGGAGCGATTTGCAGCAGTGCTTGATGATCCTGATATCATTGTGTGACATAGGTACATGCTGGGTTGCTAAATCTAGGGCTCTGTCAAGTGTGTGTTCTGTGATGTAGAAGTATGTCATATCGAATATATATATATATATATATATATATATATATATTGTCCTAGTGGGTAGAGTGTTCGCCAAGGGTTCGGGAGATCTGGGTTCAATCCCAGCTTGCGTCGTACCAAAGACTTTAGAAATGGTCCTTGATACCTCCTTGCTTAACACTCAGCAATATAAGGTACGTATCAAGGGAAAGGATTAGTGCCCTCGCCTACACTTCGGTGTAGTGGCTATTGAAAAGGGGCCTTCTGGTCGCCCTTGACTACGATCGCCAACTTTTACAATATATATTCACCACATGGACGCAGATTAAGTGTATATAGAAAAAGCTTGATGCGAATTGAACAGATACTGGAAGCAACATCCCACAAAAAAGCAAGTGTATTACCACCAACTTCCCATCTCTAAAACCATTCAAATACAAGCGAAACACTGCAGGAGAATTAAGAACGAACTCATAAGCAACGTTCTCCAAAAGACCCCTGCACACGGACGTGCAAGTGTTGGTTGTTCAAAAAAAAAAATTATCTACATCAGCTCTGTACGGATACAGGCTATCGGCTTGAAGACCTGTCGGATGCAATTGATGATAGAGACAAATGGAGAGAGAGAGAGAGAGAGAGAGAGAGAGAGAGAGAGAGAGAGAGAGTCAGGGAAATCTGTGCTAGCATGGTTACATGATGATGATGATGATGATGATATATATATATATATATATATATATATTAGTAAGCCCTGAAAATTATGCTGTTGTGATATCGATTTTTTTTTTTTTGGTGGGGGCAATTTAACATGTAAATACGAATACGAAGTTTTTGTTTTTACAATTATTAACCTCTGAACCTGTTTTTCAAAATGAAATTGAACCAATTCGAAAATTAAATATTATAATTCCTATTCACTTGATCATTCATATTAAATTCGCCTTTCAAGAACTATGGTTCGAAGTAATGAATTCAGGTAAAATGAAATGAAAAATAAGGTAGTAAAATATTTACTGCGAGCAAAACATATCGAATAACTCTTTGCGTATTCGCTCACTTTTTTTTTTCAGCTGGAGATGAACGCTTTGCATATTTCTGACAAGAGACTTTTCTTTTGTTCACTTCCTATTTTGCAGACCTGCGACATAACGTTTTATTGTGGAAAGAGATTTCTGCAAATTGAATTTTGTATGTCAGAGGTACAGATTTTTCAAAAACGAATGTTTTTGAGTTTGACGTATTTCATTTAAATCGTTATGAATTAACCGAGTCTCCCAAACGTGACTCAATGAATAAAGATATTTTTCTTATGTCATTCTGTTTGTTTTTATAGGGCAATCAGTGCGTACATTTCATCAAAGGAATAAACGATTTGATATATCAAAATGAATAAATGTGAATGTCAATGCGTATTTTTTCACCTCCACTAATATCAAAACAACCGATCTGATGTTAAATCATTATTATGCATGATCAATGCGAAATATGTAAAATAAGCATCAACAAATAAACTTTATGACAATCATGAGATATCGAATTTAGATGATGGTTTTCAAAAACAGGTTTTAATAAATAACCGTCTTTGTTATTCAGTTATGATTTTATTGTTTTATATTTATATATTACAACAATATTCTTGTGTATATATTTAATAAGAAAATCTTACAAAAAAGAAATAAACTTCGTAAGTTCATGTCAAAGAGTAAGCAGTAATTTTAATTGGCGGTTTGTTCAGAAGTGGTACAAGGACGTGTGGATGGGACACATAATGAGAATCAAACTTATTCGTGAAATTTTTAATTCTAGTTTGCTAACCATTACACTACGAGAAATGCCCGTGTTTTGATTATTTTTTAAACAGCGGATATTATTTAAACAGATTCAAAACAAAAACAAAATAAAATGCACGCTCATACATACACCCCACCACACACAAGAAAAATGATTTTAATTATATTAAATTTTGATGAAGCGATGCAATATATATTGCATATTATTGTTTAGGCTTTTCCATTGTCTGTGAAAAAAATACCGTCTACTAAGACGCACGCGAGATAAAACAAACACGAAATGAGAAAATAGAAACAAATCGTTTTTGTTAAGCAAGTTATTTAAATATAGGTATTAAAGATGGCTATTTTTTCTTCCAGGACTACTTTGCCAGAATCACTGCCTCTATTTAAAGTTTGATTTTTTTTACCATTTGACACTTTATGATGAGGAATTTACCGGAGTTATCTTTGAAATTCCATGCAGAGTTACAGAGTGTTGTAGTATTAATATATATATATATATATATATATATATATATATATATATATATATATACAATGGAATCAGTGAGGCATTCAGTAGTGTTGGATCTCAAGCACAAGAATCACACACACACAAACACACACACACACACACACATATATATATATATATATATATATATATATATATATGTATTTATATATATTTATATATACGCAAACACATTAGGGTTATTCAATAAATTAGATGAATTTCGCCCAAGGAGTTGGCAATAGGAAGCACTATTACAGTTGCACCTTTTTCAAGGAAATCAATAGCAATTGGCTTTTCGGGTCCCAGATGACGGTCAACATGACATTTTTTACTGACTGCAACACCCTGTGATGTATTTCAAAAATGATGATACCCGGGTTTAGCAACTAAAATGTAAGGCATCATTATATATATATGAAGTAAAATTGGCAACAGTAGTCGAGGGTGACCAGAAGGCTCTCTTTTCAATAGTTCCAACACCGGGGTGTAGAGAAGGGTACTACGCTATGATTGCTCCACTTTACCCTTGATACGTACCTTTTATTGCTGAGTGTAAAGCAAGGAGGCATCAAGTACCATTTTAGAGTCTTTGGTATGATGCCACCTAGGATTGAACCCAGGTTTGTCGGACCATTGGCGAATACTTTACTAACTAGGCAATTATATATATATATATATATATATATATATATATGTGTGTGTGTGTGTGTGTGTGTGTGTGTGCGTGTGTGTGTGTGTGTACACTAGAAGAAGTCGCTTATGAGGTATTCCTGGTCCTCCAGAAGTGAGTAGCCTATCTCGTTCGTCTTATGTGAATGGTTTGTGATATGGGCGGCAAGTAGCCATACATATGCTGTTTTGTGGGGTGCTAATTTCATGATTAGCACAAATCAGTACTGAGAATTCTGGTGGGATTTCCCCCTCATATATAGACATACCAGTGTTGATCAAATATCAATGCTGTGGGAACACTGAATGTAGTCTAGAGCACCTACCAACACAAATGGTCCATAGGGGTGGATGAGGGGAGAGAATCTATGGAAGGAATCAATACAATCGACATTGCTTGATGATGGTGATAATGATTGAGTGATTTTGCTTTAACTTAACAGCTACATCTTTACTGTAATTATTTTTTCTGCATATCACAGTGTTATAGGAGGGAAATTTAATAAAATGACATCGTGCTCAAATGATTCGAGACCCGTCTAAGTTCAGTGCGGGCTTGTGTGTGCGCCTGTGAGTGTGTGTCTGTATTTTTGTGCGTATGTAGGTCTGTGACCCGTTTCGTTGAAACATACATTAAGTAGTTAGCTACAATAATAATAAAAATAATAATAATAATAATAGTAATATATTCTTACTAAAACTGAATTAACCCAGTTCTCTTGCTCCATCATACAAACAATAGACTTTTTTTTTTTTCAATGAAGTCATTTTATTTCTATCATTCGATATCATTATGGTTTCCTTGCGTGCCTCACGGATCTCTTCTTTGTGCCACTGTGACATTTTTATGATTAACATCATTTTCTGAAGACAAAATAAAACACGGCAATTAAAGGCAAAAAAAAAAAAAATCTCAAGAGACATAAAGAAAACAAAAGAATATTTCAAGCATAAAACCGGTTATCTTTTCCAATTCTAAATTTTTATTTCGTCTACCGATTCTTTCCTTCTTTTTTTAACTTCATTCATGGCAAAAGATTAAAAACAATAAAACTTCAATAGTAATTGATATCTTAATAATAATGATCACCAGTATCATTTTTATATTTTACCCTATTTGTCATCATTTTGATTACTGATAATTCTAGAACAATAAAATTGGCACTGTAGTAATTGCTGACCCGAAAATCTTTATTTATATTTTGATTCAATTCTTTTACAATGATATTCTGGCTTCGTTTCTGTTTTCCCTTTATTATTTTACGCCTTGTGAGTTGTTCTCGCCAGACTTAGCTGGTGGTCTTTCACTAGAGTCTGAATGAAAGCAAATTTCTTCAACTCCCCTGAACTCTTCTGATTCTTTTAACCAATCTCAACGGTGCTGTAGGCTAGTTGGTCTCGATTCTTCCTATGATTTCCAATTCCCCCAGTCTTTTTCCATGACTTTGGGGACTGTTCCAAACGTACCAATTACAATTGGTAACAGCAACACCTTCATGTTTCCGAGGGTTATCAGCTCTTTCGCAAAGTTTAAGTCTTGCCTATCTTTTCGACTATTATTATTATTATTAATAGTAGTAGTAGTAGTAGTAGCCGAAAAACTTATCTGAGCAAGATATTTTAAGCTAATTAACAACGAACTATGTTCTTAAGGGCCAAGAGTCGTTTAAAAGTGAGCTAGAGTTTGATTCTCACTAGGTGCTTCATACTTCGGAACTTGTGCCAAATTAAGCTCAGCCTACTAAATGACGACCCCAAACTATATTTTCTGAAGACATATAAGTTAATGAATGTCACTGATTGGTTAACATTATCTTTCGGCCATAAAGCCTTGTGATTGCCATTAGTTTTCTAGTTCTGTGGTCAACGTTTCTTAGCTCCTTTGTTAAAGCAGTCTCTGGTGTATATTACAAAGGAAACTGCCTTGGTATTTATTCATTGCATTATATTTATGTACTACTTTACTCTTTCCCCTGAGGTACTCCTTATTTATTCTTTTTCTTTTTTATTTGTTTACTACGTAGTATCTACATCTAATAACCAAGGTTTTGTAACTTTCTTTTGATCCAAATATCTAGATTTTTTTCCTGATTTTGTAGTTCTACTCTCTTTGTTTAATCGTTTTTCTTTCTTCAATTTTGAATTTGCATATTTCTCAATTGCGAAATCCAATTCATTTTCTTACTAGAAGTTTGCAACAACCTATATTTTGATTTGAAGAACATTTTGGTACTAAGCGCAAAATATTTACCATGTACATCAGCTGGTTCAAATTTTCTTGTGAATTTGTGAATCTATATCCTGCTTTACATTTTCTTAGAATTTAATTTAGAAGAATAATCAATATAATGATCAGTATTGACGATAATAAACCTCCATGAAACATGCCACTTTTTATTCTAATTCCTACAAGACTTTGGTTACCTGATATTAATTCCACCTTCAGTTTTATATAGCTTTCGAGATGCAATTAGCCATATATTTGGAGATTTTTTTTAGATTTCTAAGCCTTATATTATTCATGTTTGTAAGATCATACACTTTACCCTATTGTCTACCTGTGTTATGGTTAAATATCCCCTCCTTGTTTTTGCCTCATCTAGAAGAACAATGTCATTTGTGTTTCGAGATCCTTTGCAGTTCTAAAAAAGAAGTTCACGGCTTCTAGATGAGTAATACCTTTTTTCCTACGTATGATTATGATTTTTGTCGATTGGCAGACGTGTTATAGGTCTATACTTGCTTGGGTTGCTCCTTTTTTATCTAAATGGATCAGGGTGGTCCGGACATTGGCCTAGCGGTTAGAGTGTTCGCCAATGGCCCGGGAGACCTGGGTTCAATCCCAGGTCGAGTCATACCAAAGACTCAAAAAATGGTACTTGATGCCTCCTTGCTTAACCCTCAGCATTATGAGGTGCGGATCAAGGGTAAAGTAGAGCCATCCAGGGAAGGAGTAGCGCCCTCCCCTACATCTTGGTGTAGTAGCTATCGAAAAGGGAGCCTTCGGGTTACCCTCGACTATGGTCGCCAACTTTACTTACTTTACTTACATTCAGGAATGTTTGTTGCTAGTAAAACATTTGCGTAGGTTTTGAGCTAGTCTGTCATCATCATCATCATCATCATTTCTTCTTGTTCTTCTTCTTGTTCTTCTTCTATGATTATTATTATCATTATACTTGTAGTTGACGTAATAATAAACATTCCAAAAGTCTCCAGGCAAAGTCCAGCTTTACAGTTTTTTTTATCAACTTTGAGCATTATTATTTTAATTACGTCTTGCGAGATTTTCACACTAACGTTGGTGGTATTTCTCTGGAGTCAAAGTGACACCAATTCTTCTCAGACCTCCAAAATACTTCTGAGTAACCTAGCTTATCTTGGCAATGCTAAAGTCGGGTTGGTCTCGATTCTTCCACTGATTTCTAATTCTTCCGGTCGCTTCTCCTAGCCCTTAGGAACTATTTTATGTGCAACAACTACAATTTGTATTACCTTCACCTGTATATTCCAAAGTTTTTTTTAGGTCTCTGGCCAGGTCCAAGTATTTGCGCATCTTTTTGTTTTATTTTATCATGACTTTATGGCTCGCCGGAAGGGTAAAACCCACTAGACCACTAGTTCTTTCTTTTTTTTTTTGGTATTTAGCTTTTAGGGAACAGACCGGGATTGGGTATGGCATTATTCTAAACATTGCAAGTTTTTCCCTCCAGAATTAGATGTTGGTCTTTCAATGGAGTACGAGTCACAGCAAAATTCACTTAATAGCAAGTTTTTTTTCGTTTGGTCTTCTAGCCTTGGTTGGATAGGTCGTTTGTTTCTCAAAGTCTCAGAGAATTTTATGCGTCTCATTTCCAAGAAGAAATTCTAGTTTGTGCATATAGTGTTTGTATGACCAAACTTTCTCCACTTGCATCATTCACAGTAGATCACGTTTCCTACCCACTCGTACGTACTCAGGTATTCTATTTGTGCGAGTTTGCTGAGTTTCTTCCATCATTCTTACCTCTGTTATGTTTTGATTTTTTGACCCGGCCAAAAATGCCCTCTATTCTTCTTCTTTCTTTTTCTCCACCTCTCTTCTCTCCTGCCTTTTTTAATGCGTTTTTCTAACTTCACCCTTCTCTTCATTTGCAGTGATGTTCTTGCCATCTTTCCAACTTTACTCACGATCATCTCATTTTTTTTACATTGTATACCTTACATTATTTTCACTAGTTTCATTTTTTATTTCCTCCATTCTCTAGTTCTTCTTTGTTCCTTTCTCATATACATTATTTTTGTTCTTTGACTCTTTCATTCCTTTTTATCACCAATGCTTCTTCCTTCAATCCTTTCCATCTCTCATTAACTTCTATTCCTCCTGATTTCCACCCCTTTTCTCCTGTCCTTTGTTTATCAGCCACAAAACAGATTTGATCTCCTCTTGACAAAACTAAATGCAGTACAAGTGTCTTAAGCAGCAACGAATCTTAAATTGAATTTCAATCAGAAAAGCTGCTTAAGTCAACCAAAACAAACTTTTTATTTTTATTTTGTTTGTTTTCTTTCTTCTGTTCATCTCATCTCTTCACCTCATTTTTCAATCAGCAACTGATTCCATCAACAACCCAATCCATTATCATCATCAACTCAATTCCAATCGCCAACATCATCAAAATAGGTTTGAAAATCTCGCAATCGAATAACAGATTGCCTTACCTGGATATTGTTTTACAACCTTGCAAAACAACAAATCCTGGTTATGTAATAGATTATGACAGACTGAGTAAATGTTTATCGATTAACAGTGAATTGAATCGATGAACAAGGTTCAATGTCTGGCACGGTCAGTTTGCATTCACTTAACTCTAATGCTCTTAGGAAAAATTTGAATCAACTTAACAATCCTGTCCACCGAGTTTAGAATGGCCTCGAATGTTCCTCTAGAAATAGAACTCACACCTCCTAAAAACTTTGTTATGGATATGGCACTAAAATGCATCTAGTAGTGAGGTTCTGGACTCGAGAAAATATGGAGCACTCCTTATTTTTTACCAGAGCTCTGGTAAAAAATGCACTGATAACGGCAAAATTGCAATATGAGCACTGGTAAAAATGGTTGCTGAAGACATTAGGTTTATAATACCCAGAAATTCATACACAGATGTCCTCAAGGACACATGGTACAGTGGATAAAGGCGTTGGTTAGATCTGGTGACACACCCAAAGAGTGTGAGGGCAGTGGAGAACTTTCAGAGGGAATAATTAACTGGAGATAATTGATAACTGACATCCATTAAACATGGCTCGTGAAACTAGAACAGTCTACAGTAAGTGAAATAAAGGGATAAATTTGACATTCCAACCACCTGAAGAAGGCCTGAGCGTATAATGGCTGAAAAATTGTAATAACCATGGCAACAAAGATGAGGACAATAGTGCGAAAAATGTAAATAATATACAAAATAGCTAATCTCAGAAATATAGATAGATGTCTGAAGTTTTGAAGAAATATTCTGTAAAACAAAATTATAAGAAATATTTTTAATGATATAAGGAAGGATCATCACATATAATTATTATATGTGATGATATTCCTTTTTTATATTATATAATAAGACATGTTAATGTAATGTTACTCCCTCAACCCGAGCAATACCACATAGTTCTTCTATTTTAACAGGAAATTGCCATTTTAAACCATTGTAACTATTGTCTCTCATACAGAACACAAACAAGAACTTCAACTGTAGATCATAGTGGACTTGGAAGTATGGGCATTGAAGAGGTATCGAACACTCTTCAGTGCTCCAGAATTGGATTCTTACAAATTGGTGCAGGTTAATATTATACCCTGAATACACATTTTTGAGAGTGGGCTTAATCCACCACAGAAGATGCAGTCGGCATATTCTAATTCTCATTCACAGGATGAACTATATTTTGAACGTACAACACAAGAATATTATGGAATCTGTCAAAGAAAATGAAAAATTCCCTGAAACGTTGAGAATAAAGTGACTCAACAATCCAACCGGGAACATTTGATATCTTTGTGAACAAGAAGAGAAAAACAGTTCAGATATTGAATTTCATTTAAACATCTAAGCCAATATAACCTTTCTCATAGTATGGGAAGCAGGTGTAGACTCCCCCAAGTAACCATGATTGTTCTGAGAGATGCTCCAGTGGGTAACTATCGGGATGGAACCCGTTGACTAAATAGGCCCTGGGTAACACTCGTTTTATTTTTTCATCAAACCTTTATTAATAAAGATTTTGGTCAAAATCTTTTTCTAATCACTGTCAGTCATCCTTCCTTTATTTTCAATGTTCAATAAACAGTTGAATCCTACTAAATCGAATCTGAAATCAAATATGAGAAAATTAAATAAAAATACTCGGCCAGACATCCAGTTATGCCAGGCTGAGGTTATGGAACAGATCATGTCCAAGAAACGTTCACATTTGTGTCCATTTAAATCATATTCAGTTCAATAAAAATCAGAAGGCCTAATCTTGTCCATCACTAACAAAAGATAAAAAGATAGGCAGTGTTATTATTCAAAGAGACAGCAGAATATAAGTGAAAGGGAAATAAAAGGTTTAAAATTATCTGGACATTGCCAAAGAACCGAACAAAGAAAATAATATGTCTGGAATAATTGGAACAGTCACAAAGAACCCTTCAAAAAATTGAAAAGCAGAGAAAGAAAGAAAACCATTTTGATGACTGTATTATAGGAATGCTGAAATAGTGAATAGATTTGCTCTTAGTACATATCCAGCGATACTACAATATAATATTGAGAAAAAGAGCGAGAAAAGCGAAAACTAATCTATGTTATAAAGATCAAACCGAAACAAAGCAAAATGTATGTTAAGAACAACAACAACATCAAAAACAGCTACAACACCATAAGGACCCACTATGTTAAAGGAAAAATAGATAAGAGGCAACAGAATTGGTAATGTCGGTTATGTGGTGATAGAGATGAAACGATTAATCACGTGAGTGAATTCACTAAACAAGCACAAATAGGGTACAAGACTAGACAAGGATGTACCAATTTAATAAAAAGGAAAAGAAACAAGAGAAAACGAACAAAAGGGTGAAAAAAGAAACAAATAAACCAATGAAGAAGGGGTAATATATAGTGAAAATGAAGAAAGAATGAATGAATAAATGCAAGAAGATAAGAATGAATTAAAGAAAGAGTGCTCAGAATTAAGAATGAAATGAGACAGAAATAGGAAAAAGAACAAAAGATTAACAAAAAAAGCAAAAAAATAAAATAAAATAAAATAAACGAACGAGGAGTTCGTAGCACATGTATAATATGAAGCAAGAATAAATCAGTGAATGAATGAATGAAGGGAAGATTTTTCAAAAAGACGAAAATACATTGAAGGTGGAGAAAATAATGAAAAAGACAAACAAACGAACGAAGAGAGAGTAGTACATAAAAAAAGAAGTGAACAAGTAAGTCAGCAAGAAAGGAAGGATGGTACTGAATGTACAGAAAAAGGCAAAACAGTTAGAATTGGCACGGGTAAAAGAAAACAGAAACAAGAAAAAAAGAAGGAAGGGATAAGGGAGGATACAGATGTGAAAAAAAAAGGAAAACGAGTAGTACCTCTAAATTGGCATAATTTCGTTTTTTATGTGCTGTTAAAACATTGAGACAAAGGTACAACTGAATTATATATATATATATATATATATATATATATACATCCATCGTAGATATATTAACACTTGGTACCATGAATCTTTAAAGTCCTAATGAAGGTTTTGTGACCAAATAGGAAGAGGATATTTATGGAAATTATGACACACGAAGTTCGTTTTATATATTATTTTTTTCAGATTTGACGAATCACTTGTGTTAAAGACCGTTACATATTCTTGAAAAATATCCAAGGCATTTGCCTAATTGTTGTTTCTCTTTCTAGATTGACAAAGCCTTAAAGTGAGGAAACACAACATATTCAGCACAGGGTACCCTAACAAAAATATTTGTCATGATAAACTAAAATAAATATCGTTTTAACTCGAAACGTTACAGCGTTGACTTTCTTTCAGATTAAATTCATCACTTTGGATTTTTTTGTTTTTCAATTTTTCTCCTTACATATATCCTCATCATGTCGTGCGGCTCGTAAAGATTTACTTAAGCCTCTCTCTCTCGCTCTCTCTCTCTCTCTCTCTCGCGCGCGCGCCATCCGTCTCTATCATCCATCGCTATTGAAAAAGGAGCGTTCGGGTCGCCCTCGACTAGGTTCAGCCAATTTATTATTGTTTCCATAGCATTATTTTTAGTAGTCATCATCATCACATCGAGCCACTTGCACAGATTTTCCAGACTCTCACTCACCATTTGTCTATATTATCCATCGGTTCCGGCAGGTCTTCCAGGTTACATCATATGCCTGTACAGAGCTGTTGTAGGTAAGTTCTAGCTGGTCGTCTTACACTTGTGTGTCAGAAAAAGGGTCGATTGGAAAATGTCGCTCATTAGTTGGTCTTTGTTCCGCAAGGAGTGTTCCGTACATCTTGTTCGTTTAATTTGGATTGTCTTAAAGATGGTTTGTAGGTGGCCGCACAGATTCCACAAATCAGCAGCTGTACGGCCTAACACACACACACACACACACACACACACACACACACACACACACACACACACACACACACACACACATATATATATATATGTATATATATATAATGCACACACATACATGTGTGTGTATATCTAGTCTGTTTTTTTTTATCTTTGCAAATGAATCAACATTTAGTGCAATTAGAATTTTAGTCTTTGTATGCACGTCATTTGATACATATTTCTATTCATATATGCATGCATACACTTATTCATACATGCAGATACAAACATACACAGGGTTAAGTCATTTACGTTACTAAGAACTCTCTAGTGCTGTGTTTCTTTGTGTAAGTGTGTGTTACATATATTTATCTAATGATAATAATAGTAATAATAATAATTATAATAATAATAAATCAGCTCACTCAAAAGACCTAAAACGAATTACTGAAACCCTCATTGTAAACTAAGATGGTAGGAATATATATGGAAAAGCAATTAGAAAGGCTGACCAAAAATATAAATGAAAAGAATCACAGCTGATTGCAGACGACTCTAGAAGTTAACAAGGCAATAGTTTTTACTATAACTGTTTTTTTTTTTCATTTTCTGTCTGTCGACGTTGTAATCAGTGAATTGATATGAGTGAATTTGTTTGAAGGTGGTTAAATTTATCTCGAATCTTGCAGTCTTCTTCATCGTTAGATTTCGAAGGAGAGAAAAAAAAAATTAATAACTGTTAAAATGCATTATAAGCAAAGTAGCTGCACAACTGACTAATGTCAAAGCGAAAATATGAAGAAAATAAAGGATTAAGTAGACTTTACTTAATTAAACCCTAAATGTGTAAGTATCCATTTTTTGAGGCCCGCTGAAGTGTCTTCTTCCTTGGAAGAATACGTGATCTCATCTGTGATTGGGGCAGCGATAGCAATCAACCCTTGTGTCTGGTATAGCCGCATGATATTGCCCATAAAAATGTCAAATCCGAATCGTAATCAACGTGAAATCAAATGACAGATGTCAGTGTCATGAACTATAGGTGCTCCTTTGAGAGCTAACATAGAGAAACCGGTCAGTATCCAGTGAATGTTGTTTGTGCTAATTTCAGGCACGTAAACAAAGACCAAATCAACAATTCATTTGTGAGACAACAACGGAAAAATGGACAATAGAATACAATAAACATGAACCCCACTATTATTTTAAGAGCAATCCTGCATAAAGAGGGTAGAGAAAGAAAATGATCAAAATTACCACAGAATCTGCAAAATTTATTACAACAAACCAAAGAATTGCTGATCAAACTAGAATGATGTTAAAGAAAGTTGGTTTTCTAACCTCGATGGACAGAAAATATGAGAGTATGTAAGTTGGAAAGAATATGAACAAGAGTCCTCTTCCTAAACAGAAACGCAAGATCCTAAAAACCGAAGTATCATTGACCCCAAGCATCACGACATCAATATTGAGACAAGAAGAGAGAAAAATGTTAATTAAGGAATTCATAATTGAAAAGAAGACTGCATTACCATCCTCCAGGAACAAAGACAAATAATATGTTATGGTAAGTAAAGTTGGCGACCATTGTCGAGTGTGACCCGAAGGCTCCCTTTTCGTTAGCTACTACACAAAGGTATAGGGGAGGGTGCTATTCCCTCTGTGGATTGCTCCACTTTACCCTTGATTCGTACCTTATAATGCTGAGGTTTAAGCAAGGAGGCAACAAGTACCATTTTTTGAGTCTTTGGTATGACGCGACCTGGGATTGAGCCCAGCTCTCCCGGGTCATTGGCGAAGACTTTAACCGCTAGGCCAATGTCCGGTATGTTATGGTAGAAAGCTAAAACGTAAACAACTTATTAACAAATACCCCAACAAGTAATATCACAGGACAAATCAAAACTTGTCTATGATAAAATTGGTTTCCCCATTGGAATCCAAACCAAAAAGCAAAAAAAAAAAACCGAGATGGGAAGTTAAACTTAAAGAACTAATAAAAAAACTGTGACAAAAAGCGAAAATCCTTAATAAAAACATATAAGGATATATTGATGGGACGGGATGAAAAGACCACAAAAAATCAGCAGACAAGTCCGACAATAAAACTGGAAGAGATAAATGAAAAGATATTGACGAAATAAGGGACGGGATCAGGCAATAAAAAAAGAAAAAGAAAAATAGAAAAAGAAATATAATTCTTCCAATAAGTCGGTGAAGAATGCAAGAGAGCAAACTAACGACTGGATGCAAAGGAAACAAAACAATTTGGGTGTAAAATATGGGAACAGAAAGAACATAATAAAAAGGCCGAATGGATAGACAACAAGAAAACGTATTTAAGATACAATTAAATATATTGACTCACTAAAAAGAAGCAAATTAGAAAACATCAGACCATGATGATATACATTCATTCTGATTTTAAAAATTCACGTCCATTTATGACAGGTTGGTTCGGCAATTGAGTCAATGCGTACTAGAAGTAAATGTACATGAATAGACGACGAAAGACAAATGACCCTGGTGTTGAAAGACCCCCCCCTCTCCAAAAAAAAAAGAAGAAAAAAAAAGAACCATCTGCTGCAATGGTAGCCAGATAACTTATCTAGCTATATCGAAAAAACTCCTGATTCTGCAGATTAAAGAAGATATATATTATTCCCTTGTATACCATCGATTATTTCCGGAAACACAAAAACGACGCCGCAAGTGTACAAGAGTTACAGATGATCAATTATACATTGATCAGCATATCCTCAAGAAGGCCAAAACGGTGCAGAAATTGTAGCTATGTCATAGATTGACCACAAAATGCCCTATAATATGGTCCAGCAAACATGAATAAGAGAATTTCTTGAAATATACAAAATATCTGAAAAAATCATAAATATCATCATAAAAGCTATGAAAATGTGTAAGGTGGAATGGACAGCAATAGAACAATCTTTAGAAGATGTAAGAATCCAAAGGCATCTTTCAGGGAGATGCACTTTCGCCATTACTATTTATATAAGCAGTAATAATATTCAACTACATATTTAGGAAGTACACAATTACCAGATACGTAATTAACCAATTACCAGATACGTAATTAACCAATTACCAGATACGAAATTAACCAATTACCAGATACGTATATTAGCCTGATGTACATGGACATCATCAAGCTATTTGCAAAAACTGAAAAGAACTGGAGACATTGATTCAAAACAGTAAAGATATACAACCAGGACATTGGAATGGAATATGACATGCTCATTATGAAAAGTGGGGAAAAAAAACAACAGGAAGTGTAAGAAAAATTTTAAGTTGGCGACCTTAGTCAAGGGTGAACCGAAGGCTCCTATTTCAATAGCTACAACACCGAGGTATATGGAAGGGCGCTATCCCAGTCCCTGAATTGCTCCTTTTTACTTCTGAATCTTACCTTGTAATTCTGAGTGTAAAGTAAGGCAGCATCAAGTACCATTTTTTGAGTCTTTGGTATGATCTGGGACTGATCCCCGGTCTCTTGGACCATTGGCAAACACTCTATTCATTAAGCTAATGGCCCAGTAAACGCTCAGAGAGAAGGAAAATTATAAGTTGGATTATTGAAAGCGTACACTATCAAAAACGCGGAGATGAAAGAAAAGAATAAGAAAAGAGTTTTATGGAGGCGCCCGTGGTGTATATGGAGGTGCCCGTGGTGTAATGGTTATCGTCGCAGGATATAGACAGGGCGACACGAGTTCAAATCCTGGACCTGACTGATTGCATTTCACATAGCACTAATACCCTTGGGAAAAGTATGAATCCAAATATTCTCCCTCCAGCTATGGGTAAATAGTAGAGCAGACTAGGTTCTTCAGCCTTGGTGAGGCAACTAGTCTAGGAGAAAGAAACCTCTGAATTCAAACCTGTTAAAGTCCGCTTAAAAATTGACCTTGTGTCATATCCTGCCCGAGCGGTGGGGTTGGTAAATATATGATCATAGACGAACGAGAAAACTTCTCGAAACCAAAAGCTGCAGCAGAAATCTCATCAAAAGGATAAACACTCGGGTAATCCTCATTGTTAGATACTGAGATCTATTTATAAAATAGACTAGGTAGCAAGAAATTAATGACAGTGCACATGGTCTTACTTCCGAGAGAAAACGTAGACAAACTATATGTGTAAGGAAAAGAAGGAGGCGAGGATTCACAAGCGTTGAAGATTGCTTCGATCCATGAACACAAGGACTCGAGAACTGCAAATAAAAAAAAAGCAAAGAAAGACTTATTACAGCGGCTAGTAACAACACTGACAATATCAGGAAAAACAGAACCACGATAAAAACTGGGTAAAAGAAATCAGAAGAAAAACAAATGTATTGATATTTCAAGTTACAAACTAGTGAGATTGCATACGAGAAGACTTGGGCATAGCTAAGAAAGAGAAATCTCAAAAAAAAACAAAAAAAAACAACAGAATCTCTTGTAATGGCAGCACAAAACAATGACATATTACTCAATTATATTAAAGCAAAAATCGATGATACGGAATAGAATAGCAAATGTAACATGTGGGGTGACAAAGTCGAAACGGTTAGTCATATATTCATGAATGCAGCAAACTAGCGCAAAAGAAGTTCATGAGTAGGCACGACTGGTTGGAAAAGTGCTCTGAGATTTATTTAAGAAACTGAAATTTAGCTATACTACCAAACCCGAATCAATAAAAAAAAACGAGACCCGTTAAATTCTCTGGAAGTTTGAGATAAAAACGGATCACCTAATTTTAATCACAAGGTCAGATGAAATGTTTATAAAAATGAACTTATTCTCTTGTAGAATTTGCTGTTCTTGCGGATCACAGACTGGAAATGTGAAGAAAGAAACATATATATAGATATTTAGACTTTGCAAGAGAACTAAAAAAAAAAAATCTGTGGAACATCAGAGGGACAGTGATTCTAATTATAGTTGAAACGCTTTGGCATAGAAAAATACTAGAGGGACTGGAAATTAGAGAATTATTCGAGACCATCTAGCCCACAGCATTGTTAAAATCAACAAGAATACTGAGAAGAGTCCTTGAAACAGGAAGAGAGTCGTTGTTTCTCAGACTCTAGACAAAGCCACAATCAAATGCTGGAGTAAAAAAACTTACATAGAATAGAACAAATACTGTAATACAAACATGTGTTAATATGTGGATGTAGATATGTTTGTTGACACACACATATAACAAAAACACACACTCACACAAAAAGCATACACGGAGGCATTCAGACACACACACACCGTATTAAATCATGCGTGTCGAATTTTAAAACTCTATTTTAGTGAATGACTAAATTTTGATCAACCAAAATTCAAACGCCAAAGAAAAGACCCTGATGTAGGGTTAGCCATTTAAAAAAAGTAAAACGCAATACAAAAGTTGCGAAAATAGATACAATTTTTATTACAATAAATAGCAGTACTTACCATAATTCATGCTTATTGTAATATAATCATTATTCAATATAAGAGACGGATTGTCACTTTTATTAAAGTTTAGGATAATTATACAT
>OY757907.1:32285221-32317721 GCA_963585895.1 Sepioteuthis lessoniana | reverse complement strand
CTCTTTTGGCTCATTATATCATTATATTACGACTATACCTTTGTAAATCCCTTTCAATGGTCATAGAATATTTGTTCCATTCCAAGTCTGAAGCCCCGATGTCAACACTTCACCGCCATTTACTACCCAACTGTAACCAGGAGTTACAACGGACTCATATATTAGATATCTGGCGAGCCAACTTTTTTCTAAAGGGCAACTTTCATATATATAATATATATATAATATATATATAATATATATATATATATATATCCACTTGGCATTCAAAGTCTATGGCTGTGGATGTATAGAATATATGAGGGATTTCATATAAATCTATGGGAGTGCTGGAAGAATGGCTACTGTTATATATTTCTTTTTTCAGTTTATATTAGGTAAGTCACATACATAGCGTATACAATGTAACAGGAAGAAAACTCAACCAACATTAAATTGTCATTATAAATTTATTTCGGCGAAGAATATAATCTTTGTCTCTTCAGATGATATTCACGCTGATTTTGAGGATGAAAATAGTATCTATCTATCTATCTATCTATCTATCTATCTATCTATCTATCTATTAAAAAATAATAATGTACATTATACAAAAATTCCACCTACTACAACATAGAGAAAAACACAAACCGAACATGTATTCACCTTAGGCTGGGTCGACTACCGGAATACCCTTTTTCTGGGTTTTTAACAATCTTAGTGTTCTCACTCCCTTTCCTTTTCGCCTGAACATATATATATATATATATATATATATATATATATATATATATATATACTGTTTTCATCCTCAAAATAAGCGTGTATGTCATATGAAGAGACGAATATGATAATCTTCGCCGAAATAATTTTGAGTTTCCTTCCAGTTACATTATATATATATATATATATATCATATATATATAATATTATATATGTAATACATGTAATATATATATATATATATATAATGCATGTCAATAACTGCACATAGGCCGTTACTCCCAGTAGATAGCTGATAGGAACAACCTGTTCTAAAAAAAAGCTTCCTCTGGAAAAATGGTAGAGATGGGTAAAACTGATGTCATATAATGAACACCAAGCAACATTCCAGTAATACTCAGTTTCGCGCAAGACACTCGTCAGGCTGGTTTAGACAAGGTATCAATATTTTTCAACAGAGCTTGACTTTCGCTAAGGAAAGAGCCTTATTACTAATATAAAATATAACTATAACAATCAACGCTCTTATCGATAATATGTTATAAGAAACAGCTGATTATGTAAAAAAAATTCAGAAAGTGTTAAATTAAATTAATTCAGTATATATATACATATATATAAATAAAAAGTAAAGTTGGCGACCTTAGTCGAGGGTGACCCAAAGGCTCCCTTTTCAGTAGCTACTACACCGAGGTGTAGGGTGGGGGCTAGTCAATTCCCAGGATTGCTTGACTTTACTCTAGATCCACACCTTATAGAGCTGAGTGCTAAGCAAGGCGGAATCAAGTACCATTGTTTTGAGTCTTTGGTATGACTCAAGTTGGGATTGAACCCTGGTCTGCTAGACTATTAGTACGATGGGACAATGTTTGCCATTTAAAATCAATGATTTCATCTATATGCTTTGTTCCAGGCTTTGTCTACTGTACAGCAAACTAGACATCAGTTGGGCAACGTCTGTGAGGAAAACAGCATTATGACACAGTTCTCACCACCAGAAATTTGAAAACACCATGCTGAACTGATAGGCATTCATTCTATCATACGAAGTTTTCGGAATGTTTGGGTATCAATCTGAGAGAAGATTCAACACAAAGGCTTACATCAAGTGCTTAGGGGTAGATCTGCACTGGATCAAGAGGGTGGCTGCTGGAAGAACCAATGTCTGCAATTAGAATCTGCACCATGCAAAATAAACAGGAGAATCTCGTATTGGCTGTCGGAACAGTTTTACAACCCCATCACACCCTAACATCTGAGTGCCTGATTCCCTGGATTGCAATCCCCTTGAATACTATGTGTGGAGTGTGGTTGAGTGAGAAACTAACGAAACTTTATTCGACACCAATGATGAACTAAAGACTAGGATAAGGACAACACTTAAACAAGAAGAACGTCTGAAAGGCTTGTATGAGATTCCAAAGTCAGCTAGAGGTCCCCGCGGACATTCTCGAAACCTATGTATGGCACTAGACCTTGCTGTCTAGTTCAAGCCATAATCCGGTATGCGTGCCCGGACCCACATTTGGGTTCGTGAAACTGCTTGCCTCATCAGGCTAACATTGCACCAAGTGAGCCGATGAACAGCAGAGACCAGCAGGGTTCGAGTCTCGGCTCGTTCCCAACCTTCCCTTTCATCCCCACTTTAATCGGCCTTTGGGCTTTCGACCTTGTGTCAAGTCCTGTCTGGTGGGAGGCAGCGACAAATAAATAGAGGTCCTCGTTGAAGCCATCGGGAAATCTAGTGAATAAATTTCTAAATATTTTCATGTAATTTTGGGAAATATAAATAAAATAAAAAACGTCAGTGATATTTATATCTTAGTGTAATTTCGGCTGCAATTCACACATCTAACACAATATATATATGTGTGTGTGTGTGTGTGTGTGAAATGTATATTTTAGTCATAGTCTTTTCTTCATCATTATTCTTTAAAAAAGCATGCACATTCGTTTATTGATTTCTTTCTTGTCTTACAAGTTCATTTAAATTTGATTCGATTTTACGCGGAAAGTGTACGAGTTTTTTTTGGTTTTTTTTTTGCTTGAGCGCTTTCTAGCATCAGAGGTCATTTTCTTCATTTAAGGATACATGCTTGAAAATTTCGAGGAGAAAATCTCGGACAATTTCAATGATACTGAATTAGACTTAAGAAAACTCATTCACCACAAAGAAAAAAAAAATCAATAAAAGTAAAGTTAAAAAGAAACTTGTCTTGGTTTTTCATGGTGAAAATAACTAATGATGAAGGAAAGTGTTCTGGAAAAATCATTTCCGACAATATTTGCATGAAATTTAACTAAACTTAAGGAATCCTGTACGAAAACAAAAATAATGAAAAAAGGGTTAAAACGAATGAATCATGCTATATATATATATATATATATATATATATATATATATATAAGCGTGTGTGTGTGTGTGTGTGTGGCGGGAAAGTATAAATAATTGAATTAAGCACCGATCTTCAATTAATGATTTTTATTTCTTTAAATTGAGTTAAAAGTTTGTTGAAAAGCCAAAGTTACAAAGTTATTTCATGCAAGAAAAATATTTGTTTGAGCGTAAATATTTTAAGAGAGAAATTGAATAGTCGGACAAGAAATGTACCAGTTTTTATTAGCCTTAATCCAGATGGATATATCTCATTGTATAAAATATTTGTGTATCAGTTAGTCACTATGTCAAGAGGAAATATATTTACGCATGAAACATGTATGCGGCTTCAGCTAAACATTTTCTTCAGCAGAAGAGAGTTTGAATTGTAGTACGGATATATTTACACAATAAAATGTAAATACATTCCTTGAATTTAAGATAATTAAGCGATGTTAAAATTAACATTATCCTTGAATAAAAATAATGTTAGATTTTTTAAACGGAAAGGATTTTATAAGTTGGCCACTGAGACCCGTAAAACTTCCTTGAGAAATATTTATTTTTATCGCAATTAGTAGGATTGAGGTAGACTTTAAATGTGATTCTAATCGGTTAAGAAATACATTCTTAACAATCTAAGAGGGAAAAGATTTCTTAAATTATTTTGGGTTTTGATCCTTCAACTTTTTCGCGGGAAGTCAAATATTCTCGTTTGTGTGTTCTCAAAGAAATTTTAAAATGAGGGCGAAATCAACGATTGGTCAATAAATTGCCAAAATTCTGATACAAAAATGATACCTTCTCGATTCGGTTTCTTTGTTTAATGGCATATCAACTCTTTTTAGGTTATTTAATGCCGAAGCCATTCTCCTAGAAGAACAGTAGTGGTACTATTTAACCCATAGGTGGGAGTATAAGGGGGTTCATACCTTTCCCAAGGGCATTTGCCCGAAAGTGAAAGTAATAGCGCGACTGGAGTACGAACTCGCGTACTACGATTCCACAGTCCATCGATTTAACCATTACAACACAAGGACACCCCCACACGTTCTCGTGTCTATGGCAGTAAATTAACGCTTTTCTGTTAGTATGGAAATCCGGAATTCCCCCCTACATATATATATATATATAATTATTATTATTATTATTATCATTATTATTTTTTAATCTGGAGTTTTACGTTGAAATGTATTTAGAATTTAAAGATTAAAAAAATTAATTTACTGTGATTCCAAACGGTAATAAAAAAAAGAATAACCGGAAGTGGGTGAATGGGGAGGAAACTCTTCACCCCTCTTCTACCCTCTCCCACCCTTCCTTCTTGTGTCTATTCTGACTGTAATTATTTTATCCATTAAATCTGAAGAAGGCCTGTTATTTTTAGTGTTAGTGATTCATATTAATACCCATAACAGGATGGAAATAAATTTATAATCCTAATGTGACCGGTTTTTGTTTTTCTTAAGGAAATGTCAGTTACATTGATGTCAGTTACATACCAGGAAAATTTAAATGTACATTGTTTAATGATTTTTTTGTCCTGAAGGAATTATTCCCGACTCCGGTTTAACTGGACTGAATAATACATATCTATCTATCTATCTATCTATCTATGATGACTGCCAGATCTTGATAAATGATGGATATCTTTACCACCAAAATTTCAACTCAAACATCCAGATTAATAACTAACTCAGCTTGTGCAATAAAATTCAAGATATCTAAGATGATAAGGTAGCATGGTATTTATACGTTGTTGGATTTTTGGGGTCATACGCTTGTACGATACATTAACTGTTCTCTGGGTCGACACAGCTTCAGCCAAGTGACAAGCATAGAAAAATAGCTAGTGCTTATGCAACCAAGATTTTATTTCAGGGAACCTTATCTTCGAGATTTTTAATCAAAGGATACCTGCAGGGATTTGATGCTGAATCTTGTTTCTCCAGTTTTGATATTGGAGTTTAATTGCTCTGGAAGGATTGCCTTCACGACAGCTTTGTCCTTAGATTGGAGACCCTTCAACCTATATATATATATATATATATATATATATATATATATATATATATATATATATATGAAAATGTACAGAGATGAAAAACAATAGGTTTTCAGTGGATGGTTTTATTTATCGAATTCAATAAATACAAATTGAATTTAATACTCAATAAAATCATCCTCTAAACGCTTTGTGTGTTTACATCTCTGTAGATTTTTTTCACAATCAGATTTATATCCGTTTGTCTGATGGTGTGTTCTCATGGTGTTATGGTTATAGCGATGGACTGCAGAATTGTAGTAAGCGAATTCGAACTCTAGTCACACTTTCACTTTAGAACAAATACCCTTGGAAAAGATATGAACCACCTTATCCTCGCAGCCATGGGTTGAATAGTGCCACTAGTGTTCTTCTCGAAGGAAGGCTTTGGCGTTAAATAACATACAAAGGTTGATGTGCTATTAACTAAAGAAACCAAACCAAATCATTTTTTTTCATATGTATATTCTTTGGCTTCCAAAATGCGCTTCAGATAAAGAAAATAATTTTACGAAAGAGAAGTTCCTGTATCATTTGCTGGATCCGTTTTTGTTAGCCTGAAAGCTACCTTATCGAGTAGGCTCCAAATGTATAAAGTTACGGGAGTAATTAGAAATTTAGACTTACTATAACTGAGAAGAGTCCAGTAGTAAAATAATTTGAACTTGTAAAAATACAATCATTAATATGATACAAGCGTGTATCTATGATCAAAAATCAATGTAGACTGAAATTGAAAGACTTTTCTGCGTGTTTCAGAATAGTCATAGAAAATAATTTCATACGGAAGCGCAACGTCGCGAGAAAAAAATTATATACCCACATAAAATAGCGCTCGATTAAAAAATATCGTAGAACCAATATAACAATCATAATATTATAGAGTGATCAAAAGATTGTAAAATTCAAAGAGATGATTTGCTCGAGTTTATTCGTTTTTTTTTAAATAATAATAATAATAATAATAATAATAATAATAATAATAATAATAATGTATGAAATAAGAAATAGTTAAAAATGTAATATTGTATGTTTTTATGAATATTTAAGGATTATTTTGCTATTTATTTTATATTTACGCCATTCTCTTTGGTTTGAATATTTTCTCGAAATTAAAATGGACACTCTTCATTTAAAATTCAATTTTTCACTCTTGAAATGTTGATGCCATTGTCTTAATGGACGACAACTTTAATGGAAGATTTTTGTCTTTAATATAAATCCGACAAAGAAGACAGACTCGTGTCAGAATATGTAAATGCAGAAGTTAAATAGAGAACAATGCTTTAAGAATTTTTTCAGTCGCTAATCAACCAGAATAACGAATAACTTTAACCATTTTCTTCCTGTAAATGAATCTTTTACAATACAAAACTCTGGAAAGTAGGAAAAAAATCAAAACAACTATGGAAACAAATACAGCGGAAGTAGCAGCGGTAATCTAAAAAAAAAGGAAGAGATAAACGGTATCACTTATCGCTGAATTAGCTTAACCTCCATCCAAGCACAAAAAGGTAAAATGCAGAAAAAAAATCGCCAAAAACAACTATCAATAGAGAACAAAATATTGGGCAATAATTCACCGAATGGCTATAGAATAAATCAGAGAATAAGTAAAGAAATGCGCTGCATTTAAAAGAAATAAAAAATAGAATAGAATAAAATTAATGAAAGCAAATCGTACATCAAGTGTAAAAATGAAACAGAAATCCCACACAGTGTTTGGAGAGAACATCAGACCCACGCGAATGTAGTCAAAAACAAACCACATCATTTCAAAATCCATATGTTCTAACCAATAGTAATGGAACATAAAACGTCAGAAATTTTAGTTTAGCCGAAGCTAAATACAGTCAAAACAACTTTCATTGGTACACACGAAAAGACAATGGAGATAATTGAAGTCACTGCAGTCGGCAACCAACCTAACAACGCAAACATTCACAATCCGCCAATGAATCACTGTAACCGACAGGCCAACAACAGTTCACTGTCACACTCCCAACAAACCGCCAGACATACATACACTCGAGGATAGGTCACACAGCAGAAGTAGCAAAACCAGATTCTCGCCGAGTAAGTAACCCAATAATATGCTCAACAAAAACGCAACCCGATCTCATATACAAAAATTTCCTTCTTTTATTTAAGTCCGTGTTAGCCTATTACATATTGCCCAGAATTGTAGAATACACCGACTGCACCTTTGCAGAGGGGTAAGATCCCCCAATGAGTGTCCTAGGACACTAAACAATCTGATGGTGATGTTCCAGAGATGCTTGAGCTTTGGGAAATGTTGATTACCTTTTCATTGCTAATACTCCCAGGTCCACTCTGACCCGGAATGGTAACACCTGATAGGGCCCTATCTATGGTTTGAATAGAAATAATTGCATACTTACGCTAAACTGAATATTTTGAATTAGAACTGTTTGACTTAACTGAAGAGCTTAAAAAAGAAATGTTTTTACAATTAAACTGTTCTTACATTTAAACTGCGTGCTGATGCTAAACTGAATTATTTGAAATGCAACTGTTTTTTGGCATTGAAACTGGACTTACACTTAACTGAATTGTTTAATATAGAACTGTTTAGACATTTAACTGTGTAAAGAAAATCTGTACTTATACTAAACTGAATTAGCTGAATTAGATTTGCTTGACTAAACTGAATAGCTTGAAAAATAAATTAAACTGTTCTTACATTTAAAATGCGTACTTGTGCGAAACTGAATTGTTTGAAATAGAAGTATTTTCATAAAAATGGATTTGGCGTTAAATAACATACAAAGGTTGATATGCCATAAAACCCAAACAACAAACCTATTACATAATCTAAACTGATTGAATTGATAGAAAAATGTCTCTGCATGTATTTTACAAATTGTTTTAACTTTTTTGTGTAAATTACCCTAAGATTTACACAAAAGTTTAAATATCAATAAAACATTCGCATAAAAGTCATTCAAGCACAGACATAACTGGGCGATAAAGATGAATTGCAAGTAATTAGACTGATATTTGACCATGGTGAGAAATAATATATGTACAAATCAGAATCTCTCCTAGAAAATTGACCAATTGGTTGTGGGTGTAGAATACACCGACGGCTTCCCTGCAGAATGTTACGATACCCATCCACGGGTGTCCTAATAATGACACTAGAAATCTGATGGATATGATCCCGTAATGCTGGAGCTTTCGGTCTTGCAGGGTACCCCTTCATTTCCTCTGCTCTCAAGTCCACTCTGAATCAGAGCGGTAGCACCTAATAGGGTCCTATCTATGGGTCAAATAGAACTAAACTGTGTACTTATGCTAAACTGAATCGTTTGGAATGGAACTGTACTTTGACATTGAAACTCTGTACTCTTGCTAAACTGAATTGTTTGAAATGAAACTGTTTTTGATACTAAAAGTGCGAACTAACGCTAAACTGAATTGTTTGAAATAGAACTGTTTTGTTAAAGAAAAATGATTGTATCTATGAAAATGAATTTAGTATGAAATGACCCACAATGATCGATAAAACCATAAAACCAAACAAAACCTCTCCTAGAAAATAAAACGCGTAAAATTGTCTGAGACTTTGAAATACAAACGGACCACCCAAATCTGGCTCAAAGATCAGACCTTTCGGTAATTCACAAAAACAAATGAAATTGGCATTAAGTAGATTTTGCCATTCCATCAGACCAAAGAGTAAACATAAAAGGAAGATAAAAACGGGACAAATACCTATACCGCGCCAGAGAGTTGAAAATGTTTTGGAACATGAAAGTGACGGCGATATCACTCGTAGTTTGAGTTCTTGGTAGAGCTCATCCAAACCTGGAAAATTGCCAGAGAGAACTGGTGATCCGAAAGAGGATACTGACAATCCAGACCTAAGTAATATGAAAATAAGTAAGGATACTTAGGAGAGTCCTGGAGACACGAGGAAAGTTTATGATACCTGGAATTCAGTGAAAAGCCATCAGTTAGAATTGTTTTGAAAAAGTTGCCTGGATTAGAATAATAGTTGTCCCCCGTTTTTAGTAGTTTTTACGACAAAAAATGGAGAAAATATTTCTCACACTGCCTGTGAAAGTGCAATATTTGTGCAAAAAGAATCTAAACGCCGCCATGTCAATGTGTGTAAACACATCCAAAGGAAAAAGCGCAAATTTTATTCGAGTGAGAGACAAGTAGTAGCAACACGAACCGGATGCTGTTGCGAAGAATCAGACAGGGAAAATGTTGAGGGACTTTGCAGGTGAATGTAAACAGGATATTCCTTATCGTCGGCTTGATCTAATCCTTGTTAAGAAAAACACACGAGATTGTCTAATCATTGAAGTTGCAGTCCCAGATGATCATCGAATGACAATGAAAGCGGCGGAGAAAATTCCGAACGACGCTGAATTAAAGGTTAAACTATCTCTATCATTAGTGCAATTGCACGTCATGACTAAGATGTTCCATATATTTCTCAAATAGGTTGGCATTTCTTAACATTGGTATTCTTCAAAGTTACCAATCATAGGAAGAGTTCAAGCAATAAGAAAAATAGGTCGTGTCTGAATTCGTTGACCAAATTTTTGTTTTGATGAAAGCTGTAGGTGACAAAAATGAGTTAAAAAAAAAAGAAGAAAAATATCCCAAACATCGTCAAAGAAAACAATACCTCGAACTTTATTACTGCTTTCCTTCCTCCCTCTAGATTGGTTTTAAATTTGGTAGACATGCAGAAGTATTTTTGAATTGTTAAACGAATGACTAAATCCTAGCCCACCCATAATGCAGGGTGCTCGCTGTTCCTAAAGTTCAAGTCGTTCCTTACTAACTGTCGGCTACTAACTGACTGACTCCTTTTCAAAATTTCCCTGATTTTTTCTGATCATTTCTCGCACCTTCTGCGAGTGTTTTCGTCGGTGACCTTTTATTGTTTGTCTCACAGCCAGTCATCAAGTTCACTGCTTGTGGGGTGGTGGTCACTTCTTTACATTTTGTGTTACGCGCATCCTCTCCGGTAGTTGATATCAAAACTATTTTTCTGTTTAAGCAGACCACAGAATGAAACAAGGTATAGTGAAAAACTGGAAAAATACTCAAACCTTACCAGGGAACTGAAAAAATTATGGAATAGAAAGGGGACAGTGATATCAATCGTAACCGATACCCTTGGAATAGTCCGAAAAATTTGCAAAATACAAGTTCATCTGGTAACCAGAGGAAGAATGGCGTTCAACTAGACTGCCGTACACCGAAAATCAGCTAGGATACTCAGAAGTGTCCAGGAGATCTGAGGAGGCGTATTTTCACTTAACCTCTTGAGAACAACCACCATTTAGCTCTTTTGTGAAGAACTCGTAAGAGATAATAATAGCTCCCTAAAAGAACTGAAAAGCAAAATTTTGAAAATCAAATCACAATTGAACCCAGAATCATATCAATATTGACATAAAATACAGGACAAATGTAAGACGAATAATAAAAGTCATAAGTGAACAGAAGACGACATTACCATCCCTAAAGAAGCAAGAAGGAAAAAAGTCATGGTTGGGAGCGAAAAAGTAAATAAAGTATAGCAATATATCCAAACAGACAACACAATCAAACAGAATGAGTTAATCAATGCAAGAGTGAAACAAATCAATAATAAAACAGGAATTTGAACAGAAATAAAAATTCTGGATTGAAAATAAATCTAGAAGAACAAATAAAGAAACTGCAGCAAAGAGCAAAACATCTAAGGAAGGTGAACTATACAAGAACTCAAAGAAAAGAATAGACCCCAAAAAAAGACACTCGCAGACGTCTGGTAATACAATTAGAAGAAATGAAGACATTAGCGTAAGAAGGAAGATTCAAAAGGTACCGTGACAGGGTCAAATAATACAGACACAACAGGACATTCAAAAATAACGAACGAAAATTTAACCAACAAGGTGATGGAGAATATACAAAGACAAATCAGCAACTGGAGGCAAAAGAAACAAATCAATTTTAGGGTAAAATATAGAGATGGAAATATCATTACGAAAATAGAGAAATAAAATGAAAAAAGAATTCAAAGAAGGTACCGAGGCAATCATACACCTGGACTCCCGGAGAGCAACAATTAAGAAAATAACAAATTGGCAAACACCAAACCATAATGATGTAGATGGATTCTGGTTAAAAAAAAATCACATGGATCAACGACATGCAGGCTCTACAAATGTGTAAATGGCTACAAAAAGCAAGCATAATTGAATGGTTGATAAAAGGAAAACATCCCTGATCCAGAAGGACCTCCAAAATAGAATTATTCCCCGGCAATTATTCACTGATAAATTCTTTACGTAGGATAATCCTGACTGCACAAATAAGAGAAAAAAATCCTTTATCACTTGAATGCCATTTCAGGAAGAACAAAAACCAGCTCGTGCCCAGCGAAGCTAAAAGTGAAAAAATATTGCCATGACATGGATTGACTACAAAAAGGCTTATTACATAGTCCCGCCAAGATGGACAGAAGAGTATTTGAAACGGTACAAGATATTCAACAAAACCTTTAACTTCATCATGAAAGACCAGATAAATTGGAGAGTGGAAATGATGGTGGTATGTTAAACCCAAGCAGATGTAAATATCCAAAAAGGAAGATTCACTCTTCTCACTGCTATTCATTATAGTAATTATGCTACTCAGTTACATACCCAGAAAGTACACAGGGAGCAACAAACTTTCCAAATCCAAAGAAAAGAGTAAGTAAGTAAAGTAGGCGACCATAGTCGAGGGTGACCCGAAGGCTCCCTTTTCGATAGCTTACTACACCAAGGTGTAGGGGAGGGCGCGACTCCTTTCCCTGGATTGCTCCACTTTACCCTTGATCCGTACCTTATAATGCTGAGTGTTAAGCAAGGAGGCATCAAGTACCATTTTTTGAGTCTTTGGTATGACTCGACCTGGGATTGAACCCAGGTCTCCCGGGCCATTGGCGAACACTCTAACCGCTTGGCCAATGTCCGGTAAAGAAAAGAGTAATCAAGTTATTCATGGACGGTAACAAGCTGTTTGCAGAAAATAAAAACGAACTGGATATTTGATACAAAACAATAAAGATATACAGCCAGGATATTGGAATGGAATAAGGCGTAGAAAAATATGCAGTGTTAATAATGAAAAGCTGGAAAAGAGAAATAACAGAAAAAATTGAACTGCCAATCATGAAAGAATCAGAATTATTGGAAAGAAGGAAAATTACAAATACTTGGGAATACTTGAAGCAGACACCATCAAACAGGCTGAAATGAAAGAAAAATGAGAAAAGATTACCTCAGACGACAGAGAAAAAGTCTCGAAATCAATTTCTGCTGCAGAAATCATATCAGAGGGATAAGGACCTTCGCAGTTTCATTTGTAAGATACTCAGGACAATTCTTAAAATGGACAAGGCTGGAAGTCAGGCAAATCGAGCAAACGACTGGGAAACTTATGACTATGAACAAGGAATCATATTCAAGAGATGACATGGACAAAATATATGCGTGAAGAAAAGAAGAAGCATGAGGACTCGCCAGCATTGCGGACTGCGTAGATGCATCAATACAGGGACTCTAGGACTACATTAAAAAAAGCAAAGGAAACATTCAGAGCAGCGAGTAAGAGCCGCGAATAAGAGCCGCGAGTAAGAGCATTGACAACACATCCAACTACAAAAAAAAAAAAAAAAAAATAGCAAGCAGAAATGGAAAGAAAATCAAATTGATGAAAGTTTCCAACGACAAACAAACAAAATTGAATACAACAAGATCTGGACATGGCCAGAAACAGGAAACTTCAAGAGAGAAAGTGAATCTTTTTTAATAGAAGCTCAAAACAATGCATAAAGACTAGTTATACTAAACCGAAAATTGTTAATACGCAACAGAAATGCAAGCATATGGTATGGGGAGAAAAACGATGAAATGATTAATCTCATAATAAACGTATACAGCTCAATGCCTCAAAAGAAAAGTAATCCACATAGAATTGTGCAAGATATTGAAATTTGACTATACCACCAAATGCTATATTTACAAGCCAGAATCAGTCCGAGACAGTGAGACCCATAAAATTCTTTGAGATTTTTAATCCACTGAAGGAGCACCATTTGACGATTAGAAGATCAGACCTAGTGTTAATCGCCCCCCCCCAAATAAAACAGCAAAAAGAAAAACAAAGTGAATATACCACCTCGGGGATTTCGCTGTTTTGGTGGACCAGAAACCTCAAAGCGAGTAAAAAGATAAGCAAATACTTAGACCTTGCCAGAGAACTGAAAAACTTGGAGAACATCACAATCAAGTTAATTTCACTTGTTGTTGGCTCGGTCGGATCGGTCCCCAAGAGCTTGGAGAAGGGACTAGAGGAATTGATAATTAGTGGGAATGAAGAAACTATCCAGCCTACAGCGAGAATACTGAGAAGATTCCTAGAAACCTGAGAAGACGATGTCACTCAGACTCCATTGAAAAGGAAAAAGTGACTGAGAATGATTCTACCGGAAAGTTGGGGAGAATGTGCGAAGGCATACCAGTAACCTGATGTGAGAGAAGCAAAGCAAGTCTGGAGTGAAATATTCGAATGGTGATATCATAATAGAAAAGTCGAATGGTTAAACAAGATGGGAAAAAGTTAAGACTCCAAGAAAAAACAGAGGCAAAAGTACGACTCGTTTCACTAAGAGAAACACTCAAAAAATACCGAATTGGAAAATCCCAGACTATGAAGGCATATACGGATTCTGGTTAAAAAATTCATTTCCATCCATGACAGAGTAGCAATCGAAAAGAATAGATGGTAAGGCGAATCAGATGTATCTGAATGGAAATACCTCAATGAACGAATCAGATGTATCTGAATGGAAATACCTCAATGATCCAAAAAGATCCCCTTAAACGAACCGCTCCAAACAATTACAGACCCATATTGTGCCTATCGATGACGTGGATATACTAACGGCACAAGCAAAGGAGGATATTTACAACATAGTAATAATCTGTGTACTGTTCCTCCGGGAACAGAAAGGATGGTGCAAGTAGACAAGAAGTGTCGGAGAGCAGTATATTAATCAACCCATCCTCAAAGAGAGTAAGATGAGACGAAAATATTTAACTTAGACGTGATTTGACAACAAAAAGGCGTGCATAATAAAATGTATAAGATATCAAAGTTACGAACTTTATCGAGAAAAGCATGAAAACCTGGAGAGTGGACTTAGACAACTGGAGGAAAAAGCATTGCTGAGGTAAAAATCCAGAGAGTTATAATCCAGAGAGATGCACTATTGTTATATATTGACCCTTGACCGAGCCGTCAATAAAGAGATGCACCCGTGTAGATAAGCCGTACAAGAGTGGAAGCAGGTGGACGTAAGAAAGAATATAGACAGGGTGCCCGCGGCCGTCAGTCTGTTGAGACAGGAATGACAAAGTGAGAATCAGCTTGCAGAGGGCTGGGCCTTCAGTGACCCACGGTTGAGCAACCCCAGCCAAGATACTAAAGAAGTGCTGCTTTGGTCAAGAGAAGGACTTGGGTCATATAGCAGCCTGTCCCTGTCTCCACTCATCTCTCACACACAACAGAACATCACCCTTTCGAAAATAGAGTGTGGGAGATTTATATTTTTGTAAAGAAGTGTATTCGTTCGTGATTGAAATCGTCATTATTGTTGACTATGTCTCCCGCTGATATACGCTATATATTTGTATATGTATACGTGTACTTGAACTATGGTTATACAACACTATCAGAATTAATATTTGTAGTAGCAATGAAACTACTCAACCACAAACTCAGAAAATCCTCAAGTGGATACAAACTTCATGAATCGCAAGAAAAGATCAATTACCTTATGTATATGGACGTCATCAAACTGTTTACCCAAAACCGAAAAAGAATTGGAAATCCTAATACAGGGTAGTGAGATTATATAATCAAGACATAGGAATGGAATTTAGCATAGAGAAACGTGCTATGCAATTAAGGAAAAGCGGGAAACGATATATGACGGAAGGAATAAAACAAACCAAATCAAGAAAATCAGAAAACTTGGAGAAAAGTGCAAATAATTGGAAATATTCGGAGCGGACATCATCAAAAAATTGGCGACGAAAGAAAAAAAAATGTATCTCAGTTGAACAAGAAAACTACTCGAAACCAAACTATTTTGCAGGAATCTCATAAAAGAAATAAAAAACTTGGGTTGTCCTCGTAAGATACTTGGCACCATTCTTGAAGTGGACGAGGAACGAAAGTAATCAAATGGATCTGTGAATAAGAAAACACATGACGATGCATAAGCCCTTACATCCCAGACATGATATTGACAGACTATATGTGTCATGAAAAGAAAGATAAAGGGGACTTAACATCACTGAAGACAGTGTTGATGCATCGTTACGACTTCCAGATTACATACAAATGCGCGGAGGAAGACGGATTACTGCTTCCAGAATCAATACAGAAAACACAAGTGCCAACAAAACCAAAATAACTTGTAAAATCGGAAGAAAAAGAACAATATGTACACGTCAAGAGACAAAAGAGCGACATCTCACACGAGGAAACTTGTACATCGCTAAGAAAGGGAAACCTTAACAGAGTAACTTAATCTTTTCTGGTAAGACAGGAAAACAACGCCGTAAGGGCCAATTATATCAAAGTAAAAATAGATAAGACACAACAAAATAGTTTATATAAGTTATGAAGTGATAGAGACGAAATGATCAATCACTTAATAAGTGAATGCAGCAAATTAGCACAAAAGAGAAGAAAACTAGACACGAATTGGTGGGGAAGATGATCCACACGGATATGTGCAAGGACTTAAAATCTGACCATATGAACAAATGATATATTCACTACCCGAATCTTCCAATTTATTGAGACATACAAACTTCTCTGGGAAGGATCATCTAAACTCGGCCAGACGACCAGACCGAGTAAATGTCAACAAAGAGAGAGAGAGAGAGAGAGAGAGAGAGAGAGAGAGAGAGAGAGAGAGAGAAATTGCTGAATTGTGGCCTTTGTCGTCCAGACAGACCACAGTGTAAAACTGAAAGAAAGCGAAAAAAGAGACCTTTCTAGGAAACTGAAAAAAAACTATGGAACATGAAAGTGACGGTGATACTGACTGTAATCGGTGCGCTCGGCACAGTCACAAAAAGATTGGTGCAGACACAGAAGGAACTGGAGTGAAGACTATCCAAACTACGGCATTATTAGCATCGACCAGAATACTGAGAAGAAACCTGGAGACTTGAGTAGACTTGCTGTCACTCCATTAGAAGGCAATAAACTAACGCTGGTGTGAAAAACTCTCAAAGGAGTATAAATAATAATAATAATAAGAAGCATAAGTACCTCGACCTTGCTACGGAACCTGAAAAAGTATGGAACATGCATGTGACAATTATACCAATTGTAATTGGTGCGTTTGGAACAGTAACTAAAGCATTACTAAAGGGACTGAGGTTGGCGGACGAGTGGAGACCATCCAAACTACTACCTTATTGAGAACGGCCAGAGTACTGAGATGGAGACTTAAAGAGACTTGCTATCACTCAAACTCCAGTGAAAGACCATCAACTGACGCTGATAAAAAAACAAACTCTATTGTTTAAATAATAATAATAGCAAGTGTAATTAAGTGGAGAGAATGACAAAACAGTAAACTGCATAAGTTAACGCAGCGAACCAGTGCATAGAGTACAAGAAAAGTGAAAAGTGATCCACTACGAATTATTCAAAATATTTAAAAGTGATTATACTGATGAATTGTAAATGCATAAACGAGAAATTGTCATAGAAAATCCACAAGAAGAAATAAGTGTGTCAGCTAGGAGATTTTACCACTGAGTATAATATTAAACATACAATAGAAATAGTAAAAACTCGAAAAATATCAGGGCTTTTAAAAAATTATATCAAGGTGACAGTACTACAAATTCTTGTTGGAGAATTCGGAGTAATCCACGAAAGAAAATGATGGAAATGAAAAATCACAGGTAGAATTGTTTATGTCCTGAGCACATCACAGCTGAAATCGACAGAAATACTTAGTAAAGTGCTGGAAACCAGAGAATATTTGCAGTCACTCGGTCTCGGAAATCACGATGTTACTGGTGTAAAGTTCTTGAAAAGAGCCTAATAATTACCATATTAACATTATAAAATAAAAACTGGCATTATCAATTATTGTAAAATCGTGGAGCATTGTTGAAGAAACTTGCAGTGGTTGTGGTCAGCATTTTGATTGGATGGGGGATATCACGAGATAAGTGAAACTGCAGGCTGAATTTTGTTAGATTCTAAAAGTCAGTTGAAATCAAAACTCAAAGTGAAGCGATTTCATAATTGGGGCTTAGCATTTAGGCTGATTCCCGCAAGGGGTGGATTTAATCTCTCAGGGGCGATTGTCAAATGACTATGTAAAAAAATTCATGTTATTAATTGACAATGAAGGCAGGTTTCTTTAAACCTCGTCCTTAATAAACGAGGGAATCTAAAACATCACTGCAATGTAAAATAATGACAACCACATATATTCAAGTATAATTTATTAGCAAACTCTACAGCATTGAAACTAACAAAATTGAATAAAGAAGATATGTTCTTACCAAACTCCTCTGGGCGAGCAGAATGCGACAAAGATGAATTTTTAAGTGGACCTTAACCGGTTTGAATTCAGTTTTCTTTCTTCTTGACCAGTTGCCACATCAAAGTCAGAGACCATTTTACCCTACTATCTACTGTCACGTGGTGTCCCATTGAGAAGATAGAAATATGATTACTACTATCCTCCTGTTTGAATTAACAGTAGCAAGCCATCAGAGAATGACCGTTAAGAACAGATGTTTGTACTCGGTGACCTCCCTCGGGTCGCCTGACACGGGAAGGAAGAAGAGAGAAACCAAATTATTGGCTGGGACCCCAAAACGGAAGTGGGGACTTCTTCCCGTCAGCGAAAAAAAGGAAAATAAGAAAAGTTAGTTGTTGGACAGGGTTCGTGGGAGACGGAACCAAAGCCAGTACTCCGGGTAGAAGAAGACAAAAAAATATCTCGGACACGAAGGAGCCAAGTTCTTCAAGCCAGTATTAAAAATAGTATAAAGTCTATTAGCCTGTAAAAGAGCAAATATTCTCAACAGCAACTCCATCAAAGAAAAAAGATAAGTAAACTTTGAGACCATTTCTCCTTATACCCGATTTTATATACCCTCTCTCTCTCTCTCTCTCTCTCAATTTGAAGAAAAACGAAAGACAAGAAAAGAAAGACATTTATGTTCATGAACTGTTCCTTTATTATATATTTGACACGTTGAAGGTGTATATCTATGTGTAGGAAAAGATTGATATATTTTAATGTTCCCACGTGGTCGAAGTTGTTATTTGCAGTGTCTTCTACGAGTTTGTTCTGTCATATTTCTTTTCCAGCTTCTATTCGCCTTATGACATGCTCGCTTAAAATTGTCCTATTAATTCCTTTAAAATATCACACAGGAAACCGGAATTGCCGACTACTATAATTAATATTATTACGTCTCAACCTAGAGGTCCATTCCTCCATTGTCTAGGGGAGGAAGACTAGTGGCCTTGGTGGGTGTGTGTATAGTGTGAAATTTGGAACCTCTTGCCAGTGGCGGTCAGTCTAGCCATAAATTGATCCCCTACATAAGATTCCAGTTCTTATATGCCTGAGAAAAAAACTCTGAACGAGGACTAATTCTACGAGGGATCAAGTGCCAACCTGCCCCGTCTTCACACGTGCGAAAATAAAATCCCGTTCTGGGATAAAAGTAAAATTCTTCGCGTCACACTACCAATAATTGGATGGGGAATAATTGAACTCACACCTCGTGTTTTGTGTCCGTTTCCAACGAACGACATATATATATATATATATAGAGAGAGAGAGAGACAGACAGATACAGACAGACAGACATAGATAGATAGTTGATATTCTGTTAAACTAACTAACAAAACCTTTTCCTTTTCCTTCTGGAGACACACACCCTTCCTCTTTTAATTTTCACAACTATATCCTGTGTAATACTATGAAGATTTATCGATAAGAAACTCATTCTGGCCATGAAGAACCAAAGATTGAGCAGATACTACACTCCGATTCTTGCAAGAACAACGTCATTATCCTGTCTCGCAAAGCAGCAGAATAGTTGTCCCGATATGGGATTCCTAAAGTGGGTTCGGCATAACACTAGGGTTTCGCAAAGTTTCTACGAGATAAGACTTTTTAAAAAATCTAATAAACATTATTTTATAAAGAGTAGTAACCATATTCAAAATCATCTATTTTTCTTAAATTTTGAAGCATTGAATGAATTGTACTTATCTCTACAAGGGAAAGAAGTGGTTTTTCAAGACGCAGATAAAATGGTAGAAATCACGAAAACTGCAATTTGGATATCAGCTGTGAAAGAAATTATTTTTGACTGTTTTCTCTTTCTTAGTGATTTCTTCCAAGAATTTGAAGCAGAGTTGGTGGTTGAAATCTTCTTTGATATTTAAAAAAAATATCTCTGCATCTTACTTTGTGTACCTTAAGTATTTATCAAATTTGAAGAGTAAAGATTACACCGAGTACCAGAAATTCTATCCCTGAATAGTATGTCTCAACTATTTAAGTCTTGGCAAGAGCGCCTCGGTTAGCAAGCTAGATTAGCAAGCCTTCACGAGTAAGTTCGAGTGTCATTGGGTGCCCCATCAATAGGGCCTTGTGCCATATCTAAAACCTTAGTTAATTACTACTTAAGTCTAGGCAATTATATAAGCTTTAAATTTATAGAGAATATACATAATTCCTTTCAAAGTTTGCTTTTTTGCCATGGATAATTATGTATATATATTTTTTTCTTTGTAAACACGGGAAAACGTGTAAATTTTCATCGATTCAATGTCTGATTAAATAACATCTGAATCAAAATGTGTACCAAAGGTTATACAAAAGATGCTCCCAAAATGTCTCTACCAACTACCGAGCATTGAATCTTGCAGAAATATTTTGAAAAATGAGTAAAGCTAAAATTTTGTTGCGAAAAAATGGTATTTTTCCATTTAATTCTGGCATAAAAAATGAATGAATAACAGCATCAAGAAAAGTTCTAAAAAATTGTTATTTAGAGTAAGTATTGGGTACACTGATTATTCAAAGTTAAAGAAGATCTATTGGTAATTTCTGGAATCAAATTGTGAAAAATTAATGAATATTAGTTTAGATAATTCGTAAAAGAGTCAGTTTCAAAGGCTTCTTGTAGCAATGCGTGGTGCAATATATTTGATTAATCTTCGGATTTATCAAAATAGGGTATTTTCATAGCATTATAATTTTGAAACGAAATTACGTTCATACGCTCAATCGGTACGGTTAAGATTACCCTGTCCATCCGCCTTGACGGGGAATAAGCACCCCACAAAAGGCTTTGTTGGGTATGAAATTAAATTGCATATGATGGTGAAGCTCCAGTTCAAGAGATCTGTAGTGTCTTGACTACCCCTTCGTTGCTATTACTCCAAAGTCCCCTGTGACCTGGGATATTAGAACGCATTAGAGTCTCATATATAGGTTAAATAGATATGTTTTATAATAGATTACAGCCATGTTAAAAAAAACTCTCAATTAACACTTACATAAAAATATAAATATGAACACAATTCTCGAAACACTAAATGCATAATAACCCTTGACGAGTTGACAGTCCATCAAAATCAATGTATTAATCATTTTATTGAAACACCAAAAGTGAAAGTACGTTCACCAGATGGAGACACGGAATACTTCGACATTGTTGCAGGAGTACTACAAGGAGACACACTAGCCCCGTACCTCTTTATCATCTGTCTAGACTATGTGCTTAGGACTTCGATCGACAAAATCAGAGAAAATGGCTTCGATCTGACTAAGAGAAGAAGCAAAATGTACCCCGCAAAAACAATCACGGACGCCGACTACGCTGATGACTTGGCGTTACTAGCGAATACGCCTAATCAAGCAGAGACACTTCTGCATAGTCATGGCCTCCATGTCAATGCAAACAAAACTGAATATATGTGTTACAACCAAACGGGCAACATTGCCACACTAGACAGAGCCTCTCTGAAACTAGTAGACAAATTCACCTACCAAGGAAGTAGCGTCCCATCAACCGAAAAAAGACATCGACACACGACTGACGAAGGCATGGACAGCTATCGATAGACTCTTGATCATATGGAAGTCGGACCTAACCGATAAAATGAAACGCAGTTTCTTCCAGGCAGCGGTTGTGTCGATACTGCTATATAGATGCACCACATGGACGCTAACTAAGCGGCTGGAGAGGAAACTAGACAGAAATTACACAAGAATGTTGACAGCAGTATTGAACAAGTCCTGGCGACAACACCCCACGAGACACCAACTATACGGACACTTGCCCCCCCATCACGAAAACTATACAAGTTAGACGAACCAGACACGCGGGACACTGCTGGAGAAGCAAGGACGAGCTCATAAGCGATCTACTCTTGTGGACCCCCACATATGGATGTGCAAAAGCAGGACGATCAGCACGAACTTACATACAGCAACTATGTGAGGACACAGGATGTAACCCTGAAGACCTGCCGGAGGCGATGAATGATAGGGAGAAGTGGCGAGAGAGGGTCAGGGATATCCGTGCTGGCGGCGTGACATGATGATGATGATATATGCTCATTGGCCAAGTGGGTAGAGTGTTCACCAATGGTCTGGGATACCTGGGTTCAATCCCGGGTCACGTCATACCAAAGACATTAAAAATGGTACTTGATACTCCCTTGCTCAACACTCAGTAATATAAGGTACGTATCAAGGGTAAAGTGGAGCAATCCATGGAATGGAGTTGCGCCCTCCTCTACATCTCGGTGTATTAGCTATTGAAAAGAGAGCCTTCTGGTCACCCTCGACTACGGTCGCCAACTTTACTTTATATATATATATATATATATATATATATATTGCCACATACTGGATTCGGTGCTAATGCAAATTGAGTTTTCCAATTTTATTTAAGATTTTCAGAGATACTGAACTCAAAGAAGCATTTTTTTTTCCGACGGATCTTCTTTTGATAGTTTTACATTTTAAAATTGATAATTATAAACAGACTTATTTCTTTAAAAATTTGCTTGTCATATTTTTATCTGAAAAATATTTTCGATCAGATATTTTTGTTTCATTCATATTATACATTATAGAAGTTCTCATATATTCGTATCTAATAACAAAAAACAGCACATAATCGCAAGATTTTTATTAGAGTCACACACTTAAAACGCTTGAAACAAATACAACAATTTCCAGTTCATTTTGGAGTCGAGTAATAGTTCTATTAGTTGTCTAAATTTCTGAGACGAAGCTTGGTGATTTTTGTCATTAAGGGTTTTAGGACTGTTGTCTTCATCTTGTTATTTCCACAACTTTTCGGTCGATACGTCCTTCGGCCTTCTTCAGGTATTTGTCGAACTCGGGAATCTTCACGGAATTTCGAACTACGTCCTTTATTGAATCCATGGGGGTAACCTGTTCTGATTCCGTTAGCCACAACCGGGTACAAGTGTTAAGTATCCTTGTATTTTTACTCGCCTGTAGTCAGGATTAACCGTGCAACCTCCAGAAGATTGTCTCTTTAGAAGCTTAGGGAAGCAACGCCTATAACCATTACGTCATGTATCCTGCTGGAGTCGTAAAAATATTGTCGGGAGTACAGTGATAAAAAAAAATTGCAATGGAGTTCCTCGTCAAAATGTGTCTGAGAAGTATTCATTTAGATATTCATACGAAATACGTATTTACCAGTCCCTTCCACCAAGGGCCGGTTGTAACACGAGGTTAAATTTTCCAGTGAAGTAAAGATGGTTTGAATTCCTTTTAGACAGGCTATTTAACCAAACCTATAGAACACAGTCCGTTTTTCTAGTTCCCCTTGACTAGCAGGTGGGAGAACTGGGGCACCATCACAAAAGTGAAACAAAAAAAGTCTTAACTAGGATTTGAACTCGGGTCACTGATTCCATTTCCTGAGATGATAACCGTAACATTAAGTGTGCCTCCAGTAATACTAAGTAACTATTTGAGAGAATGAAAATTATGGATCATGAATGTCTTACCTACTGAAACATCATGAGACGCTCCAATTTTTTATTTAAGCAAGACAGAAAAAATGCCTCAAGTTTTCAATATAATAAAAAGAGTGAAAAGACAGTAACACTATTGATAGAGGTTCTTCGTGTCAACCAGTCTTTCCCAAAAGCTACCCATAAATGTTAGCGAATATAATAACCATAATCATCAATATTAAACCCGCAATTACTTATATTGAAGCAATAATCGCTCAGTGGGCGGGCTGCAAATCGACAATCGGAAATAAATCTCTTAACTGTTGAAGGCGGGACTGCTAAATATCATCGTATAACAAAGAGTAATAGTTGAAAAGCACCAAACCTATCTTTATATATACAGAATATTTTTCTTATTTAATGCTTTAAGCTCGTAAATAGCTTATTTTTCCCTATCTGTCATTTCTACTTATTTTTATCCACCAAATTAATGGGAGTAGACCATCTGTCTAAACACGCAAAACACCTGTGAGTATTTTTTTTGTTTCTTTCAACGAATAATTTGGTTGTTATTTTAGTTATAGGGTTTTGCTCGTTGTGTGTGCCCACACTCCGACCTTCTTTAGGTGTCTGTCGTCGACATTTATGGAATTTTGAACTGAACTTTTTATCCAGGTGACCACCAAAAACTTACATACAATAGGTCTGTGCGGACACTGGATGTATTCTAGAGGACCTGCCTGGAGTGATGGACGATAAGGGCGCAGAGAGAGAGAGAGAGAGAGAGAGTATAACAGGAAACCGTGCAATCACATAATTTGATGATGAAAATGATAATGATGTATTTATATTTATTTTTCACATTAGTCACGGGTGCGTACAGATCTTCGACAAATCCTTATTTATACATGACCATTATTTATTAACTGAGCATTTGAAGTAAAGTTGCTCTTCATCAAAAAGATAAAAATATTTTTTTTCAAAGCTTGGACAACAACACTATAAAACATGTACTGCTATCGACAGCTTATCGCCCATATGGAAGACGTAGCAGTGTCAGTACTATTGTATAGAAACACAACTTGGAATTAACAAAACGCGTGGAGAAAAAGCTAAATAGGAACTACACAAGGATGCTATTTTGAAGAGGGCCGACGGCCAGTACTCTAGAAAACAAGAGCTTTTTAGCAATTTATCTTCCATCACACAATTTATTCAAGAAAAACATGTTGGATCCTGTTAGAGAATTAAGGATGAACTCATACACAAAATCATCCTTTGAACTCCTACCCATGGATACATCAGTGTTAGGCAACCAGTAAAATCTTACATTAATCAGTTCTCTGTGGTCACTAGATTCCGTCTACAGAACTTACGAAGATTGATGGCCGACTGAGATGGGTGGTGTGAGAGAGTCAAAATGTTCTGCGCCATTGTCACGGCTTAATGAGTTGGATGAAGTGTTTTATATTGATTTGTTCCATTTAAATAATGCAGTTGAGTTACAAAGAATGATGTGGATGTAGAATAGAGTGGTCATACCAGAAAGCACTGCTGAGCCATCTCATAAAAGTTTGACTTTGCCACTGTAAAAGGGAGTTGGTAAATCGATTGGTGGGGACAGATGACAGGATTTTACCACAGGGTTTGTGGTAAGAAGTAATAATTAGAAATATTCGTTTCCATCTGAACTAGCAGAGCGTTGTATCGACTTTCCAGCTGGACTCAGTGTTCAGCTTAGTGTTTGACATCACCATCTCATCAGGTCTTTCTAATCTTAATTCACTAAAAAAAAAACGTTATTGTCCATCGAGTGGGAAGTCATAAATTACATGACGAGACTGGTATTCCGACATTTTGACAGAAAACCAACCAAGTCTTAGTATCTTTGTCAGGTACTGCTGAGACACTCTAGGTTAGGGTTCGTTGGTTATACGGCATGTCAACCCTTGTTGGATTATTTCATGCTGAAGTCAATATTTCATTCAAGCACTTACAGAGTTTTAAGTCACCTTTCTTATTTAATGATAATCGTATATAAAAAAAAAAACTATGCTGAATAAAATAATTTGCTACTGTTACACCGTCATAAACACACCTTTTTAATATAATTATAAAACAGTTTTATGGTTTAAGTTACTCAATATTATAGTTTTCAAACAATCATATATCTACCTTTTATTATTCCTATCTACTATTTACAAGCGTTTAAATCGCTTGGAGTAATTATTCATATCTTATAATAATAATTGGAATACAATTACATGGTTTCGTATATTAATACAAAATACTAATAATTCACAAACCATTACATATAGTTTATCATGATTTTAAAGTAGTAACAATTTCAATTTTTTAGAGCCAATACGTTGAGGTAAGTAAAAGTAAAGTTGGCAAACATAGGGTCCCTTTTCGATAGCTACTACACCATGGTGTAGGGGGTGCCACTCCTTTACCTGCTTTGCTCCAATTTACCCTTGATTCTTACCTGATAATGCTGAGTCTTAAGTAAGGTAGCATCAAGTATCATTTTTTGAGTCTTTGGTATGACTCGACCTGGGATTGAACCCAGGTCTCTCAGGCCATTGGCAAACACTGTAATCATTATGCCAATGTCTCACGTTGATGTAGTTTACTTTAATTTCAGACATAAGCTAAAGAGATCGATTTGATATACCTATATTGGTACTTAACCGGTACTTCCATTACCAGAGGGGACCAGAGAGTAATGACAGAAAGGGTTGACCTCACACTTTCCAAAGCTTCAGAATCACAACCTCATTATTGGAAGCAGTTTAGTGTCATACTCAATATCCCTGGATTAGTAGTGATAATTCATGGTGGTTTGGTTTCTTTTTGTAATGGTGTATCAACCTTCTTGGGTTATTTAATACCGAAAACCATCCTTTTTAGACGAAGAAGAGTACGGGTTTAATTCAAGCAATAGCTTGGAAGGAAAAGGGAGTTCAAATATTTCCAAAGGGTATTAGTCCAAAAGTGAACGAACTCGCTTACTAAGTTGCTGTAGTGATATATTTTTCCAAGCCATTCAAATATTATGGAATTATGCAAAGTTCAGAAAAAATGATGTCTGTTCTAGGTGGAAATTTATGAATGAGAAGCCCATTAAAAATACATTAGCTAGTATTTATACTGTAAAAGAGGAGTCTCAAAAGAACTCTGTTTAGTAGAAAACTTGCTAAGTACGTGTGCTCAACATCAAAGTGATTATTTGAATGAAATTAATGTTTTATTTCTTTGTTCTTGGCCATAAGGGATAAAGTGGCTTTAACATACGATATCAATATGGTTGACATGTCCTTAAATCAACCATCTAGCATTATCTATAAGTTAAAATACGATAGTATTTCTCAAATACGGTCGGACCAAGAGGGAGTTATCGTGACATAGTGGCTAACCTGCTGGCCTAGTACAGGGGCCCAACATTATTTTTCGGACACTTTAGTAATCGAATTTCCGAGTACCATAGAGTGGCGAAATTCCTTCAATAGAATAGCGTAAACATATAAAGACAATACCTGTAATAAAAATGGAAGAAAATCGATTAGGTAAGGAAAAATATTTAATTTTCATCATTTTTTACAAAACACACGCGACATTATTTTTCGGACATCGTTGAAAAACTGTTAATACTCTGTAATATCACCTTTCTTCTCAATAACTTTTATCAATCTCTCTTCATAATGATCAAACATATGCACAATAACTTCTCTACGTGTTTCTATTAGTTGTTTTTTGGCTCCTAGTATTCGTTCCCATAGTTGAGCCTCTTTCGTTATTTCAGGTCCACCATAGACAAATTGCGCAAGCATTTCCCAAACATTTTCTATTAAATTTAGATCTGGGCTTCTTGCAGGCCATTCCAAAGCAGTCATATTCACTTTAGCCATCCATTCTTTTATGAGTTTTGACACATGGATGCTGCAATTGTCTTGCTGTAGAATGAAATCATTCCCCATCTCTCTTCTTATCCTTGGTTGGGCTTTCTCGTCCAGTAACTGTTTGTAGCTTTCACTGTTCTGTCGTCCTTTCAGCCACTCCAACCATATATTTCCATTAGCAAAGATCATACCCCAAACCATTACTCCTCCTCCTCCCATCTGTCGTTTGTTCAGTACAACAGGCTCACCCCTTCTCGACCAAGTACACCATCCCTCGGGCCCATCAAACTTGAAACGCTTCTCATCAGTAAATTTAACCTTCTTAAAGTCAACGTGCTTTGTTAACCACATTTTAGCACACTCCAGTCTTGCTCCTTTGTGTTTCTTTGTTGGTGTATTTTTTTTTTTCTTAGCCTTTGCATACTTCAAACCAATCCTATGCAGCGTTCTTTGTACTGTTCGGACGTTTACATCCAATTCACATTTCTCCTTCACTTTTCTTGCTGTAACTTTTTCTCCAGATGTCAAAAGCCATATCACAGTCCTCTTCATTCTCCTTTCAGTTCTCTTGCCAATTGATCTTTTCCGACCTCTCTTCTTTTTCCGCTTGGAGTTTGTCTTCAGCATGTATTCGACCGTTGATTTCGACAGCTTCAAATCCATGGTGAATCCTTCTGATGCTGGGGCCATCTTCCCGCTTCTTCCGTGCCAAACAAACGACTTCTTTTGAATTCATTTACCTCATTAAACTTAATTGTTTTGCCAACAAATGATATTTATGCTGTTAGATTGTCCTATGTTAACATAGTAGTAGGGGCGCCAGTGCCCCAGAACAGTGTACAAGCAGAAAAATTGCATGCAGCAACATATACATGAACATAGCTCTTAATAAAATAGGATTTTTTGTCATGTCCGAAAAATAGTGTCGCGAAAGTTTTCGTAAAAATCACAAAAAAACTAAAATTATCAAAGCCAAAGTAAAAAAAATGATTACACTAGTAGTGAATTTTTACTCCTCAACTACGTACTTACAATCTCAAAAGGATAGGTTTTATTTAGAATAACCCACGAAGGTTAAAGAAATGTTAAAAGAAAGGTTAAGCAATAAAAGTGAACCTTGCAAACCTAAACTAAATAAACATATAATTCTCATGTTACTCTCCTGTTTGTGTGTGTGCGCATTTGACAACTGTGATTCGGTATATAAGGGGTTAAACATACCGCTAAATATAGGGTTGATTTCTGGTCCTTAGTTAATGTAGCCAAACCCTAATATCTGCAACAAACAATTCTAAAGAAAGAGTACTTAATTAAAGAAAAGACGAATTTAATCTCTGAATTTGTTTTTCTTGGATTCATTCGTAAATCGGACGGATTTGAATTAATCCAAATCCCCTGATCCTGCCATTATCGTACATTTTACTTCTGCCTGTCTCGATTTGTAAAAAGGATTAACACAAAATTGTGAGATTCTTTTCAACTGTAGTCAGTGAAGACAATACATTTCATTATTTATCAGTTCACAAAGTTTAAAAATAACTTGTTTACTTGCTTTAATCTTTATAGGGTTTTATTTTAAGTTTCTTCAACTACCACTGCTGTTTTTGTACAAGAATGGCATTTGCATTAAATAAACCACAAAGGTTGATATACAATAAAAGAAAACCACCACATAACTATCCAAATACATGCAAAACATGTAGGATGCGTACATGGAGTAATAGTTACCGTCGTGGGAAATGGACAGGTCGACCCGAGTTCAAATCCTGGACTACACTGTTTGCATTTCACATAGCACTTATATACTTGACGAAGGTATAAATCCAACTATTCTCCCTCAATCTATTTGTAAATAGTAGAGCAGACTGGGATCTTTAACCTTGGTATAGCAAACGGTCTAAGAGAAGAAAAGTTCTCAAATCAAACCGGATAAAATCTGCTTAGAATTGCCCTATTGCTGCATTCTGCTTATGCAGAGTGTCAGGTAAATATCCATGTACACACACGCACAAACACACACACAAACACACACACACACACACACACACACACATACACACACACACACACACACACACACACACACATATATATATATATATATATATACCTTCAAGAAAAGAAAATCCAGTCGCTTTAGGATTATAAATTTATTTCCATCCTACAATGGGTATTGATATGAATCAATAACTCCAAATTTAACAGGACTTCTTCAGATACAATGGATATAATTAATACCGCCAGAATGGACACAGGGGGGAAGGGTGTGAGTGGGTTGAAGAGGGGTGAAGAGTTTTCTCACCATTTCAAACAATTCCGGTTTTTCTTTTGTTACTGGTCGGGATCATGATAAAGTAATTTGACGTAGGATATATAAACATGTAATCTATGTATATGCCTATGTATATACACATCCCACTATGCATACCTGCTCAAATCGTATTTGTTAGTCCCGAAGTTTTGGCCAAACAGGAGCCAACTCTTGTTTCAAACTGCTCTACTGTGAAAATATTGATCTATGGCATTGGTACTGTGAAAGGTAAAATGCAGAAGTTGGGCGGCTGAAGATATTTGCCAAGAAGTGTAGAATTGAAATTCTGGGAAAAGAAATAAGAACATTTGACGAGTACGTTGAATGGGAATTTGGAGATTTTGAAAGAGTTGCGAAAAAAAAAAAAAAAAGAAAAAAAAAGAAAAAGAAAATAAAGTTGTTTACAAGGACAAACGGAAATTTGACGAAGAGCAAATATCCTAAGACTGAGAGCGGGAACACAAGAAAACTGACCATGGGATGATGAAAAGGGCCATCTGGTAACTGGCACTGAGTTACGTAAGCACCACAGTTAAGAAGTTGAACTCGGGATGCTGATAAAGGAATCTTTGTTAACAGTAAGAGGCCATCTGGTAATTGGCACTTAGTTACATATGTACCTCAGTTAATGAGTGTGAGGAAATTATCCGGAATTGACTGTCAGACCTGATAAGAAATTATTAATCAGTCTGGGACGAAGGACTACCTTTTCGCTCACTTGGTTTTTAAATCAGCTCCATCAAAGTGATAGTCCAACATATTTAGGCATGAGGGAAGAATCTCCAGATTGATGCCATAAGTTCGGGAGATGAGAAAGACTGTGCTGGTAGCAGGAAAGGTATCCTCCCGTTGTCCTCATCACGAGTGGTGATGATAGGAAGGACATTGTGGAAGTTGTGTAAAAAGGGTTGGACCCTTAGTTTATGACGAAGTTGCAACAAAGACATGACGAATGTCTGATAATTTCAAAATGACGTTAAAAAGGGTTCGCCTGCCACTGTCAGAACCTACCCCAGAATAATGGCAAATATTATATAAACGAGCTGATTTTTGAGCTCTGCGCGTACTGGCAATCTGCCACCAGGACGTACGGACGTCTGAACGAAACTGCCGCTGGGGAAACCTGATCCTCACCAAAGATGCCAAAGTTACGAAGAATTAACAACCGATTCCATAGCCTTTCTGAATGTCATACACACAAACCAATTATCAATTATATGAACTCGAGATTTTATAAAACTTCTTGTTATATCAACAAAGTGCAGTGTGTTATTTTTTTTCAATATACCATTCCAGGTTCCAGTCACTGATTAACAAGAACCTTTCTTTTTAGGAGTGGATCTTCGCTGCCCTGCCACTTAAAGAATCACAACGTGGGGTGGGGCCGTGTATGGTCACTTTCCTTGAGAAAAACTTACGAGGATTATTAAATAGGTTTCCACACATTTTTGTATGGGTACTTTTATTGATAGTACACACATGAAACTCTAGTCCCCTTCCAAGTAATCTCCTCCGGCTGTAATGCACTTGTTCCGTTCCAACAACTTCTTCAAGGCCCCATGAAAGTCCTCTTGTGTGAGTGTGTCAATGACCCTCATCACAGCCTCTTTCATCTCCTCAGTTGTCTCATAAAGACAGCTTCTGAGCTTAGGGAATAACCAAAAGTCACAGGGAACAAGGTCTGGACTATAGGGAGGCTGAGGAACGGTCTTGATGCCCATCTTCATCAAATAGTCTGTGACAAGGATGGAGTTGTGTACTGGTGCATTGTCCAGGTGGAAATGTCACTGACCCGATTTGAAGACTGCTGGCCTCTTCCGACGGAATCTCTTCCTAAACTCCCTTAAATCCTCAACATAGTAACCCTAACCCTAACCCTTTGGCCAATCAACTTTGGTCTCTTAACTTCCTTACTCCTCCTACACTTCTCATCATCCCTCACAGACTCCCTGCCTTCCTCGAATCTCTCATGCCACTCAAAAACTGATACTCGATTCATGTAAGATGGTCGAAAAGCAGTCAGAAGCATTCCATACGTTTCTGTGGCATTTTTCCAAGTTTAAAACAGAATTTTATAACATATCGTTCTTCTAAAGTGTCTTCACGTCCAGATTGCATTTTTGAAATTCACCAGCTGTGACAATCAGGCTTTAGTAGGGTGTATTCCAATTGTTGCTGTAGCTGTTCTTTTGAAGCTGAAATCATAAAAATTGGTCAGTCATCTTATAAGATGTATAGCAATAACATACTGAATTTTCAAGAGTCGACGACAATTCTAAATACCTGTACAAAAAAGTCTGGAAACTTATTGGATGAACTATGTATCCGTCTATTTTCCCTGCGTTGTAGCAGGCGGACCGAGGGTGGCGATTTTCAGTTCAGAACTGTTTTGACGATCGACGCTAACGAACTGAAGGCGGCTGCCGATATTGCATATTGGTACTTGACGCCCAGGTTTGATGCTGTGTTGTATTCGGTACCGTCGGGCTGTCGCAGTTGTATATTAGGTACCACCTGGATAATGTATACTACTATCTAAATAAATCTCTGTCGATTTTTAACAATTTTTTTTCCTTTTGCTAGCTTGAATTTCGCTAGCAAAGTTTTAAATCCCAATCGATAGAAGAGATGAAATAAAATGCACCGCAAAAAATAAATACCATTCATTAAAACGACTTCCAGAAAGAATTCACGAAGCAAAACAAAGTTGATGAAAAGTTACCAACAATCAAGGAAGGTATTGCTAAGGAGTTATATCAAATTATCATGTAGTAAATTTGGCGACCATAGTCGAGGGTGACCCGAAGGCTCCCTTTTCGATAGCTACAACACCAAGGTGTATGGGAGGGTGCAACTCCTTTCCCTGGATTGCTCTACTCTACCCTTGATCCGTACCTTATAATGCTGAGTGTTAAGCAAGGATGCATCAAGTACCACTCTTTGGTGAACACTCTAACCGCTTGTCCAATGTCCGGTAAGCGAAAATTATCATGTAATTTAAAGAATATACTTGTTTTTGTAAAATATCGAATTATTTCCTATTGATTATTGATTTTAGG